>VZTA01021030.1:97128-241901 GCA_013398855.1 Mohoua ochrocephala
GGTGGGGTCGCACGGCGCTCCCGCCTGTCCCCAGGCGCTGCTGAGGCGCTCCCGGCGTGCGAGTGTGCACAGGCATGCGGCACGGCAGGGCTCGCTCCCGGTCGCCCACCCAGCCGCTCCGTGCAGCAGGTCCCGGCGTCCCTGGAGACCACCTGGGGACCCGGTGGGCTGTCCCTGCTCGCCCGCTGTCGCCTCTTGCAGCCGGCTGAGGTAAAAGTGACGAAAGGACGGCGCCCCGCAGCGCAGCAGCGGCTGCCTTTACCTGTGCGTTCACCGGCTCGTTGGCAAACTTTGGTGTTGGGCGGTGAAAATCTCGGTCATTGCAGCCAAACTGGCTTGTTCTACGCTCCCGTGCTAGAGACCAGCTACCACCCAAAGTGAAATACTGCTGGCGACCGCTGAGTCGGGTACTTACTCATTGGATGCACTTCCCAGCATGGGTGACGTTTTAGGTAGTACTTTAGTAGTACTTTAAGCACGGGTGGGAAGCAGTGTTGTCTGGTAATCCTTGATAGTTACTGGTGACCCAGATGTTAAAAGGAGAGGTTCACCAAGTAATAAGTGGCATCACAAATTTGATGCTAGTAGGCTTTCAATATATTGTGTCGTGCTCGAAGTTTTGTAACTTGCTGTTCAGTTCTGAATGCTGTACCTCTGCTTCTCCCCCGGTTTTTTGGATGTAGAAGTATTTTAATAATGGGGGTAAAGGCACGGATTCTGTGGTTTAACAGTGTCATTAGCTATGGAGCTGTTTCCGTAACTTTTACCTGGATACCAGGTTGTGTCTCACACCTGTGAATGTCACACGACCAGACTAATAAAATTATGGCAACCAAAGAGTAGCAAGTGCTAGATTTTTAAGTCACCCTGGTTTCTGGTTGTCAGAGGGTAAGTGAGCATGAGATAAAAGCCAATGCCATGTCTATTTTAAGTTCATGTCTTTATGTTGCTCCTCAAAAGAGAATGGTCCTACTGACACATTTTTGGGTTTCGCTCTCCTGTTGCAGTCAAGGTCCTGTATTTAGTCAAAGCCTGTATTTATTGCAGTGGACGCTTTTGTGGTTTTATGTGGATTTTATTTTTTCTTTTTCACAAGGCACAGTTAAAACTCAAAGAACTGAGTGCCTAAGAATAAATCTTGCCTTCCTATAGAAAAGCACACGTATAATACCGTCTCCTGGCTTGACCTCTCAGTGGGATAGAAGCGTAGCCAGAATGAGATGCTACCGTCTTGCAGTGGTGATAGTAAATACGAAATTACATGCATGTGCACTCTGTGATCACAAGCAAGTGGATAGTTTATGCATGTAATGCTGAGTGTACGTGGCTCCCCAATGGTGTGTAATCATTTCCACGAGCGGTTTTCTGTGTGTTACTGGTTGTGTGTGCCAGTGCCCAGGAAGGCTGAACTGTGCAGGATCAACCATCATAGATTCAGCTCTCTCTGCAAAGTAACTCAGGACCCAATCCTGAAAACAAACATGTGGCAGCGATCTCTGCGTTCTAGAGTAACCCACCAATCCTGTGACTAAAAAACAGAAAAAAAGCACAAGGTGCATTATGATAAACTGCTGGATACCAATCCCTTATGGTTTAGAGCAAGGTGAAGGATGAATGGTTTTGTTTTGTTTGGCTTTTGAAGGTTTAGTCCTTTATTAATTATTTCCTTGATTTCTACAGTTGTGTGCTGTCAGACTGTAGAATAGTTTGTCTCCTCTTACACATTTTGTCCAGTATAAATCCATTCAGAATTGCCTTTAAGGGTCAGCACTGATCTAACTTCCATTCCAGGCAAATAATCAGATATAATTGCACTGAAATCAATGAATATATACAGACATGAAGCTGTGAGAAGAAAATGGGCCTCATGGTGTTTTATATTTGTATAGCTGAGAGCCAAAAATAGCTGTCGTAAACACAGCGTGTCCTTTTGGAAGAAACAGTCAATGCCTACCTTAGAGTTATCCAAAAAGTTTCCTGTGTTTCAGTAGCCTTGGGTTAGAAAAGTGAAGGCAGCAGTCTCGGAATGAGGATTGTTCTGGAGAAACTTTTTGTTCCAGTGACTAATCTCCTTCTTCTTAATTCCATGTTGTTAATCTTAGCGTGCACATATCGACACTATTAACGTTTGGCAAGGACTGCTTTCTCAAACAGGGTTCCTTGAGGGTGTTGCCAGGTGTAATAGGGTTAATTCCAATGACTGTATGTAAAACTGCTGCTCTTTACATTAATTATATATATTCCTATCTCTAGGCTTAACAGCAAAATGTAAGTGGTATGGAATGTTACATTCCAATTAGTTCTGCGGTGCAAATGGGGATTATAGTTGATGGCTAAGTCTGACATGTACTGCATGACTTGTCATGTTTTTCCTGGAGAGAGGGGAGTCTTGGGTCTGAGTCACCATGGAAGAACATGGAGCCCCGTAGGCATAAAACTGGTGCAGTGGAGTGATGAGTCAGATCTCTTATCTTTAAATTTGGTATTATGTGGTATTCATGCATGGGGTGCATCGCATTCATTGTGCACCTAGGCAAGTAACTAACAGGCGGAAAACTCACTTAATCAGACCTCTGACTCGCCTTTTCTTTGCAGAGTTGGTCCTGCGTCTATGGAAATGAAAGTCTGCTGGTTAGGCTCGTGTAGGAAATCACGGTGTATTAACCTGCCAGGATATACCCAGCCATTTCTTACCTTGTTTCAAGTCCATTAGTAATATGACCTAATACTTAAATTTTCACTTTTTGTGTTGGAGAGTTGAACCAGCTTTTTCACACTTCTGAAACTGAATAAAAAATAGAGGAGTAAGAGCAGTGTTGCATCTCCACAGACCCCAGTATTTGTTAAGCTAAATGACTTTTCATGAGCGTTGCTGAGGAATGACAGTGTTGTGTCTGTTTCCAGAGGAAACTGATGTTACTGCTAAGCTAAAAAAAATAATTGAAATTTCATAGAAGTGGTAGCCTCAGAAATATGTTAAACAGCGAGAGTGAAGACTTGCCCACGCAGCTGTTTTCAGAAACAAAACAAAGCCTTACATCAGAGGTGTCTTCACTTAGACACTCACTGTGAACTTCCTCGAATAGCAATCATTAATAACGCCATCTTCTCAAGCTAATGGAGCATGAAGGTTCCTTGATTTATAATCATTTGGGAGCAGATGCTTGAAATTCTGTCCACTTACACAAACAGCACAAGAATGACACTTTTGCTGAAAATTGGGGGGAGGCAGGGGGGAAATTATGTGTGGGACTATAAGAATGGCCTAGAAGAGTGTAATGCAATGTCTCCCTCTCCAATGTCATTACAAAAGCTACTAGAGGGACTGTGTTTGGAAAAAATTACACGAGGTTTCTATTTGAAAATCGTAGCAGAACATTATTGATCTGTATATTTTTAATCTCCTGTATGTAGCCAGTCACCATTTTGTGATGGCCACAGATGTTAGCACTGGTTTTGGTGTAGGGGGTGTGTGTGTGTTCATGGTCTTGCAAAAAAAAAAAAGCTTCTGTCTTCTCACCTCGCCTTAAATTGGGAAACTGTTACAATGAAGACATATTGAAAACCATGCGGGAAAGATGTGCCAATTTAGGTCTAAATCCTGTGAATTCCAATTGAAACGTAAATGCTTCATTTGTTTTTAAGTTAGATGCACCTATTGTATTCTCTAGATGTATAGATATCTATAGTGTCACTTGTGGAGAAATCAGTGCAGGGATGGTTTAGCAGCCCCAGCAACTGAGATAAAATGCCAAGCCACTTGGAAGTACTTGGAAATTTCAGTGGTCTTTGTGTGCTGGTGTGGAGATCACCGAATCTGAGACTTGCCCTGATGCTGTTCACTTCACTAGAGCCAGGTTTTTGGCCTGCTGCTTAAGACAGGACTGAAATGTATGGGGCAAAATCCTTCCCTCAGTTATGATGACATAAATCCAGTCTTTGGGTATTTTCTTCATCCCACTGGAGAGGGAAGAAGATCACAACTGTTCTACTTACCTATGGCATATCCACAACTGCTGCTAGGGAATAGAATTGTTTCATGCAGTTCCTTTACTATAAAACGTGTGATGTCATCTTCTCTTGGAACCACTGTATTTGTACTGATTGTGTGAGAATCAGGCAGTTCACATGCCTGTGCATATGCCACAAGGACCCAGAGGGAAATCCTGAGCTGTACCTTTTATTGTACAGAGGCTGCATTTTTGTAGGGATGCTCTCTGTGGACAGGCAGAACAGCCTGTAAAGGGAAATGCAGCGATTCCTATAATTGTTCAAAAGAGATTACAACTCAACAGAATTCCATCCTATAATGTACAAAGTACAAAAATAAAGGCTCTTTTCAGTTAAATCTTTCACCAGATTGATGTCAAGAAGCAATGCAATATCTCAAATGATTTGGTCTTTTTTAATCTTCTTAGCTGGAAGAGATGTCAGAAGAGCCATTCAAAATTGAAGTCAAAGATACATGTGGAATTTCTTCGTGTAGTGGTCTGGATGTCTGCTTATTTTGCTTAAGAAAGTCAGACTTTCGAAGCACACTTGATTTTCTTTTCTCTTGGTGCTGACAAGCTCTGCCTTGGCTTAGTTGTCTAGAGAGGTAACAGCAGTTAAAATGTCATGTGACGGCGATGTCTATAAACTGTTCTGTGATGTAAGTATCATAATGAAAGATTTTTCTGACCTGATTAAAATCAACAGGGGAAAGAATCTTTCAGCATTATCTCCAGCTTTTCAAAAGTTCAGCTGGGACTTCCTCCTGACCACTGAGTCCTCCCACAGCGGGTGTAAGGGGAGGCTCATTTAGCTGGTAAAACTCCTCCATAGTGAAGTTTGACCATGTTGGTTTAAATCAAAGCATGATATAATTTTGCCCTTGGGCCTTCCTGGGGAGCAGAGGAGCTGCTGGTTTAGTGCCAGAATTTGCTTGTCATGCTTACGGGTGAATAGAGCCATTGAACAGTGAGACCACATTGAACTGCTCATCTTGGCTCGTGCAGGGAGGTGGAGCTGTGTTTGCATCCCACTTGACACCAGGGAGGATGGGTGAGCTGATTCTGTCCATGGGGAGGAGCCGCATCGAGAGCTTCTAAAGCAGGTTCCTAGTGGCTGAGTCCACAGGTGCTTGGAGAAAAAGAAAAGTAGAAGATAAGGCAGCATTCTCTGGCGTGTAATTATTGTCATTGAGAGATTAAAACCCCAAAGCAAACCACGACCTACCTCTGTCTTCACACAGTGCAAGCGTAAAAGCAAAGGTTAGCTTTAGACAGAAATGTGAGAGGGAGCAGCATGCGCAAGATGATCTTCCTGGAAAGATTTGGGCTGAACTGAAGATCTGATGCTTGTAGTTGTGATCTTGACTCCTGGTTCCCGGGCAACTGGAGTTACTCACCAAGTGTGCACGCGCGTGGAAGGAGCTGCCTTTTGTAGGCCATTTGTCTATGCCCTTGTGCCTCGCCGAATTGCCCTGTAGAGTGGCTATTTACATCTATTGAGCCGTCTCACAATTGCCCTGTTGTACTTGACCGGTGCCAAAGTCAAAGCTAAATGATGGCTGGCCTGTGCTCAGCCGCAGCAGCATTGTCCGCTGTAATCACCTCCACAAAGTAGGGCTGGATCGCAGTCTGAAGTACCAGTCAGCTCTCCCCTTTGCTTTCCTCTTTGAAATCGTCTTTGCTCTGGCGTGCGTGCCAACGGCCGCGCTCCCGTGGTGTGCCGCACAGACTTGAGTGGCGCTGGGAGGCTTTCGTCCCTGGAGAAAGGAGGGCTCTTGGCTGCCCACCAAAGCCCATCACGGCTTGACAGTTCCGCTTTAGTGAAATGGACCGACCAAGTTCTCGGCGGGCAGAGCGCCAGCCTGGCAGATGGGCCTGAGTGTGGGCAGCCAGCAGAGCGCACACATATGTGTAGATGTAGATAATTGTATGTATGGGCATAATAAATAGGGATCTTTGCAATTTGAGAAAAGGTGCCGAAGCGAAAGGCTGAGTACCAAAGCAGTGAGCCTGAAGAGAGTCTTCTTTTGGAGAAGGGGGCATGTCAGAGTGCTCAGAGGAAGGATCTGTGCTTTCCTTGTTGCTCTCTGCTTGCAGTTTTGCAGATTATGTAATAAACAAAGGAGGCTATTTAGTCTTTTGAATGCAGGCACTCTTGTAACTCCAACTGGGAATGTGGAAAATGACACTTCACTGCAGTGAATTTCCTTACAAACCACTTGGAGCTTGCTACCAGCTCCGGTTCTACCAGCACAGTTCCTAGTACAGCTTGAGATCAGTGGGAATTTGTGCCTGCCGTACTTTTTGTTTTGAATTGCATTTTAAAGTGTGAAATACTATAATGAGCAAGAGTCGTGTGGATATCAGTTGTCAGTACAAAATGTACCAAACTTTCTTTGTAGGTCATAGCTTCCAAAATCTTCGTGTAGTTAGGTAGACTCCCTAGCTAAGCCCCTTCCACGGATGGCAGCCAGCTAACACATGCACGCAGGCCATCTATTAATTGATAGTTAAATATGTATAATTCTTTTGAAGACGTTAACCTTAGTTGCACCTCTACAGAAAGGACGTAGGAAAGCTAGGTGGCTTGAACTTGTCTGCACGTGGATTTGGTTGCATTTCCCATTTGGTTGCAGAAGCCCATTTCCCTTGAGCCCATTTCCCTAGTTTTGTGGATCTGATGCTGGAGAATCACCTGGCCTTGCTGTCTCAGGGCACACAGGTTTCTTGCTTGAAGGTCCAGCTCTCGCTAGGACAGAGCACTTGTGGATTGCAGGATGAACAGCATCACATACCCAACTGGAAATTGCCATGGGCTTCTCTTAAAATTCAGGACGGTCTGTGGACGCAGTTTTTCTTGAGCTGGTAAGGCAAACCAAGGATCTGTGATTTCTGGCAAAATCCGTAATGAGCTCTGGATACTCTCGGTATAAAAGTAGAGATTCAGCTTTATCTTTCTAGGATCCTTAAGTTAGATTAGCTGGAATTATTGGGATAAGAAAAATCTTTTCTCAAATCCTGGAAATAAGTGACATTTGCCAGATCTAACGTAATCCCTTTATGCTTAACCTGAAGACATGGCAGCTGCCTGTGTGACTCCCAAATCAGGTGCTGCTGATTTCTAAGTGCACGCAGTCCACAGAGAAATTTTGCAAGCCAGCACATTAAATGCACCTTCAGACCTAGGGTGTGTGTTTTGGCTTAAAGAATGGGACCAGGCTTTTGTTGGGGATTGACCTACCTGGCGAGGTGTCCAAAATGAGTGCGATGAAAGCACTGTTCTGAAAAGGGGAAATAATGAGGTAATTTCTTAGGGCATGGATTTCAAAAAGGGATTAAAACTCCTGCAGGTTTCAGAGGCAGGTTATGTGCTCCTGTAATGGGAATGGTAACACCATTCCTGGTCTGAGTGTGATGTCTGATGTGTATACACACTTTAACTTCTTATTCTTTTTTTTTTTTGTCTTCCAGACATGTTTACCATGTGACTCTGCTCATTTTTTCCCTTCTTAAATATTAACCAGAACAAGCAGTTTAACGGTGGTGTGCAGTAGTTAATGGGAATTACGGAAATTCAAATCCCCTGTGTTGGAATACTGCAAGTTTTGACTCATTTAATCCCCCTCTCTTTAGCCCACATCTACCATTTCCCTTTGTGCAGGCTGGTAGGGATACAGCCTTTAAGTCTCAAGGGGTTTTTATCAGTTTTCTTATCACTTGCATTCAGCTGCTTCTGGTGGGACTGTTAGAAAAACACAGGTGTAGTCCTTCAAAGGACTGGGAGAGGACAAAGGGATAGAAAAACAGGATGCAGGAGGAGGAGGAGGTGGGTTGTTAAAAGGGGAAAGTGGGATGGAGAAAAATAGTGTGTGAAAGGAGGGAAAAAAATGCAAAGGGGAAGGGTAGAAAAAAAAGAAAAAAAAGCCTGAAAACAGCAAAAATAAAAGAAGGAAGGAGAGGAAAGGAGAAAAAAACCCAACCAGATCATCTGATATGCAGGACTGTACTGTGTTCATTAAAGCTAGTGCATGGTCCAGCTAGGTTCCTTTTCTCTTAACATGACAGAGCACGACTCATTTTGCCAAGGCTTATTCGGCAGAGTCTCGTTTGACCTTACAGGACCACTTGCAGGAGGAACTCTCTGGAGAAGACAGACCAGTGCTAGCAGTAGCAGGGTCAGTTTGCTGGGTGTTTCCAGCCCACAGACAGGACACTGGAAGCTGAACTGCATCACACCATGCTCTGTATAACCTTCTGCAGAGAAAGGTGATACCTACTGTAAATACTGCAATATTAGAGGGACTACAAAAGCAGTCCCTGTTTCTCTAGAGAGACGCAGAAGATTTTAAAGCAGTCAGTGTTTGTGAATGCTGGATTGCTTAAAAGGCACTTGGCTGATTTTTCCTTCGTGACCCCTATTTATCTAGTCGTATCAAGACTGAAATTATTATGGACAACTGCATGAAACTTTTTTGCACAGAAAAGGTACACAATAGCTATTGTACAAGGCGGTAACTTAAAATGCAGCAACTTAGTACATTTCTTTGCACTAAGCATTAGCCAATCATCCTCCTTAAGCAGAAGAATGGGTAGAATACCTTCATGTTTTGGTTAAAAGTGTATTTCATTTGTCCCATTGTAGTGCTCTTCTGCATTTCCACAGGGAATGCTGCCTTTCTGATACCCTGGGAGCCCCACGTTATCACCGCTATTTGCATTTACACATAAGTGTTACCTATTTTACTTCTAAAAACAAGCTGGCAAAAAGATAATTATTCCTGCGCAATTTTTGGCTTTTTTTTTTTTTCTTTCAACGTATGAAAGCACATAGTGGGGCCTATAAAACTCTCTTGATTTGTTGTAGGCAATCAGAGTTTTGATGGTGCACTTGACTATCAGAACAAATGACTTCTTTACCATAAGCTTCGTTCCAAATAATGAATGTAATGTTAGTGGGCTTAGTGAAGCAGTGGGTTATATTACAGTGGCTGCAAAGCATGGAAACCTACTGTGTCTTTCTGTCATAAAAAGGCCCTGCCTGTGCTGTAGATCCTGTGAAGAATTTGTAGAGATACTTGAAAGGATAAAACACTGTATAAATTCCTAAAGTTCAAAGAGAAAATACCACTCAGGATAAAAAAGGGAGCTTAGCCCAGCAGCAGCTTAACCATATATGACAGATCTAGTGCTAAGTCCTGCGCCATCAATGCAAATGCTTCTGGAGTTCACCAAGTAGCCAAATGGAAAGACTAGAGGAAAGGCTTTGAGGAGACTGACCTGGGGAGAGGGGCAGAAAGAAAAGGCACGTGCTTCCCAATCAATGACTCTTGTTCTCTGGGCAGGGTGTGAACGGGGAAGGTTTAAGACATGCACAGCTAGATTTGTGTTGCATTTCCTGCGAAAATTACTTTTAAAGGCATTAATATGCGTTTGCCTGTATTTCTGTGCAAGTATTATGTCATAAATAAAATTGAGAACCATGAAAGTTGGGCATCCTGAATAACATAGGGATAGGTTACACCAGGCCTAAACAATCCTTTTGAGTGCTGAGAGTTAAAAAAATCACTAGCTATGCCCTCCTTTGCTTGCCATATAATGACATGAACATTGGATCAAAGCTGATCACGTTTAGGCCATGAGGGTAATAAAAAAATGCAGTAAAAAGGCTGGTTTAGAGGTCACACTACTTCTAAATACTTCTTTGACCTTCAGTCACCTCTATGCGTGTCCTGGACCCAATTGTTTTGTTGTCTTGCCAGCTCCACGCAGAAACATCCCATAGTGCAGTCATGCCTCCCTCTGGCCTCTCTCCTTCCCTCTGCACCCCAGAGCTGCTCCTGTCCTCTGAAGCCCAAGCATCCTTTCCTGCTCTGCCAGTGGCACCTGGATTTAAGCTGCTCTGTCTTAACCACTGCTGCACGTTGACCGTGGATGGCCTATGAACGTGGAAATCACCTCAGTGATTAATTGCACTGGTTGTCACACAGAACGTCACAAACCCTGGTGGCTTTGGCGGGTTGCTGTCGCCGTAGAGGCGCAGGGACAGCTTGTGTGAGTGTCCGAGGAAAGGAATGGCACAATAGCATTTTAGCAGCTATGCTGGTACCAGATGCTGTTTCAGACTTTTTACCCAGTGCTCACGGCCTTGTTTCAAGTAGGGAGAACCTCTGGAAGGTGGGAAGTGATGTTGTATCTGGAAGACCTTAATGTTAAATGAAATGAAATGGACACGTTTCAGGCTAAGTGCAGCCCTAGGAAAGGAGGTGTGAGGTTGGAGTCCCTGCCGTGAGGTGAGCGTGGTTGTTACAGGCCATGTTGTGGCTTTCTGGCCCTTGCTGATGACCACAGGGGTAGAAAGGGTTCATATTGCTTTTGTTTATTCATTGGAAAAGGAGGAAAGATGGAGCTGCATCTCTGTTCTGAAGGTGAAGTATAGGCTAAAGGTATTCTTTTTTTCCCATGGATTTGGGGTTTTTTTAGGAGACTGCAGCAGTGTATTCTAAGCAGTCACAGGAGCTTTAATGACAGCTGTTTTGCTTGAAAGCCTGTATCTGTCAGTGTCTGTAACATGGTTTGATGTAATCCTTTGGATTTCCTCATGTTTAAAAAAGCTGCAGAGTCTTCTTTGCCTACCAAAACACATTTAACAGTTGAAATTTTAGCAGTGAATATTTCTAAAACCTGCCATTTTTCACATACTGTGTTTGATGATCCTGCTGTTTATGTATTTTTAATACATCTCTCACCTTAATCTGAACATTCAATTAAGGGCATGGCTGAAGAAAATAGGGGAGTTTGGAAGAAAAAAGAAACAGAAATAAAATAATACCAGCAGAAACCTTAGTAGTCCCATATATCTATGCCATTTGCTGCTCAAAACCAAGGAAAAAGATTTAAAACCAAAGTTGTCTTTCGGAGCAGACCTTATGCCTATGAGTCAATGTCATCCTACTGCTCAGGTGTCGAGGTGGTTTGTCCTTGAAACCCAGATTTCCCTTACATACATTGACATGTGTTTTGCAAGCCCTTGAAATTACACTACGGAAGGAGAGCTGGAAACTGCTGCCAGAGCTGCAAATGGCCACGGTTATCCCCTGAACCTTTGGCTCCGTGAGCTCTGGTGCTGCAGATGGGATCCGTGGGGCTGCAGGCAGGCGGGCGGCACCGCTGGGGGGGCTGCCCTTTGGCCGGGTGGGGGAGTGCAGGTGTACCACTGAGGGCAGGATGCAGATGTTTTCATTCCTTTGACACCAGCAGCTGGGCTGTCGCTCACCTCCCATATTTTTTTTGTCCAAAATGCTGCACATTGAAACAGCAGTGCTTGAGAGGGGACAGTATCGACCGGTGTGGTGGGTCGTGTGGCTGCCTCACTCAGAATGCAGTGACTGACCTGACTTTAGCACTCCTGAGCAGGATATTCGGAAACCAGCCAGGGCACTCGAATTAACTGTGTGTTTTCCAGGGGATTCTCTATGGCCTCTGCTTAACAGAGAGAAAAAGTGATGTTGTCCCATTGGTATTATGGTTTACATCCCAATTTGTTGAAACCAACATGCCAAGCTACAAAGAAACTTGTTTCATCAGATCTAGTTATCCAGTGTTATCAGCATCTAGCTGGATGGCTCTCAAGGGGCTTTGGGAGGAGAGGGAGAGGGTGTTTGGTTTTTCATGGTGGTATTCTTCCTTTCCTTGCTTTTCTTTGTTTTAACTTCTTTCTGCTGAAATGACAGCAAAGCTGCCATGTTGTTGTAGTTAGCTCTTCATGCGTCTATTTCCATTTAAGGGGTGCAAGATACTGGGCCAATCTACATTTTTCTAGTGGTCTTCAAACACAGTAATCAAAAACAATGTGTGGCTTTGTTTGCAAAACCCAAGCCAAAAGGTTATCACTTCCTTGTCTCCGACAGCCTCACAGTAGTGGAACTTCCTGGGCCTCCTGCTTGGCTTGGCTAAGTCCAAAGAATCCCTTCATTAAGAATATATTTGCTCTTTATGCTTTACCTCGAATTGTATTATACTTGTATTTGGAAAGAGGACATCGGTGATTGGAACATAATTTAGGAAAAGTTATTAAATGGTGTTAAAGTGTTTAAATTGAAGCTCCAGCATACACTCATACACAGTCCTTGAATTATCAAAACATTTGTTAGTGTTTGTTATGTGAGCAGCGTGGCTGGAAGCTCAGACCTTAAAAAGGCCTTTACTGTTTTTTTCACAGCTTATTTTTCAGAGTTTATTCCTTTTGTTTCCTTTTATTTTTGTTTTTAAAGAAGACGATCCTCCCCTACCTTGCAAGAGCGGAGTGTTTGAGGCGACTTTGTTTTGGAAAGTGGTAACACCCACTTGCACACTATTCGTGAATTGTCAGTGTCATTGGATATTATGGTGTTTAGCTGGGTTTTGAAATACAAAGTTCTGCTCTGTGTTGTCTGTCCATCTGTATTAACTGTCTTCTTAACTGCTGTGGTTTTTTACTTGGCAAGTATTCCTAGCAGAAACTCCCGCAGCAGTTCCTTCTGAAACTTCAGCATTTGTTACTGTACTGTTACCATTGGGTTTTTTAATATCCTATTTTTAAATCTCCCTTTTAAAAAGAAAATACTTGGAACATTTATCAAGAAATGTAGCAAAAGAACCACCCTAGCTCCTAAGCCTTTTAAGCAAAATACAAAGCAGTACAGCTAATCTGTGCCTTACACAAAATGAGAGTGTCACACACCATCTAGGCAGTAGGTCCTCAGCTCCAGAGATTCACACAGCTCCAGTAAAGCCACTCTTGAGGGAATCTGCTGTGACTGTTCCCTGTGTGTTTCCTGTGAAGCATCCTGTGCATGCACTGGGGCAGGATCAAACTACACCTGCACCAGAGAAGGGAAATAAGTTTGTATAAAATATATACAAACATGCATGTCTGCAAAGGTGAGGTGACGGGATTTCTTAGCATACTGGGGAGAGTTGGCCAGGGAGGAGCCAGTGGTAATTCAAAAACCAGCAAAGTAAGGAATGAACAACAGGCTTTTTGGAATTATTTGTAGAGTGTATCACAAAAACACAACAGCAAAGAGTAAGTCAAAGTCGTAAGAACATGGATTGCAATGGTCAGAGTCCCTTTCAAATGGTGTGGAGTTCATGCCTGCATTAATCCCAGAGAGACTTGTTACAGTAGGGGGGGATATTTTGAACACCAAGAATTGTTCTCTTCTTCTCAGTGACCTGACTGAGGATGAACACATTTCCCATTTGTAACTGGAGTATATTAATTCAGCCCATAAGTCAGCCAGTGTCTCACTGTGGGGCTTTAAGTTCCAAAGAGGTGGGAGTTCATCCGTTGTTTTATTTACAGCCATATAAATTTGTCTTCCATAGTATTTAACTATTGCATTCCCAGATAACACTGGTCACTGCTAAAAGTAACGATTTGGTTTCGTCAGATTTAAGTGTATTTAATAACATTGCCAAATAACAGATGTTTCTATTTCTGTCAGTTCACCTCTTTTTTAACTTTTGCAGCACAAGTAGGAAAAAATGGTGTAGTGAAAACTTGGGGAGCTGATACTAGAGCTGACTTTCTGTGGCAATTTCTGTGTGCAATCCCAGGTGGTTTAGCATGACTGAGCTGCCAAGTTAGCCCCTGGGTGCAGAGGGAAGGCTTCAAGGCCGAATGATAAGAAGTTATGTCCTTCCATGTTTTGTACACTTATTTCCTCTTTTATTTTCCTATCTGAGCACTTCAGATGATCAAAAATAACGGGCAAACATTTTTTCTTGTTTGTTTTTAAGTAGTCTTGAACTGACAAGACGAGAAATCCTTAGACCAAAGGACAGTATTTTTCAGAAGGCTGCAAATGTCTGAAAGTAGAGACGCAGAATATATTTACCTCAGCCATGATTTTACTGCCATAATAAGATTTTTTTTGCTTTGCTGCATACACCAGGACTTTAAGATTATGTTAGCTTATGCTGAGCTAAATCCAGATACGGGATTTGGTTGTAAAATATACAAGGAGAGGTTTGTGTCTGCAAAAAGTCTCTACAATCCCCTTTCCATGAGAGGATATTAGCGGGGCTGAAAGGAATCCGTTGCGCAGTGCTTCCGTGCAATCCCAGCTGAATTAATTGTGACCTTGCTTTTCACACCCTTGCGAGGCTCCTGAGGAGCCAGGGGGTAACTTCAGTGGGCTTCTTCCAGATGGCAGTGTTCTTGCCCTGCGGGTGTTTTGGTGTTCTGAAGCTTGTGTTGACCAGAAGTCAACACAAGCACATGTCAGTGAGCGATGCTCTCATCTGCTTTGTGCCTCTCTGCGCGATGCTCTCTACGTGCAGGGACTGTGGGAAAGGCACCTCCTGAGCCTGAAGAGCCCCTGCAGGAGAGGCACTTCCTGAGCCTGGACATCCCCTTCAGGATAAGCCCCCCCCTGAGCCTGGACATCCCCTGTAGGAGAAGCCCCTCCTGAGCCTGGACATCCCCTGCAGGAGAAGCCCCTCCTGAGCCTGGACATCCCCTGTAGGAGAAGCCTCTCCTGAGCCTGGACATCCCCTGCAGGAGAAGCCCCTCCTGAGCCTGGACATCCCCTGCAGGAGAAGCCCCTCCTGAGGCTGGACATCCCCTGTAGGAGAAGCCCCTCCTGAGCCTGGACATCCCCTGCAGGAGAGGCACCTCCTGAGCCTGGACATCCCCTGTAGGAGAAGCCCCTCCTGAGCCTGGACATCCCTTGTAGGAGAAGCCCCTCCTGAGCCCCTAACAGCCCATCCCAAAGGTCACCCACCCGTACACTGCGTGCTCCTGAGCAAACCCCTGTGCTCCCCCTCAGCAGGAGCATCCACAATGACTGGAGCTTAACTACTATCATTTGGTGATTCATTTGCAGTGCTTATTTTCTAAAAATTGCATCGCCTGTTCTCAAAAGCAAGGCGAAGAAAAAAGCAGCTGTTATGAAAAGAGAGGAAGAAAAACTCACACATACAAAACACGGAGCTTTAAAGAACCAATCCCACATTGTTAGGGGAGGGGGAAACACCCCAAAATTTGCCATGTCTTATCTTTGGAAAAGATCAGAAATAGATTTTTGAGGTACTATTCATATTTTAGACAATTAACAGTGATGCCAGTGAGTCTAATAGCATATGAATTTAAAATCAGTTCTGACTTACATTTCTTACTTTTGTGGGTTTTCACAGAGAATAAACCAGGAAGTTTTTCCCTCTTGTAAAAAGATGTGATTTAATATTCAGTACTAGTGAATTTTAGACATGTGATACCAATACTGAAATAAGCCACTGCTTTGTAAGTGGTCTAAGAAGCATCAGAACAGACCAGTCCAAATTTTATTGTTCTAACACTGAATACAAAGAGAAACTTCATTGTGCCTCTCTTTATTCTAGCACAGCTTATATAGAATTTGATTAAAAAAGCAGAAAATTGACATGACTGAAAAAAGAAAGAAAAAGTTAATCTTCAGTGCTATGGAATGTTTTGCAAAAAGCTTTTGCTTTCTGCATAAACAATAGATCAAGAAAAAACTGTAGCCAAACCCAAAACTTCCCATTCAGATATTTTAAAATGTTTCATTTAAAAATTCATGATCAAAAGATTTTAATGTTGCCAAATCCATTGTTTTCTTTACCTCAGTCTGAACTTATTTTTTTCCCCTTCCTGAGCTACTGCAGCACTTCATCCTTTCTCCCCTGTCTCCTACTGTGTCGGGTTTCCCAGGCTGAAGATACTTTTTTCTTGGCATGTCATCACTATGCAGCTTCTGTGCCCAGTGGGGAGGTTGTGTTTTGCTGTCCAAAAGCAGCTCCATAGTCCAGTCTTACAAGACACCAAAATTAGAAATCCGCCGAGGTCCTCCAGCAGCCCAGAGAGACACAGCTTATCCCAAAACAAAAACACTCAGTCTGTTTTGAAAGTGATGCATTTTCTCTGCATGAATTAAACTTGGCTTTTAATGAAGTACTTCATTTGATTTTGCTGATGGAAGACTTCATTTTTCCGCTCAAGTTAAAGCACTTCCGTGCTAAAATTCCTGCTGTTTGGTTTTGTTCTCCTGACCAAGTCTCTTCCAAGGCTCTCTTAGTTTTTGTTTGCATGGGTTGTAACTGGGAAATACCCTTGTTCTGAAGGCTTCTCTTCTCCTGAGATGCATTCCCTGTTCTTACAAGGGGGGAACTATGGAACCAGTATTCTTTCTCAAAGTGGAAGAAACATGTCAAGGTCAGATGATAAATTTCCTTGCAGACTAATACACGGATTTATGTTGAAGGTCCTGACCAACTTGAAGCCCAGTGAAACAAAAATTCCTTCCTGTGTGTGTGTATTTAAGGAATAAGCCACAGATGAGTCATGAATGCAGCATTACTAATGACCCTACCCACACCACAGCTGCTGAACCTTTCTGCAAGGCAGGATGAGCTGCAGACCTCCCCCAGATGCCAAGAACACCTCATCAGTACTCTCTGGGTCTGATGGTCTCTGACAGGCTTTCAAGCCTGGCTCCTCACCTTCTAGCTGAGGAGACTATGTAGAATCCCAGAAAAAAAATCTGTTCCCTGCCCCATGCATGATGGGACCCACCCACATCCTTTCCTTGGCCTTACCTCCTGGGTGATGAAATCTCCCAATCCTCCAGTAATCCTTGTAGCACTGAATTCACCTTTAAGTCGTGAAGCTGCAGCAGAGAATCGCTGAATGAGTGAGTGAATGCATGCAAATACATCTAAACGGGAGAGAATGTGGTAATTTGTGCAATCTTGATATTCTGCCTATATGTCTATTAGCATTTTCTTTGATGGACTGGCTTTCCTTTGACATACTTTTTAAAATGACCTCTGTAAAGGCATTTCATGAAAGTAAGGTAGGAATAGTTCAATGTTGTTTTAGAATAGGCTAAAATCCTTTTGTGGTTCTTCTCGTTAAACAAGCAATTTTTCTTCCAGGGCAACACAAAATGTGAGTTGAAAGTAGGATGAGAGCAATTAAGATCCAAGAAGGGGTGTGTATAGAGCTAGGATTAAAGAAAGCTGAAAAGCAAAATTTCAGCTGAAGAAGAAAAGACCGATAAATACATTGGAAGCTTTTGATGGCTGCGAAGTATGTGGAAGGGCAGCTCATTTAATTTTGGCTTTTGTTTTAACTGTCACTTTACTGCAACTGAAGGTTTTGGGTTCATTCTAAAGAACATTTTGGGGGATGGTGTTTCTTCTGCCCCCGAATGTGATCGGCAAAATAAATTTGAAAGATTTGCCACATGCATGTGATTTTTCTTTGTTTTCATTAAATCTAAATTTAAGAGACTTTTCTTTTTTTAATGAGACCTGTCATTCTTTTTTTCTCCTTTCTATTTTGCTTTTCTGGATGGCTACTGTTGTGTCTTCTTTTGGGCCACTGCAAGCCCTTTCATTAAAAACAAGCCATTTTCACAAGAATCTTGCCACTTCCCATTTGGAAACCTGCACATGGGTGCTGCTGCCTTTTTAAGCCCTGTGCTGTCTCACAGTGGTGCAGGGAGAAGAGCTTGCTGTTGGATTGCCCCCACTCTCCCACTGCTGGGAGCTACTCCTCTCTCTGATGGGAGGTATCTGAAGCTTTCGGAGAGTTGCTTCTCAATGGTTCTTTAGATGCTTGACCTGACAGGTGCTTCTTGGAGCTGCTCAATCTGCTACTGCAGATACTTGGAAAAGTGGGGGGGAGGGGGGTTTGACAAAACTCGGTTGTTTGGATAAAATGGTGCTTCGTTGCCTTGCTGCCGTGTAAATAACACAGTTTCTGCGAGAGTTCTGGTGGTGAATTGGAAGTATGAACTCAGGAACTTCGGGCTTCAGCCTCTCGCTGGCTTTTCCACAAGGGAGATGGAGTTCTGAAGCCCTGTTGCAGCACTACCAACCTTCAGAATAGTGGCGCTTTTTTGAGCCAGTGCTATGATTTCAGGGTGATTTGTGTCGATATTCTCCATTTTCTTTTGAAAATAAAATGAGTATTAAAAACTTTTTTTTTTAATCTGGAATTAGATCAGGCACCAAACAAGCTCATGTGAAACATTTCAGTACTGCTATACCTTAGACCTGTTTGATGTCTAGGGCTTAATAAAATAATTTTTATCACGTAGGAGTAGGAGTTTGGATTAGAGTTGCCTATGCAGTAGTATCCCTTAGTCTGAATTAACTGATTCTGAAAAGTGCAAGTTAAGTGCACAAATCTACTTTGTGAGCAAAGATAATGGATTTTCAGTTGGGGTGCTGGAGATACGAGCCAATTTACATCTGCATGTGCTTATTAGTGTTTTTCATACTTATGTTGAAAATTATTGTGTGATTTTATTCCTTTCTCTTCTAGCTTGTGTATCGTAAAATGGGAATCACGTTGGTTTTCAAGCAGCATTGGTTGTTCACTGAGCATCCACAATCAAAAAGTAATAATTGTATTTTAGAAGGCAAGTGAAGAATCACTGCTAGCTCTTGTGAGCTGTGTTGTGAATGGGATGGTTTGCGTTGCAGAGAGTTGTGATGTGTGTTTGAAGAAGTTATTCAAGAAAGAAAAGCTGAAAACAGGTTCAGTCAGCTGATGTGCTGGGTTTCATTCTGCCTTTACCTTTTGTTCCCACAGCAGGAGGAAGTATTTCTAACTGATCACGTTCTGCAATATTTTGACAAAATATAAATCTGCTGTGACTTCCAGGCTTTGCTGAGGATGGATTAGGAGTCAAGGAACAAGAAGAGCTGCCATGCATGGTGGGAGTAGTGTGGAAGAGTTTAGTGCAAACTTGACCCCTATCATTACCAATCTATCAGTATTCACAAAAATGAATTTAAAATGTAGCAGATACATTGACAGGCATCCTAGTAGAGGCTTTCAATTTTCAAAAAAGTTTTTAAAATTCCTCTTGGAAATACTTTTAAGAATTGATCGTTATCAGTGTCCTTTCAGCTATAATTAATTACAATAATTAGAGCTGTGGACATATATATTCAGGAACAGATGTGAGTAGGACAAGCAGTCTATGGCAGCAATAACTTCATGCAAAGAGCTGTGCTGTCCTACACAGTGGAGTTTCTTGCTGTAGGCAGTTCAGTGCATGTGTCTATCCTCACTGGCTCAAATCCTGGCATAAACACCTTGATCTTCTTTTTGGGCAGACAAAGTGGAGCTGAGAAATGTTTTTTCTGAGGCCTTTCAGGTGAAAATCTAATACCAAATTGTTTCTGCTGCGCTTCATTAGAGGTGCTTGCAACTGGATTGCTATTGATTGCTTCTTGAATGCGATTCTGCATTTTAAAAAGTTGCAGGAGAAAAATGACAGTGATAGATGTGTACCTTAATATGCCTCTGTCAGATGTGAAGGAAACTGCAGTTCATCAATGGTCTGTTAATGGCAGAAAAGCCAATGACTATTCACAACCCGAAGGCTCTGATCCTACAGCCACTTGAGAGTTGTGTGTCCTTATTAATGTAAGCAACTGCACTGAACATCTGGGATTACTCACATCGATAAAACAACGTGGGTCTGAGTGATCCTGGAATCAGTACCTTGGAAGCTGTTCATGTAGGAAAGAGCTATGATCAGATAATCAGTGTCAGAAATGTAAGTATAAGAAGGGTATCAGTGCTTCTGACACTTGAGAGTTTCCCTGTGCTTTCCAGCTCACAGTAGCGAAATATGCAAGGTTAATAATGTAGAAGTAATACACTTTGTGGTGTTAATCACTAGAACTTGCTTTCTCACTTTTGTGACAGCTCACGTCTGAAGGCTCTTTGAGGTCAGTGGGTTATGCCACTGAGGTCACACTGGGATTTCACTTGTTTTCACCCATTCTGTGCTGCTTCTTTGCATTGTGCAGGCGTGATTTTTTAAAAAGAAATATTGTTGATACATGTGACATTTCCTTATCTTCTTTAGTGTGAGAATGACATCAGACAGTGCTAGGAAATGCTGAGGCATCTTCAGGTCCTGCTATGGCAAAGGAATTAAAGGAGTGTTTAGATCTCATAGAGACATTGTGGTCATAGATCCCCTCTGTTCCCAGGTTCTTTAAGTGACTCTAAAACACTCATTTGCAGCAGGTACTCCCCGTCTTGCACGTGTGAAATTGTCCTGGTGTGCCTGTGTGTGCAGAAGCCCACAGTTCACCTGAAGGTGGGCCTTTAAGGACTGCAGCAGCTGGTGGGAGAGCTCTCATGATCACACTTCCTCATCCTCACCCTCCTTTTCACCCATCCTAACCCCACCCTGCTCTTCCCCTCATTTACCCCTCATGACCTCTCAATGGATTTGGTCGCCAGACCAGCATCCCAAGGTCCTGGTTCCCTGTGCTGTAGGAAGACAACGAAGCACTCTCTTCAACAGTTAGTGCCAGTCAGCCATAAGTTTCCTTCTGAGATGAAAGTTATTCTGAGTGTTTAGCAGCACTTGGGGTGATAGGACATCAAGAAATGTGTTTTGGTTTTTTTCAGTTTGTGCCTTTCCAGATTTTTCCCTTTTGTTTTGCCTCCTGTCTTCCTTTATTTTAGCTTTACCCCTTCTTCAGTCACAGTAGTAAAAAAGAGAAAAAACACAAACTGTGTTTTGAAGGCAAATATTTTGAAAAGTGGAAAAAAAATAGGAGCAATTCATACAGCTTTCACTGAAAATAAAAGTATTTTCAGACAGTAATGTTTATAGTTTCATTGACTGTGCTATGCACACATGTTAGAAATGGTCCTTCAACTGACTGCCTCCCAAGACATGGAGTTGCATCAAACCTCAATTCTCTAGTCCATGACTTTTTGTTCTAATTAGAGGAAGGAACCCAATTGACTCTGGCCAGTGCCCTAGGTGAGAAGTGATTGTCTTCTGGGACTGGAAGTGTTGGCTTTATAAATCTAGATTGCTGTATGCATTGCTGTGGATGTCCACCAAAGTCTTATGTGGGTAAATATCTTTGGTGTGCTACTGATTTTCGTGCTATTTCAGTTTTCCTTGGCTACTGTGATAATGCAAGAAGGAAAAGACTATTGTTTAGTTACTAAATGCTGGTATGTGTTTTCCTGTGATAAAGAAAACCAGAATTTTATACTTTAGGCTATATTGCATCCACAGTGTTATCACTGCATCATCTGAGCTGATTCCAGTACCAAACCTGCATGTATCATTTTCTGATCATGAAGTTGTTTGAACAGTGACACGCAGGCATAGCCACTCGTGGTGACTGGAAAATTATGTCCCATACAGCTTAGACTCTTTGGGAAGAGACTGCAAAGGCAAAGTAACCTGCCAGCAAAGGAAACAGATTGTTTCCAAAGTGCAGTAGGTAGCACTTGTTGCTCCTCTTCTCTCCTGTTAAGCTGCTTTCCATCGAGACAACATGTGTGATAGACCATCCTCAGCCTGCTCCAGTGACAGGTTCTTTGAAGAAGCATGGAGGTTGGTTGTTTTTTGGTTTTTTTTAATGAGCATTTTTTTTCCAAAAATAGTGAAATGCAAGATTTAAAAATATTTGAACATGTTCTCCTACTTTTCCTAATTCCTTAACGGTTTGTGGAAAATTACTGCCTTTGTTCTCTGATACGTTGTTTGCAAATTTGCAGTTGGACGTAATTGTTTAAAAATCAGAATAGGCACCACAGTAAGTTTCACTTTCCGTGATCCTTCACAAAAAGTGCTTTACAGTACCCTTTTTTATGGACAGTCTCGCTTTTTACAAAAATTAAGGCGCATCATGTTCAGATTTATCCAAGATACCGTCCTACATATGGTTTAAGCTGTTCCTTCCCCTCTCTTTTGATTTGCAGGCTGCTGCTGCAGTGGTGAATGTTTAACCCCCAGTCTGTGCTCTGAGTAGCATGTCACTGTCACGGCACCACTCTTGTAATGGCTCTGTGTCACACAGTGGCAACAAAGCACGTGGGTCAAACAGCTTGGCCTGCAAAGATTAGTTCAAATAACACTTTTCTGTCTACAGTACTTGAGAAAATATTGGGAAACAGAAGAATCAAATAAAAAGCCTGTGTTTCATTCTTTCTCTCAACTTCTATCAGGAAATATCAAACTCGTACTCAACAGATCAAATGTTTGTCTTAAATATGCCTTCAAATAGAGAATTAATTGAACTCAAGTAAAACGTGGTGTGACCTGAGACCAAAAATTCTTACCTCTGGTTACATGTAAAACACTGAGTTCATAAAGTAGCTCCAGTAGCTTTTAGCTAAGGACATTCTGTCCCAGCAAGATGAGCGTGCATGCAGTGATGAAACTGGCATTGCTTTTGTTGTCTGGGGGGCACGGGGTGGTAAGTAAAGCACGCTGTATGAGGCCTCTGTAGAATTCAGGCAGATAGTCTAATAATGTGTATTTATGATTTACGGTATATGAAGGATTGGATCCTCCAACCATTACCAACAAGTACCCTGTGAGAGCTACCAGTTTGCAACACCATCTGTGTATAGAAACTCCAGTTTCTGTACCAGCCACCACTGCACTTGTATGATTCATAGCTGTTAGAAAGAAAGACTTATTAGTCACCTACTTCATTCCCCTTCCTGTATGGAATTATTCTTTATTGTGCTGTACATTTGCTACTTTTTTGTCAGTCTAATTTTAAATTATCAAAGTAATGGAGCTCCCACTGCTTCCCTCAGGAAAATGTTCCAGAGCATTAACAGATCTGCTGTTAAGAAAGATACTAATTTCCTGATTTTATTTTTTCTTTTATTAACTTCATTGCATTGCTTTAACTACTGTCTTCTGTGCATTTTCTCACTTTGAAACTTAAGCCTTGCACCCTGCAAACGTGTCTTGTTTATTTTCAGCTACTATACACGAACATGAACAGGTACAACTTAACCTGTACAGGCCTGTGTTTAGTAGGAGTAAGGCAATAAAACTGCTAAAATTGGTTCATTTTAGAGCAACACGTCTTTGCAGGAGCTCCAGAAGTAATTACAAACAACAGCTAAAAGCTTCACGTGAGCTGAAAGTTGATTTCCTAAGCCACTTTGTAAAAATGATGGTTGCACTTACCTGAATTAAGTAGACAGAGTTAAAGTAAAACCTCATGTAGACATCGATTTTGACTTGAGTTTTCTAGTTTATCTAGAAGATTGGTAGGATACTGCAGAGAGCTGAAGAATTTTCAGTAATCTACCCAATGGAACTTACAGTGCTGTGTGACCTTCCCCAGGCTGTTTCAGCACAAACTTTAAACCAAGGACAGTGTTGGCTTGTGCTGCCTTGCACTTCTGCCCTGGAATGGATGAAGAGCACTTGCTACTCATCACAGGCGTGTGGTACAAGGTGGTGGTTTAAGGTGCTTCTGCTTTGCGTTCAGATGGGCGTTGTTACCTCAGGTAGGAGACAGTAGCTTGGCTCAGGTTGTATCAGAACTCATCAGACACTCGTTCACCTGACTACACTTTAAACCTATTTTCACTGGGTATCACTATGAACAAAGTAGTTCTTAAGTGGAAATAACTCACAACAGGTTTGTGTTGCTGGATTCTGCATTCAGGAACAAAATCTCGCTTAAACATGCAGCTTTACAGTACCTTGCCCTAAGTACACATGCTTAAGAGCAAGTCTTGTATCCACCCTTCTGCTGTGAAATTTGCCATCATGAATTTCCTTGCAAACTTCAGATCACGTGAACAGCGTTTAGATAGCTTGCATGTTTCCAGCATCCATCTCTTTTCACTCTCTCTTGGACTTGGATTGTGTTGCACTGACCTCGTCCTAACTGCCAGCCCTCTTTCTGCTGAGCTCCTTATGTAATTCCAGTTCACAAAGCTCCATCTTCTGCTTGGGACAAAGTTTCAGCCATGATATCTTACCGTGGATGCCAGCTGGTATAGCAGGTATAGAGAGCTTGTTCTGAAATTTTTAGAGTTGGTCTGTTTTGTTAAGTATCTGTCACTCTTTTCCAGGAAGTGACAGTGTTTTATATGATAGTATTTCCCTAGGAAGTGCTTACAGTAGAACTCAAGGATTTTGAAAAGGAAGTGTTTTCTGAGGCTAAATGAGGGCAAGAGCATAAATAGAACTTGATTTTACAGAACACGTTCTGTAGTCGTGACTATGGAGAATGAAATAAATACCTACAATGCAGAGAGTAGGATGGCAAACACGGCTCTGCTCTTTGCTCAACAGTATGTCTCACTCCTTGAAATATTTGCATCTCAAATGGCCAGCTCATCAGGCCTTTGAAGTCAGTGAGAAGACTGCAAATGACATCTCCTGTTGTTTTGGTGTACTCAGTGTTCCTTGTCTAAATAGCCAGGGAAGACGTGAGGGCAACAAGACAAAAGATGATCACACAGATCATACAGTTAATATAAACTAGCCATCCCGACTTCTGTCTTTGCCAGGTTACTTGCAGGTGATGGAAGGGAGACGCTGCCTTCTGAGATAATAAATCCTAGTATACTTTCTTAGCTCCTTTTCAAGAGCCAGTGTGCCATTTTATTCTGTAAAATGGAGTAAAATTTCAATCGAAACCAAATCAGTCTTTGGGGGTTTGCCTCAATATTTGCTCAAATTGGCATTGCTGAGGTTACTGGGTGAATATATTATGAGAACTGTAGTCAAACGTTGAGTGTTTGACCAGGTTTTTCCATAGCTTAGCTGCTCAGGCTGTCTTTACCTAGTATATGATCTTACTGCCACTGAGTGATGAATCAGTTCCTTTTGTTAACTCAAGCTGTTTTTTAAAAGGCAGTTGTTCTTTTTAAATTTTAATTGAATCTTCAGGCTTTATCCGATAAAGCTGACTGCAAAATGCATGAACCAGCGTTAGGATTATTTTATGTAGTATAACTGACCATGCATAAAATTCATGTAGTAAATTAAGCACTGACAAATTAGTCTTTTGTCCCCTTTATTCTCACTGAAGTCTAGGTGAGCAGAACATATGGAAATTCCCTATATTTAGCAGTCTTAACAGGATCTGTAAAGGTAAAAATACTAACTGGGTGTTTTGGGAGTATTTAGTTCTACCTTAATGTTGTCTCACTCAGATCTGTAGACTTCTTGCCAAGACATAGGTCCAGGTTGAAAATACCTGGAAGGAAGTAGCTGCTCTGCATGAAAAGCAAATATTAGTACAGAGAAAGTAAGTTTTCTGACGCAGTCTAATAGATAGGTTTGTTGAGGATGAACGTCACTTTTGGGATTGTATCAGCTGAGGCAAGGAGCAGGAACTGGCTTTGCAAATCAAAATGGAAGCCTTACTGTAAAAAGTAACATAGCAGAGAGTAGGCTGGAATACTGCTCTACTCAGAGTTTACATTCAACTTAAGTCCTGCTATACGCTGCCACATTTGTGGTATATTGTGTCTTTTGCTATGCAGGTTTAATGATCTATAAAAAGCCTTTATATGAATTTGTCTTTGGATGTCTGCTCTAAAATGGTGACTTTGCATATTTATATGATGAACTCTACATTTATGTTGACAGATGAATAATTCAGTAGCTCTGAGAAAACAGTAAAAAGTCAACAAAAGCAGCAGAAATGTCTGCAAGACTGTAGAGAGTTGAGATTTCTAACCAGGAGACATAGCTGTCGTGTTCTGATGTCATGTCTTGATCCTCAGATAGATCCTGTGCTGAAGTCAAGTAATAAAAATTTGTGACCTCAGAGCAGTAAGAAATCAAGATACAGGACAATGACATCATTGGAGGTATGAGGGAAAGGGTCAAATTGAGAAGAGCAGTTGTGAAGACATGTTTATCTAAAATCTGAAATACAAAATGGTTCAGGAAAAAATTGCTTATAAAGTAATTTGCTCTCTTAGTTTGCCCCCGGAAAATTTCTTCTTAAGATATTGGCGAACAGCTCAGTGGAACAATAAAAGCTATTGCCAGCCTGGGTGTATAGAGAAAACCAAGCCTTTTTAACAAAGGAAGAAATTAATTCTGTCACATACTAATAAAGTGTCATATTTTGGGATAGAAAAAACAACTTCATTACCTACTCACTTCCTTTCTCTAAACTTCTATGAATTTGAAAGCTGTTCTGAACTCTTACTAGGAAGCTGACATGCAAGGTCCTGAGAGCTGTGTGGCAACGTACAGACTACAGTTTGGGAAGCTATTTTAGTTTGACCGTTTGGTTATTTTATGTGCAAAGAGCCTTTACAATTAAGTGTATGCTGTGGTACTTCTGTCGTGTCATAAATGCAATGACCCTCAGCAAAAGAGGTTAATGGCTTTCGTGTCCTGATGCTGTTTGTCCAACAGAGATGTAAAACAGGGCACTAAAGGGT
This sequence comes from Mohoua ochrocephala, assembly GCA_013398855.1. Classification (NCBI taxonomy): domain Eukaryota; kingdom Metazoa; phylum Chordata; class Aves; order Passeriformes; family Acanthizidae; genus Mohoua; species Mohoua ochrocephala. Next base: position 123,349 of record VZTA01021030.1, read on the forward strand.
TGAATTTCTAGAGTTCTTTGGCTTCTTCATAATATTTTTTTAATAAATGGCAGCTGAGAAGGTTTTAGGATATAGGATACAATAAATCTCTAATTGCCATCTTCATTATCTTTTAAGTGAAAAACACTTGTTTTCTAGTGAAAAGGACCTGGTTTAATCATATGAAAAGTGTTTTCAGAATAATTTAAGGGTAAATAAATACTTACTACTGATGCAGAATTGTAGTAAGCCACATCAGAATTTTATTAAGAAATAACTTTAATGATTATGTTATAAACTTAAACAGCAAGAATGGACTTTCAAAATATGGGTCTGTGACTCTCATCACAGTACGGTAAAGGCTGTCATGTAGGAAGATGTGGAGTGGGCTAAAGGGAATGCTCCTGGGACCTGGCAATTAACACATTCTGAGCGCACAGCTTTCACAACAGTGCTTACTCTGCATGTGCCAGGAACATTAGGAAAACTTGATTGTTTCACAGGGTTTTTTTCTAGTAACAAAACTCACGGTTACAGAAGTTTAATTTATGTATGTATCAGGTGGAGTTTTATGCGTTTGTGCATAAAACTGTAGGAAGTAAGTTAAATGGTTTTCCTACCCATAGTGTGAAATGTTCAGAGAAGGTCACCACTCCTGCATGACAAAATGTGTGCAGAGTAATACTTGAGCAGATCACTGACCGAGGGCTGGAAGAGATGTAACACTTGGGCTTGGCTCTTCCACCGCTGATTTCGTGGTTGGAGTCAGCCGCTGCTGGGAATGCTGTGCCCAGAACCTGTCGAGTGCTGGGTCCCATGATCCAGCCCCAAGCCTGCTCCCAAACCTTCCTCTTTGACAGTCTCTTTCCAGACAGCAAACATCTCATCCGAGTGCTGTTTGAAAGGCTGCAGGGAAGTATCTCTGGGTAGCTCCTCTGTCCTTGATACTCCTTCACACGTTTGTTGTCTTCTGTGAAGCCAAGGGCTTTTGTGCTGGAGTTGTGAACCCAGGGGTGAATCTCAGTTCGCCCGTAAATCCGGTAATACTGATAGAAAGGGCACACATACATTCCTTGTAGGGTTTACTGAGTGTTCTGTGGAGAAAATCCTCAAATACCAGGGGCCAAATAGATCCTTAAAGTATAAAGTGTTAAATTTAAATAAGCCCAAACACTAAATTCCTATACAGGTTGTTTCTATCCCTCATTTTAGCCCCAGTAACCTTCATCTTAGATCTGACAGCGGTTTAAGATATGCCGGTGAGTATTTTTGTGCATTTTGGAAATCCAGCAGTAAGAAGAGTGTCGTGTATCTTAGGGAGCAAGTGGAGAGCTGTGTTAGCTGAGTATTACTTGCATAACGCAGACATCTTGAGTCTCTTGGTTTTTAAAGCTCAGATTATTGTTTGCAGTTTTCCGTGGGCCTGATTCATGCCAGTGGTTTTGAAAACATGTAGCTGTGTCAAATGGATGTCAGCAGTACAAGCCATGTCCTGCTATTTTGTCAGCCCCTCAGCATCCTGAGGAGCAGACTTGCAACGTCTTGTAGGATAGGAAAGAAATGGGCAAACTGTGGATATTGGTACCACTGTCTGCCCCTGGGAAAGTAAAAATTAAAAAACAGCAACCTGTATTAGGTTTACAGTACAGCTCCTATAAATTGAGAAGCTTTCTCAACAAAGTGGACCCCCATGGTGCTTGGCTGGCAGGTCTCTCTAGAAGAGCATCACCGTGGAAAAAAGGGCTGCCAGCAAGATGGAACAGCAAAGCAGATCATCAGCTCCTCCAACCAAATGGCCTGAGGACTCAGAGTACAGGCACGGGTTTTGACACTTGCCCCACAGTGGCTTCCCTCTCAACAAACCTTTTCCCGGGGCAAACTCCGCTAGAAGGATCCCAAGCAGAGCTGCGACCTCCCTCCCGTTACAGGATTTGCTGTAGGAGGGAAGGAGCAAGCCTGCAGCCATTATAGTTCTGTTTTACTGCCCTGTTAAATGTGATGCCATACTGCTATTTTTAATTTAATTCTTTTGTGAAAGTGGAGACGATAAAACAAATTGTTTCTATGCTTCATTCACACACCTAATGGGAGAACAGTGCAAGGGAGCTGCAAACTGTCATCTGCATGAGGAACAGCAGCAAGAATTTCCAAATTCACATGCTTGGAGTATGCTGAAAAGCTGTCACTTGCTAATGAATTCACTTTTCATCCCCGTTTCTGGTTGTATCCAAGTGTAAGTTTTACAACAATACCTTGCATCCCGAACCCTTTCAGGTTCATTTGTGCTGTCCTGCGGTTTTCATTGTAAGCCAAAGAACACCTGACTGTAAGGTGTGTCTATACGTGACCTTGTAAAAGGCTTTTTGCTGTTTCAGCAGAGGCAGGAGAGACCACAAGTGAGAGCAAAGATCCTTATCAGTGGCTAGAAAAAGAGACCAGGGGTTGGGCAAATTGTGCCCACAGCCATCCAGATAGGAAGCTAAAGGATTAAAGAGCCCCACAAGCAGAGAGCCAAAGAGCTCGAGTTGCAGGGCCACAGGGAATGATGAACAGTGTGAGAGAGATTTAATAAACCAAGCAGAGGATTGATGGATTTTATTTCCCTCCAGATTTTTGCATTGAGAGTAGAAGGCTGCCTGGGTAATGTGAGACGCTCTCTGCTCCAAGAAAAGGAGAATGCAAACTACCAAAAGGCATAAATGGTAGACTGTTGATGAACCTTCTGGTAGGTAGGCAGTGCAAGGAATTACATATGTTTGCTGTGGATGCCTGATACTCCAGATTGCGTGCAAGTGGTATCGGTGAGCCATGTGTGTGCATCCCCTTTGATGCTTCCTTCGTCACACCACTGCTGTTCAAAAGTGGAAGCTAAGGCAAGAGATGGGTGATCTCGTAATGTAAATACACCTTTCCACATATTATATTGATGTTTGTTCAGATAGCTGCTTAATAATTAGTTCTTCCAGTTCTTGGTTTCCATATGTCTAAGGGAACGGCAGTATATTCTCAGATTTACTTCTGTTTATACTAATTAAATACTAGTAAACCTGTCTACCTGAAGAACAAATGATAAATCATTTTTTCCTCAGTTCTATGTTGGACTTCTCTATATTCCTAACTATTAAAGCTCCTTTATTTTTTATGCTCTTCTATCTTACAAACAGTTATGTAAGTTTATAGTCCTGCATAATTTAGCTGTGCACTTCTCGCATTGAACTCAAAGAGAGGAAATCATGACAAATTATGTAGGAGGAGGATTTCCAGTTATTCAAGGCCTGAAGTGATGAAATTATATGGAGATTTATATTTTTATTAAGCAAAATCATGGTGTCTCCAGAACATCTCTATTGCATATGAGCTGGAGAAAAATCATTATCAAGGTCATGTACCTGAATTTCTTTTTAAAAAATGATTATACACTGTTGGAAAATAACATTTAGCACCATAGCTCTTACAAAGGAAGAACCTACAGGAGCAAGATAATTCCTGGCAATGTGGAAGATCCCCAAAGTAGACTCCATGTAGTCCGCTGCCAGTGTAGAGAAAAAAGGAAAATGTTTTTCAAGTAAAGAAAATGTCTGGGATATCATCCTGAATTTGGAGCAAGATAATTCCTAGTTCTGTGGGGTGGTCATTATTTGTAAATGTGCTTGGTGGCTGCAGGCTGGGCCCTGTCCTTGCTGCACCATCCACACTCACTGGCTGCCTTGTTTTATGATTCTGAAGGTAGAAGGTGAATCAGTCCATGGATTACCACCCAGGTTTTGCAGTCAGCGAGTGGTGTACGCTGAATGATTTGTCTTCCATTTTACAGTGTCCTGCCATTCCAACTGAGCAGGCAGAGGACTCCTTCCAGGACTGCAGGTAAAGAGCTTGTGTGGTTGACAGTGGTCTGTTACCTATCCTAAAGCAACTGCAAATAGACTTGCTTTTCCTCTAAGTGTATGGATCAGTTCAGGGAGGGCTCCTACGTGGTCTGCCATGCCACAGGGATAAAGCTAGCAAAGAAAGGAGCCATCAGGCACTGAGATAGCAGAGGGTTATGTGCCCACCTGCCTTGTGCCACCGAGGCTTCCAGCTGGCTCTGGCAAAGACAGAGTAGTTTGGTGCGTAGCAACGTGTCTGAAGGTGGGACACAGAGCAGGTTTTGTAGGTCTGACTGTAAGGTAGAACTGAAGCAGTTTTATCTGCTCAGTTATGTCCCTGGAGCAGTGACGTGGTCATGGAAATTTGGCAGAGGGGATTGTCGTGCCAGTCAGTGAGGACAATGTGTCCTCATTGTCCTTCATGCAAAGGAGTTGTCAGGCTCTTGGAAGAGAGTTATGTCTTATCCTACAAAGTTGTGTGGATGGTGCTGTGGAAATTAAGTATTTTTAACATACTGTAGCCAGGAAGATCTTGGGCATCCTCACCTGTTAAGGTCAAATTACCCCACAATGCAAGGCAAGTTGTCCCTACGTGGCTTTGAGAGAGAGACACAGTGTTGGTTTCGCCTTGGATAGGCAAAAGTACAAAAGTACAAATGGGAAATCCGGGTAAATGTCTTTAAATGCAGGGTGCATTCTAATACCCCGTTATGTTCACATTTGCCTCCTTTATGCCTTTGTAGTCTTATTTCGGTCTCTCCCAGTAGCTCAGTTCCATTCCCAGAGGTCTGAAGTGAATAAATCCAAACATGCTCTATTTAGACTTCTACCCCATGGCCAGCACACACGACATGGCATTTCAGAGACTGAGGGAAGTGAGCCACATTTGCTCGTGGAAAAAAGAAAGAACTGCAGCGATACAGTGACGTAAGGTTTACCCTGCAGGTTCACCTCGGGTTACAACCGGATCTAATTCAGCATGCTCTTGTCAGTACAGCTTAGTTCAGCTAAACCAAGAAAATACAGTTCAATTCTGCATACAGCTAACTCCCACATAAAGCATCAAAACATTTCCAATCTAATTTTTTATTGCAAGCTTCCCCCCTCCCCCCCCACCTCATTTGAAGAGCTGTTGGGCCTGAATAACATTGGTTTATTTATCTGTCTGGTACCGAATGGAAGTAATTTTATGAATTTGATTGAAGGACCATTTCAAGGTAGATGGGAAAATCACACATTTAAAGGAGATGTTCCCACACCTCAGATGCTAATGAGGTCACCGAAGAGAACATCGTTGTTTGGGGCCTCTACTCATTCCCAGAGTGCCTTTTCTCACTGGGAAGAGGTCCTGCCATGCAGTCTTAATCTAGAGCATGTTTTGAAATAGCTCTTTCAGCTGGTGAAGTGCTAAACTGCTTCTTTGTTTTCTTCTTAGTAGACTGAGAAAGAAATGGCATGAATTTCACAGCAGTAAGGTTTTTTTTATATCTGAAATAACTTTACAGTTTGACTCTTTCATCTGTGTAGTTGCAAGTTTAATCAGCCAGAATACCCTGCAACTCCTAGAACTGCAAATGTGCCTGGTGCAGTGGCAGACCCGAAGTCAAGTTTGCGTTGAACACATCAAGCAGCTCAAAGACGTGAAATAGTGTGTCTTGACCCAGAGCTAGACCAAAGTGGTTTTATACACCAAACCAAGTAGAGTTGATGTGTGCTTGCTGCCTTCAAGTGCTGCTAGCTGCTGGCAGTCAGAGCTGAAAATGGTTTAGAACACAAAGCTTTATGGTGCACTCGCAATGCTGTAATCTTTCTCCTTAAACAAGCGTTTTAGACAGAAGTCTCTTGACTGAACTTCAGTGTTAACCAAACATTGGTGCGTTGGATCTGGTCCAGTACATTGTTCCTGACAGTGCTCAGGAACTGGCCAGCTGACAGTTATGGAATAATGTGACAAGAGGGGGATTTTCTTGATCCTTGGGGATTCCCCTTAAAGGGGGATGTCTTAATGCCTGACACTTAATCATTGTTTGTGTCAGGAAGTATAAATGTTTGTCTTCTATTGCTTAAAAAAAGCAAGGTTCATTGAGGATTATATTCTTTCTTTTTAAAACAGATGAGTTTCTGATGGGAACATGCAGGTATTCCTTAACAATCTAATGAATATTGGTTTTAATAGTCCTTTCTGGTCCAAAGTATATTATGCTGCAGACAGCTCCACAGGGTAAACTTATAGTTTAAGTTTGAAAAGGTAGAACAGAGTTTTCTTTAGTCTCTTTCAAATTTGCCTGCCAGTTTTAAACTCCCTGTTATACTTGCCTTTCATATCTCCTAATTATTCTGTCTTCTGGTTTCAATGTACTCTTTTTCTTTCATTTCGAGAAAACAAATAAAAATGTTTAATTTCCCTTATTTTTAGTATTTGCAATTTTTTTGTACCGCTATCTTGCATTGCTCTCTCACTTGACTCTTTTCCAAACAGAAATCAGTCTTTCTTCATACCACTGCTTTTCTGAGGCCCAGAGTGATTTATGTTCGTGGGGTCTGAAACCTTTCTGTGGCTGCTCTTTTTGCAGCGCTGGCTGCCTGTAAGCATTGCTGATGCCAGATTTACAGCTCTTTTTCTGTTTTGTTGTTTGCTTAGGTGGAGAGAGTTTCCACACCCCCCACACCCCCCTCCCCTTGAATTTCGAGCGATTTGCTTGACATTGCCAGTGTCATCAGAAGTGGTACGAGCCGAGTTCAAACAGGTGGTACCGTCGGGCTGCTGTCACAGGGGATGAGATCATACATTCATTCTGTCTCCGTGATGGATTTGTCTAACTCTCTCCAACTCGAGCTGACTTTGATCCCATATAATGAAAAGCCTTAAAATAGAAAGTGGAAGGGAACAGAGAGGAGCTTTAATTATTTACTGGCTGGGTTGAATCCATACCTTTTGTAAAGAGACTTCTTTTGTTGTTTTTTGGTCTATTCAGTTTTCATTAAGCCAAATTTAAATCTTTATGCTCAGCATTGGTTCAGATTCGGGGGCTGATTAAAGAGGCTTTTGAAGGAAGGTGCATTTTTCTTTCAACTCCAGTTATTTTTCCCATTCACTAAATGGAATAAAAATGTTACTTGAACGGTTTTCAATATTCAGTCGCAGTAGTGCTAGGAGGTCAAAGGTACTCGGAGTTTTAGTTGCTCTGAGCACCTAGAAACACGACACCCACCTTAGAACCACTGGAGGCTATGCAGACAAAGCAGGTGAGAAGTGGGAGGGAGGAAGTAAATGTGTGAATTCCTAAATTGCCAAAACAAACCTGTGGCATAGCTGAGACCCGGTCAGGTCTCTACTGCTGCTGGCATGGTGTTTAACAACAAGCCCTGCCACATTCACCTCTTGGGAAATGCCTGAGCAGCATGGGCACAGCATGGTAATCTCCTGCCTGCGTTTCAGAGCGGTATTCCCAGCTACAAATGTGGGCCCTGTCACCCTGAGCATTTTGCTAGTGTATGTGCCTTTGCCCTTCTTTGGACACAGCAGAGATGTCATCTCCCTCGTTGAGCAGGAGGAGTTAGTGCAGGGGCATGAGTACAGCTCCTCTGTGAGCATCTTGCCCTGGCAGGTTGTGCAGGAAGAGGCCGAGTGCCATCCCAAGCCCATCTCCTCCTCTGGAGAGGCCGGATGGTGCCTCCTGAGGGCATGAGGGCAGAGGAGAGGCTTTGGGTGCACCACTTCCTTGCATCATTGCACTCAGAACAAGCAACAACCTTGCAGTTACCTCTGTAGTCTTAAGCAAAAAGCTTGCTTGATTTATTTTGGAAGCTACTGTCTTCGTGGTGTGCATGTCTGTAAAATCTGCATGCTTGAGTTGAGGCTCAAGGAACCCCAGTGCCTATCAATATCACTGCATCCACAGCTCCCTCACAAGAACAGACAGTAATGTGAAAGATAGTGATGGTTCCGAGAAATGTCCTTGCTTTATCCTCACCCTCTGCGCCTGTGGATATGTTAGCAGACTACTGTACATAGGGGAAAACGTGCCTTTAATAGTTCTGTCTCAGCTGCTGTTAATTTGATTTCCCTCAGGTAGTCAGTGTTGTCACAAAGTCCTGGAGCAAGACTTTTTGTAGCAAGAAGTACAGATAATTTACACTGGAATGTCTGAGGCTCTTGGATAAAGCATCCGCGTCTCTGAACAAAGAAGAAAAAAACCCCGTAATTTCTTTTATTTGGGGATAAATATGATGAATTCGGTGAGATGGAAGGAGGTGCTATAAAAAGGAGCAGCTTTGTGGCATCTGACAGCGAGTAGGTTATGACCAGACTTGTGCTGGGTCTCTGTGCCACACTTTGTATATTTATGGCTGATCGTCATGAAACTTAACAGGACAATGTCAAAATAATCTGCAGTTATTACTGGCTTACTACAGATAAAATATTTTTCAATATCTCAGTTTTCCCTTGGAAGTTGTTCAGTTTATATTTTCAGCTCCAGTCCAGCTTCTTCTTGCCATATAACTTAGGCAAGTTGGAATTAGGTACATTGTGTCAGTCCTGAGGTCAAACTGCATTTGTTTGCATGTATGAAAATCTGGAGTGCTGCCTTTGAAAAGAATGGGCTTCATTCTGCCCCAAATTGCCATGTCCCATTCTTTCGCTGGAGTCATTTATTTAAGGGTGGAATTTTTCAGCAGGGCTCACGACTGCTGCAGCATTCTAATACTACTGTAGTATTGCATGGCTCATATAGCTTTGCGGAGACTAAAATTAAAGAATTTAGAGCAGAATTAAGTCATGAATTAGACCAAGTGCATTTGAAAACGCCATGCTAATTATTCACAACTTTAAAATCACTGAATGGATTTCTTCCAAATTTGCTCTATTTCATAGGTTCCCATTGACATTTAAATATAATTCATTTTATCACTGTGCCATATCATAAAGTCCGGTTTCCCGTATTTTCATTAGCTGGTAGATGTTCTGTAATATAGAAGGAATTAATACTTGGAGCATGGAGAAAAAAAGTGAATGCGGTCTCTCTGTTAACACTGCCTTTCTGGAACTCACTGATGAATTTTTTTAGTCTTACATTGCTATAAGAAGGGTTTTTTGGTTTTGTTTCTGGTACAAGTTGTGTAAAGTTCCTGAGATTCTCCAGAAGGTTTAAGATGAGTTCATGGCTGAATTTTCAAAGACCTAACCTCGCATTCTAGCCTTTCATCACCTTTTTTATTATGGAAAGTGTCCACTTTTCCTGAAGGTGCTGATTCTTCTCATCATTCCTCCCTATTCTGATGAGTGTGCACCTTCTCAGAGAAAAAGTGCTTGAGAGACATTTCTTCCTTTGAAATGGTTTCTACTCTAGCTTGGATTTCCATAAATTAGTGCTAAGAGGAAAGTGTGGGGTAACTGAGATATTGCTGTGAAGATTGCAGAAAGCACATTGTAATGTTTGAATGTCTGAAAATACATATTTTCCGTGGGGTACGAGTTTTCCCTGTGCTCAAATAAATGCTTTCATGAGAGCTGCTAATGTCTTCCATAGGTGGTATCCAGTTCTGCCAAATTCTTAGCCCTCAGAAATAAGTGTACAGGGTGGGATTATTGACTGCAGTTGTGTTCAGGTGGTTTTTGGTTAGAAAAAACCATTCTCTACAACACTCAGATTGTTAATTACCACATGATTAATTGACTTCATTACCATAAGCCACTTCTCCCCTTTTCTTTCTGCTTTTTGTTGTTTCTCTCTTGGCTCCCTGTTGTTCATATGTGGCGTGGCACTGATGTGACTCGGGGTGGGGTGCTTTCTCCCCTTTGATGAGGGGTGTTGCTGCCTGCGTTCCCTAAGGTAGGACTTGGCTGCTGCCCTGCCACGGGAGCTTCCTGGGCCTTTCTCTGGGGCTGATCCGGACACCCATCCATCTCCTAAAATGAGATCATGGTCTAAGTTCACATTCACAAGGCGAGATGATCGTGCCAAGGAGAGGCTTTATTCCCCTGCACCGTTCTGGAAGCGCAGGTGAAACCCCGGCAGGTCCAGAGTCAAAGAGATTTGCTGTGTGGGACACGCAAAGGTCGGTGCCGTGCCATCTCCTGAGTGTTGCGGTGGTTCCTGCCTCGTCATCAGCGACTTTATCTCTTCCCCAAGCCTGCGCTAGCTGCAGACCGCGCTCAAAGCCGCCATCCATCCCTTATCCCAGCTTTTCGCGCTGACGTTTGGGATTTCTCCGCAGGATGGGTACAGCAGAGGGAGCAGTAGGACAAGCTTCTCCCGGGCTGTCTCACCCTGCGCGCTCCCGCCCCAGCGCCGACCCTCGGGCCGAGCAGCCCTTCTCTTGTGTCCGTGCACCCCCAGCCTGAGGGACCCCCAGCCTGAGGGACCCGTGCTGCCTCGGGGCCGGGGCACGGAGGGGAGGACCGGGACCCCCAGCCTGAGGGACCCGTGCCGCCTCGGGGCCGGGGCACGGAGGGGAGGACCGGGACCCCCAGCCTGAGGGATCCGTGCTGCCTCGGGGCCGGGGCACGGAGGGGAGGGGGGGACCGGGACCCCCAGCCTGAGGGACCCGTGCCGCCTCGGGGCCGGGGCACGGAGGGGAGGACCGGGACCCCCAGCCTGAGGGATCCGTGCCGCCTCGGGGCCGGGGCACGGAGGGGAGGAGGGGCCGTGTGGCAGGGATACCTCCCCCAGCCCTGCAGGGCACTGATGCATTTCAGAGCCCGAGTCAGGCGCTACTGGCTTTTACATAACCGATCTGATGGGATTCGTGGTGTTGGCCTATATATTAATGCTCCAGCTCTCATTAACAGTTTCTGAGACTTCCAGGCCTCCTTCTGTGTTCTTGCGGTGTATTTTTTTTCTTTATGGAGAGAAAAAGAAAAAAAAAGTAATTTCTTTTCCAAGTTTTTCGTCTGGAGGGTGAAATAAAGTGAGTTTTGTTTTAGAGCAGGAGGGTTTTTCGGTGGTATGTGGGATGAATGAAAGGGGATTGTTCCTACCTTTGGCTCAGCTGAACAGAGAATCTGTTTCATAGATTATCCTCTTCCAGTTCTGAAAAAAGGGCGTGTGTCACTCCAGCCAAAGTCATGTCTGCCTGCATGCACACTTCAGGCAATGGCAGAATTTCCACAAAAAGCTAGCGGTTGTCTGTCCAGGCAAATATAAAGAGATAATGTTTGTGGCATTTTTGTGAAATAACTTACTGGAAACCATTTTCAGTGCAGAATTTAGCACTGCAATGAAACCAAGGTGCTGGAGTGAGACGGGATAACAGAGCCATTTCCATAACAAAAATACCAAGAGATAATAATTTCAGGAATAAGGACTTTGTTTTCAGGTGAACATTGTGACGAGGCAAGTTTTGGTGTTGTGATCCTTACTTTCACAAACATTTCACTTTTCCTCTTCAAGAACAGGCTGCAATGAGCTCTCTTAATTAGCACTATTCGCTACCTTTTGTGTACTTCGTTGGAGCAGACATGAAGCCTTTAAAGCAGTAGAGGGTTCTTATCATCGAGAAGACAAAGAACATCTCCTGCTGGAGCAAAGACTGTGTCATGAATCTTTGCAGCTGGCATGTGGGCTGTTTGTTTATTTTATTTTCAGAGTCTGGCTTTTTAAGGGAATACAATCATGCTATGTTTGTTTGTCTCACACTCCTGACCACAGCCAGTAGTTTTGAACTCGCTAGACACCTCCTGCTAAATTAAACACCTAGGAAGGAATCTCAGCTATAGTGACTTTCCTTGACTCTCCTGAAGTGGAATCCAAGATATCAACCCAAAAAAGAACAGGACGTGCAACATTCCCCTCCTAAAGCAGCTCCCATGTGTGCTGGCTGCTCAGTCTGAGCACACACAGCTCTCAATCAGCTGCACAACCTGCTTTTTCCCCAGGGAGGGAGAAAATACAAAAGGGGGAGTAGAAGGGAGTGGGAATACTGAAAACTGAGGGCAGTATCTAGAAGAACAACCATGAAGGCTGGGGGAAGTTAAAAGGATGATTGCGAAGGTGGCAGTGCAGTTTGGCTGCGTGAAGCTGGAAATGGAGGTGGGCAGCACTCCTGTCCTGAGGGGCAGGAGCGGTCATGAGAGTTTAGAGGAAACAGGGATTACTGTTGCTGGAAGCAATAAATAGCAGAGGATCATAAATCCTGAGGAAGACAATCTTCATTAGGTGCACTGCTCACCATGCGACTTAAATGAACTATAGCTGTCACTTCAAACCTTGAAAGTTCAGCGTTTTCAGGCAGAGGACCAATAATAGATTATATTAGAAAGTCTGAAAGCAGCCTTTTTATTTATCCAGGAGCACTATCAGTTCCAGAAAGACTTTTCCAGGCCTCAGCACTTTGTGGGCTTAGGTTTACCTGGGGTTTTTTTCTTTTTAGAAAAATATTTTTCAGTCTGGTAAAACTATCCATTTACCTACAAAGCTTCATTTTTTAAAAGTTACTTTTCATTTCATTATATCTCAGATCTTAATTTTGTTGATCAATTTGGGCACCTAACAGAAAGAGTATAGTCTTTTTCCTATATTTAGGGTAAAGATAAATGGAAGCAGAATTGTTCTGGTTCTCCCCTTAGGTATTTTTCAAGTGAGCTTGAAAATTGATCTGGTAAAGGCAAGGACACAGAGTTTTTCATAAGTTGCTTAATTCTTCATAATTAATGTTTATACTTTGTTCTTGTGTACAAAAATAAAGCCAAAGTCTTTATATCATGACTCCTGTACACGTGACATGCTTATATATGATGATAAATACTGATTTAAACCATGAGTTTGTCCCAAAAACTCTTACCGAAAGTATAAATACCAGACTTAGAAAAAGGAAAGGCAGGTTGAAAAGCAAATAATAGATTTTTTCCTTTATTCAGTAAAATGGAATGACTGAAAATATGATTTGTTCCTGAAGCTTCAGTTCCTGACCACGGATGATCTCCCTTCTTTCCCTATGGCTTGAATCACAGAAACATATAAATCAAGAACAGAAAAGTGAGCACAGAAAATCCTCTGTTGCTGCAAAACTGGTCACAGAGTATGCACTAAGTGCATTCCCCATTTACTTTATTAATGCTTACCAAGAATTCAAACAATTTGCATGTGTTTTGCGAACAGCAGAACTAACCCATCTGAACATTTCCAGTGGCTGAGCTTCCTGCCATTACCCAGTGAGCCTCATGGAAATGGTCGGAGCATTGTGCCCCCAGCAGTCAGACCCCGCACTGGGAGAGCAGGGCAGTGTTCTGTCCTGGGTGAGCTCATGTCCATCCCCTGGGTTTCCTCCCAGGGTAGATGTGTCCTGCTGTGTTGGAGGCTGCAAGGTACGGGGGGCAGTAAGGGAGTGGGTGCTTGGGAGCTGCCACCACAAGCCCCCTGCCCCCACCTGCTGCAGTAGCTGTCTCCCATCTCTTTTAAGGAAAAAAAAGTGGTAGGCAGGAGAGAAGCAGCACATGGATCAACACTTGGCCAAAGTCCACCTTATTGGGCCATTTTGGAGAGGGCTGTCAGTGTAAGCACGTAGCTGAGTAGGTTTGGCTGGAGGTCGGCTGGGGCGGTGAGGGGTGTGCAGGTTGAGTAACACTGAATCAACAGCGCTGAATCCATTGTGACGGGCAGGAACTGCGTGCCTGTCAGTGCAATTACAGTCCCTACTCCAGAGCTCTTACTCTCCAACAAACCTGTGCTGAAATATCTGCAGAGGTTAACAAGATCATTCCAAAGAGGAAGAAATACTCTTGAGTAAGATCTGGGAGGATTGAGCCTGTAGGGTAGAAGATGTTGCTTGTCCCAGTAAGCCCAAATCTTAAAGACTGCCAAGACCGATGAATTCAAGACACTGACAGACAAGGGGAGACAAAGAGCAAATTCTGTGCACATTAAAAATAGCTAAACATGAAGGGACAGATCATGCCTCTTAGGCACTTGGCTAAATTGGGAATGGGTAGGAAGTCACATGACTCCAAACATGCTACCTCTTTACACTTGTGTCACTGGTACCAAATTACTCTCCCCTCTCTGCCACTCCCTACTCTGCTCCCATGCCAGCTCCAACTCGAGCTCCCGCTCCTGCACAAGAGCTTGCTATTAATATGTTTTCATATATCTCTAATGCCACAGAAGCCCATGATCTGTTACACTTGATGATGGTTATAAGCAACAGACCCTGCTGAGAGAGTAGTATTCCCTCTCACAGCAGTGGTAAATCTCGCAGCTGTACACTTTGTGTTGCACATTAGACACTGGTATTACTGCACAGCTCTTCATCTGAGGAAACTGGACACCTCTCTTCTCCTTTGGCTTATGTGATACAGTTTTTGGACATCTGACCTCTGACTGTCTCATTCATGGGATTGGGATCATGCTGTCCATGTTGACATCCAAGGTTTCCCAGTAACTTCCAGCATCATTTTCCAAAGCTCCTCCCCTCCCCATACTCTTAGGTTTTTTAATGCCCTCTTAGGAGGCAGGGGAAGCAAACAGTGTCCTTTTAGTGGATTCAAAGCCAAATCTCTTTTCCCTCTGTATCTACTAAGGGAAACACACAAGCTTAGATAAAAGCGTGGATGTGCTTCTGTGGATTTCCCTGCCATTGTTTTCCCTGACACTTAAGCACTCTCAAGAGGTAGGCTGAAGTCCTATAAACAGCTCAGTCCTAATCCTTCCTGTTCATGACTTCATTTCTGAATCACCACATTTGTCCATCGCACCTTCTTCCACGGGGAGCTTCTTTCTTCCTTCCTTGTTGCCCTAATTAGAAAGGAGTCCTCAGCCACAAAGGCACAAAGACTTTTCTTTGTTCTTTTGTCTCTCTGAGCATCTTAAGCACTGTGCTTTTTAAAACCTAATGTTAACAGTTGGTCTCTGCTTCTAGTGATTACCTGCCCTTCAAGGTTAACATCTTTACAAACAATTTGGGAAAAAAAATTACTTGATGTACGTACTGCATTATGTGAAGTTGCACCATCTGAACGGGAATTCTCTGGCTCTGATTTTCTGTGCTCTGAGGGATTTATAAGCCAGCAGCGTTAGAGGTGGCTCTGTCAGAAAGCAGTGCCAGACAAGGCAGCTTTCCTGCAGTTTGCTGCAGCTCCTCAACCTGAATAACAGACACATGCCCTGAACTCTTATCAGGAATCCTGAGAAAAAGCAGTGAAGTGATTTCTTCCCTGTCTGGCAGGAAGTCCATGGCATGTTTTTCTCTTGCTGGAGTTTTTACCACGCTCAGGAAGGCAGGTATTGAACACACTGGGGTCTGGCTTTGCTAATAGTAACAAATGTTAGTGATTCAAAAGAAATCTTTCAACTTTTCAGGAGTTGTCAGCTGATTTGTTATTTAATGTTTCTGTGTTGCTGGCAACACTTCCAGGCCCACAAACCTGAGCTCAGTCCAGGTTAAGAGGAGCTTTTGCCTTTCAGTCTGTGCGCACTGACCATGAAAATGACCGTGGAATTACTGATTTTCATCAAGCTTTATATGCTGTATGTGTTCTCAAATGCATGTATTTATATATATCTGTTATCAAACAGGCAGGAGATGTGGAGGCTTTCTGAACGTGCACCATGATACAGCCCTTCGGCTGACTTTTTTACCCCCTCCTTGAGGCCTTTCCAAGTTTGACCAGTTTCCTTCATTAGCCTGAAGTAAATGCTTGATCACTTTTACTACTACATCAGTCCAGCCTCTCAACACTGGCATTCTGAAAAGTGTAATGCCTCATGAAATGGAGCATTGGCAAGGCATTTTCAAACCATGTTTTTAGCCAAGGGATGCTGGGCACAGCTTGGCCTTGCCCCCTCTGCCCCAACTGGTGCTCGCTGCTTGCTTGGCTGCATCCTTACAACCCCCTCTTGGCAGCAGCTCAGACAAAGGCTGAAGACTCTTAAGAAACCAGAGACATTTACCAGGTTGTTCTGTTTGAATTGCTGTGACTGGCAATTGGTATTTTCCTGTTGCAACTGAGAGTGTTCAATAATTCATACATTTTACATAAAGTCTTGTGGCTTGTTCTGTTCCCACCCATGTCTGAGATAAGGCAGACTTGATGGCAAGCAGTATTCAACTGAATATGCATTTGAGCATTAAAATCTGCTGCTTTGAAAGGCTGATCTTAAGAGTCAGGGGTTTGTGTCAACACTGGGGACTCCAGTAATCTCTGGTAGGTCTACTGCCTTCCTGAGTTACATGGAAGGACTTTTTTTCCTACTTCAGTCACCTAGAATGCTGCCATTAATCTGTAGTCTAGTTCCTTCAGAGTCTAAACAACTTTGCAAGGCATTGTTACTGTAAGGAGCCACGGACTGACTAAGAGTGGAAGTTTAGAAGCTTTGTGTTCAAGACCTGGTAAAAACTTTTTTTTATTATGTATTTTATTTGGGGGTATTTTTTGTTGCTGCCGTTTAAAGCTCCGTAAAGCTCCCCGTGCGGTCAGGAGTGCTGTACGCTCCCAGGTACGAGTCTCTGCCGAGCCTTCATCCAGCCGAGGGTGAATCCCAGCCCTGGCGCTCCTCCAGCCCGCTGTGCCCGGGATCCCCTGCGGGAGATGCGCCCCAGGGATCCCGCTGTGGGCCGCGGGTCGGTCGGTGGCGCTGGGGCTCAGGGCCCCTGCCGGAGTGGGCACAAGAAGTGATTTCAGGTGCCTCCCTCGATTTCAGGTGCCTGCCTCGATTTCCGAGGGCTCCGTGTGGCGCTGCTCGCCGGGCCGCTGGCCCCGGTGCCCGGCAGCGCGGCGGGCGGGCGGGCGGCTCCCTCAGACATGGGCGGGCAGCCGAGGCTGGAAGTCCGTGAAATCCTGCCAGCCAACCCCCTGTCTGTGTGTGTGTGTGCGCCTGAGTGTGTGTGCGAGTGAGGNGGGAGGGAGGTGGAGGGACAGAGGAGGAGAGGGGGCCGGGTGCCTGCGATTGGTAAAGCTCCACGGAGGCATCTGCCAGCAGGACTTCAGAGGAATGTGAAACCAAATCATTTAGAAGTTAAAGATAGACGCAGAATACACAGCATCTTGAGCCAAGGTTTAAATTCATCCCTCTCTGCCTGGCTTCTCGCAAAGCTCTGCTTGTCAGCTTGCCTCTGTCTCCTCTAGTAGCTGTAATATTCCCCCAAAAAATAACATCATTCTGGATACTTGGGAATTACTAAGGTGGCAAAAGAGATCATGGTGCATACAGTAGGGTAAGTAGGAAGCTTGCCTCTGCATGCATTCGCTAGGGTGGTTCCTCTGGGCTTTCCTGCTGCCTTCAGAGCACTCCGGCAGTTCCTCTAGGATGAGGCGGATACTCAAGTAGTGCTTACCCCGGGCGATTTCGTCTCCCGTTTTCCTCATATGGAGCATTTGAACTTATTCCTCAGTGAAGTGTTAACTCACGAGGTTACTTTTTCTTGGCATACCTAGGGAGTTTTGGGCTTTAATAATTTTGCCATTACAGTTTGGAGTGCTGTTTTCCTAACAGATGATTTTTGTTATATACTTTTGTTCTTCATTAGTGGGACATGCTGTTCGAAACAGTGCTTGTTATTACAAGGTTGAAAAGCGAGTTGTTTTCCATGCTAGAGAGGATGTAATCAATGTTTGCTTGCTTGTTTGGCCATGGTTTCACTTACAAACTATTTCCTCATGGGTGAATTTGATCACAACACAGGGTTAATTAAATTTAACCTTCTTGTTTGTTTGTTCCCAAATAATGCTTTTACTTGGAGTTGGATTTTGTTGTTTGGTTGGGGTTTTTAAAAAAAAAAAAAAAAAATTGGCTCTCATTTTCTCTGAACAAAGTCCTTCTAGCAGTGATTTAAAAATATGTGCATTCCCCTGCTAGTCCTCACTTAGACAGTGAATTTGTGAGTAAAAAAAGGAAATTCAGGCTATCACGTTCTTTCTAGAACCTATCAGAAGTAATTTCAGTATCTAGCAGATACATTGCCTCCTTGATCAATGTCTTTTTCACGCAGTTTCTGAAACATTTCTGGCGCAGTTGTGGTGTTCCTATACCCAAAAGGATTTTAAAATACAGAAGCTCATTTGGAAGTTAGATGTAATATTTGTTATATAGCAAGAACTCGTAGTCTGAGAGTTTCATCTGAATCTGTGCTTTGAGTGTCACCTAAATGCCAGCATCATTTTTACCATTTATTCTGGGCATGTGTGTTTTACACTCGTAGTAGAGGAGCTGCTAACTTTGGATCTGGTGTCAGTTCACCCAAACATACTCAGAATTCCTGGCGTGTTAGTACTGCCCGTAATAACCAGAGGAAATAGGTGCTGTCTGCGGATAACTGAAACGCCTGACATTTCTGGTTATAGATATGAGTGCTGAAGGGATGCATATAATGGCAGTCTGTGTCGTGCAAAATATGTGAAAGTGGGTGAACTAAAATAGAAACAGTTCCTCTGTTTCAAGGAAAGATGTCGTGTCTGGTATGTTTTGGTATCTTTCTGGCATTTGATTGAGTTCATCCCTGTTGGTCAACTTGCCTGGATTCTGCAAAACATTCGGGTGTGTTTGGGTGAGCAAATCTGCTCTGAAGTGTTTTCTGTGTGATTAAGTGTAGGGGATGGAGAAGGAAGAGATAGATAACCTTTAAGGTAAATCTGGAATAAAAAAGGGATGCAGGGATGAGAAATGGTATTCAAGCCATTTCTTTTACAGTTTGTAATAGCTGGGTATTCTTTTAAGTAGCTCAGACTAGCTCAGCACTTCAGTCCCACGCTAAATTTCCAGGCCAACAGTTGCTTACATGAAGGAATTTTTTTTTTCATTACATTAAGGAGTTACTGTAGTATTTGTTTTGGTATTGAAGTGGAAGGCCTTTGAGACAAAAAATGTCAAGAGGAGTAAAACTTGCAGTGAGGCTTGGTGAAGTTGTGGTTAGTTTCTGGCTCTTGCACAGGGTCCTGCGCAGCTTCAGGCAAGTCATGTGAGCTCTCAAAGCCCCTGCAAACCAGAAGGGGTTGGAAGGGGTTGGAAATACCTTTATTATTTCTGTGTTGCAGATCTAGGTAGCAGTTCCTCGGGCTGGGCATCGTCTCTGATAAGGTTTAACACAATAGGCTTCTGTTTTCAGATGCACCCTTCCCATGGCTATGGCCTCCCCAAGGAGGGAGGGAGAATCCACAGATTTAGAAGTAGGGGTTCACTGCACCTTTTATAAGCTTCCTAAACTGAAAGAGAAAAATAGACTGACATTTAAGAGGTGAGCAGAAAATAGAATTAATGTTCCATGGGAAATTCCTGAGTCAGTTCAAAATTTAATTGCATTTCCCTACCACAGTGTATTGCTTTTCAGAAGTTATAGTTCAGGAGCATGATGTTCCCGTTTCATTATCTGAGACCCTTTTCCCATAATTAAATGTCCAAGAGGAACTGGAGAGCTTTGTCACAAAGAAACATGCTTTGAATTCTGGGAAGCGAAGCTGCCTGCAAAACCTCCCTCCTGGAAGAGAATGACCCCGGAACAGGATGTTCCCAGGGTAAAGAGCTACATTGTGGTATTGGATTGACTTTAAAAAGTATGTTCTGGTCTACCTAATCCACCTGAAATAATATTTTCCAATTGTCCTAGCAATAAATGGAAGACGTTCAATAAACTGATATTTTCCCACAGAAAATGTAGCTGTATTTGATACAAATTCTAAATGATTATGATGTTGGCATATTAACTGAAATGGAAAATCATTGGCCAGCTGTTAGGGTGAATTTTTCTTGGTGAGGGTGAATGTGGTACTGCATGTGTTCAGTGATGATGGTACTACACAGCAGCATGACACGGCTGAGGTTTTTGGGTAAGGGTGGGGTACCTGCAACCTCTCTCTCCTCTCCTTGCCCTCCTTCTCTCCCTGCCCCATTCTCCCTCACTAGCCTTGTGCTCCTAAGGTGACTAGGATTTGTTGGGAAATGGGGAGGGAGGAAGGAGAGAGAAGGAGACATCACTTTCTTACATGCTTTTGTAACAAGGTATTGCTAGGGATGGTGACACCCTCTTCTTCTTGATCTTCTGGACTTCTTTCCTCACTGCAGCCTTCCCTTCCCTTCCCTTCCTCGCATTTCCCAGGACCTCCAGTAATCCCACACAGGGAGAAAAAGAGAAGTGCCGCTGAGACAGAGGGGATGGGAAGGTGAGAGGGAGCCTGTCCCCAGCCATTGCCTCTTGCTGCTGCAGAGAGAGGAAAGATCATGAATGTCAGAGCATTGATGAAGCTGGTGCCTCCTGGTTTTTAGTGCTGTGTGAGTGGCTGAGGTGCTCCTCTGCTGCTGGTGTTCATCACTAGCATGTGCCATGCCTTCTTGCTCCGAGGAGCTGACTGTTTGGTGTCTCCTGGGGAGAAGCCCTGCTTTGCCATGGCTGGTAGCATGTCTGCTTCTCAGGGAGGCTGGTCATGTCCCTCCCGTTTTGTTGCCATTAAGTTGTAAGTGACTTTGTCGTGAGAGTTCAAAACCATTATGCTTTCTAAGGTGAAAATGGGTTTGCAGCAATTTTCTCTTTAATAAATCCTACACTTTTTTCTTGGCAAACCATGCTAAAACCAGTGGCAGGGATATGCTTATGGGTATTAAAAATCTTTCCTTGCTAGACTTTACAGTTACTGTACATGCTTCCCCTTTTCCTTCTTTCTGTCATGATCTTTGTTACCTTTGTAAAACTTTGCTTCTAGCCTCATCTTCCAGCTTTTTGCAGTGGTCATTTTGCCATAAATAAGAAAATGGACATGTCATTGGGAACTGGTTGGTGAGGAGTCTAATAGGGACCGTTTCCCCAAGATTCCCTGACAATGTGATGGTATTTTTCTGAGCTCAAAAGAAGCAGCTGATAGTGATACAATTTCCTTTGGGTCCTAATGATTCTGCTCCCAGTGATTTGTTTTGGCAGAATATGACAGTCTGTATGGTGCACCACACTGTAGAAAGCCTCAATTCTGTAATTTTGTAATTCTGTAAAAAACCTCACAAACCCACCCAACCCCCAAACTAATGCAATTATTATGTCCTATGCAGCCATATTATCACCTCTGAGCCCACGAGTGGAAACCCAGGGAATTTGCCCGTCCAAGTGATGTCAGATCTCCTGCACTTACTATTCATTCCAGCTCCTGGTGTATCAGGGAATAAAGACCTTCCTGGCTAATTATTATAGTATGCAGTGACTTTACCTGGAAACACAGTAATACTTCCCACTAATAGGATGCTTAAAAATGCATCTAATTGCAGCCCTGGTAGTTGAGAAATGCCTGATACCTAACAGTCTTGAAAAAAACATCCTTCCTGGCAGGGGGTGTTACAGGAAACTGAGTTTTACTGTCTCTTTCCTGTGTCTGAACCAATTACGTGGCCTCTTGCTATAAAACTTGATTCGGGGATTATACTCTGAGTAATAAAGAGATAGGAAAGCAGTGGAAATAATGACTCTTTCTTTATTAATTCATTTGCTGGTGTGGTGATAGCTGTTTGCTGAACATAACCTTCCCTGGGGCAGTGGAGGGAACAAGTCAGCTTCTGTGCCTGTGATCTTTGTCAAGCCATGGGAGGGGGTTTGGTGTATCCCATTCTGAGAGCAGTGATGGTGGTACTTGCCTGGTTCTGTGAAGTGCTCCGGGATCAAGGGATGAGAAGTAGTACCTACATGCTGCATTCTTATTTTCTTTTATGTCTGTGGTAAGGATAAGACTAGTCTGGTATGAAATACCTCCTTGTAAATTTGTAAGAAAATTTGCACTAAGTGGAACCTAAGAAAAAAGAAAAACAAAAAAAGAGAGAGAGAGAAAAATGAAGGAGAGACAGAAAAGCCTGTCAGCACGTAGACTTGTAGACTTTCAAAGCAATTTAATGACAACTTGTGACGAGTTCTTTTAAACACAATGAAAGTAAGCAAAGGCAAAGCACAGAGGAACATGCTTGGAGTGAAGTTGTCTTTGAGTACTCTTTACCAAGTAACAGCTGCAGATGGAATTAGTAATCTCGGGCTTTCCTGCTACATTTTAAAAATACCTCTTGTAACGGAAGTATGTGCTTTCTAGTAATTACTACCTTTCGGTGCGGGTTCGTTCTTAATGCGACGTTGTCCTTGGAAGAAGATCAGGAACACTTTGATTCTTTCCAGATTTATAAAGCAATGAGAGTTTGGCTATCACAAGTTTCCGTCCCCCCTGTTTTTTTTTGTTAATGCACAACTCATTTATATTGGATTAAGTGACCTAGTATATCGTTTGTGTGATACGGAAATACAATTCATTCCCTGCTTTCAGATCGTTCAGTTTTTTCCTGTAAATTGACTGGAGAATGACTAACTTTACATCTGAAAAAATGTTAAATTACAAAGGCAACACAATGATTTAAATATTTTTTAACTTCTGAGTTGATAATCCTGAAATTTGTCACTTTTTTAACATGGAATCCTTACTACCTTGTATGACTGAAAGCTTTCCCACCTAAGTGAAAAATTAAAGTTTGTCTTGGAGAGCTGGCCAGTCCTTTATCTTGGTATTTGATATATATTTTTAATTGCTATTACAGTAGCAAATACTTAACTTTTCTTTGAATATACACCAACAATCTTGTTTCTAAACAGATCAAACAAATTTCCAAACAGATGTAACAAAATGCAAAGTGGTTTATGAAAATTTTGATCAATTTCCATGTCTTGTTAAGGAAAATAAATCACATCAGCTTAATGCAGCTACAAATTGTATTTTACTGTTGGTACAGGAATGCAGGGAGAGCTTAACGAAGCTGAGAGTCAAGCTGTGTTCTCTGCCAGGCTATTCTGTAAACAAGCCATGGTTTTTTCCTTAAAAAACCCACTTCTGATAATGCTGTCTATCACATTACTTCCCCCACAACGTATTCTGCATCCTGGCTTCCCATCTTTCTCTGCCACCTGCCAGGCCTCTTCATCCAAAGCTCTGAGTTGTCTTCCCCCCGATTCCAGCCATGGAGTTGGGTGACCCATCAAACACAGTCACAGCAAGCGGGGCAGGCTGGCAGCACATTCAGAAGTGGTAATTCAGCAGAAGTTCTTGCTCCGTCTCCTCGGCTTGCCTAGAGAGCCTCAGTTAGGGAGGAAATTTCTGGAGGAGTCACATTTTCAAATGCAAGAGGTTGTGTGTGGCTTGCAAGGAGCATGTCTGCCATGGACCCACATCAGTTCAAAACAGAAGTCATCAGCAAAGGTGCAGCCCTTCAGCTGCCAGAGCAATCATTTGCACCTGTAAGCTCTAAAGCTCCCTGTGAACCATCCTTGGGGGATGAAGTGTGACTTCTGTTAATAAACTCAGTGGCAGGAAGGTAACAGTTGTATCTGCCTGCAGAATTTCTGTGTGTGAAACAGTGAAGGAATGAAGGCTTCTCAGCAAAAGAATGGTTAAAGATTTCTTTTAGCACAGGTAAAGCTATTTCTTTTCAATGACTTTAGCTTTGAAAATTGCTGAAAATGTGTAAACAATACATTCATCTTGACTCCAGTGTCTGATATGTAAAGTTTCAGGTCAGCCATAAAATTTAACAAAGCAGCTGAAAAAAGGTTTTACAGTAGGAAGTGGAGGTAAACAGAGGAAACTTGCTAAAATGGTAATGGCAAAAAGCAATTATGTGACCCTAGGTGATAGCAAATACGATTTCATAAATCATACAGTTAAATAAATAAAGGAGGTGGTGGATGGTTGAAAAGAATCCAAACAAATATAAGTTCTTCCTCTACATTAAATCTGGTAATGTATTCCTAAACAGAATTAAAAGTGTTAGAGTTTAAAGACTTTTGGAAAAATAATAGTTTCCAGGCTTATGTGAACTCTTTGCAGGCCAGTACATTTTCATGGAAGGGGGAATAGGTGATGGCCAAGTGTCACGTGCAGTCACTCATAACTTGGTGGTAACTTGGGCTGAATGGGCCTAATCTTTGCTGTCACACTTTTTAATATCCACTTTCATTGGAACAGTGTATTCTCTGTGAAAAAGGCATCGACTAAGAAGATAGACTGATAATTTTTCAGTCCACTCTCTTTTTCAGAAGGCGGAAATAAATTCTTTGCACACAAAGCCTGAGCTTTGTAACTGTGCATGTAAAGTACTAAATAAGTCATCCATTGTGTTATGTCCAAGAGAAACCAAGCTTTGCCAGAGAGCAACCCCAGCCTAGCCAGGTCTGTCTGTACCTATTTCACAGGTCATTAGTCCTATCCTTTTTCTGTTGTACACCGCTGTAGGTGAGTGCTTGGGCTTGTACTAGGCTTGACTTCCTATACTGACAGGCTCCATACAGAGCAAGGACATAAAATTGGGTATTTCAGCCTTGGAAGAATTAGTCCTACTTGTTTTTCCACCTTGCTCCTGGCGGACTGAGCAAATAAAAGGTGTGGAAGTTTATGCAAATACTGGCCCAGTCCTTGATGGATTTCCAGTGGTTTGCACTGTGTGCTGATGAAAAACTGCCCACAACTTGGTGCCTTTTGTGAGGCAGCATTGCCAGGGCACTCTTGGCTTCTTGGGTGCCCAGAGGCTGCGGTGGTGGTGTGTAGTTCCAGGAGGTTTGCTGAGCTGTGTCCTTGTAGCTCTTGACACCAGTACTGGCTGGGGAACAGCCAGTGGCACAGCAGCTCTTCAGGAAAGGATAGAGGTTACTGTGGATCTCTGCTTGAACATGAATTGGCAATGTTGAGCTGTTGCACAATAGAAAGGAAAAAAAGGAAAGCGCAATATTGGGCTGCAAATGGAACCACAGCCTGCAGGAAGCAATCCCCACAGTGGTGAGCGTTCAGCTGGAGTTCTGTGTTCAGTTTGGTGCACTGCTCTTGTATGAAATGCTGACCACTTTGGATGTGGAGAAGAGGGCAGGAAAAGTGACCAGCAATCCATAGGACATAACCCAGGGGGAAACCCTTAAAGGGTTACGTTTTCTGTGCCTAAAGAAGAGCAGCCTTCTGAGGAGTGAGTGGGAGAAAGGCAGGTTTTCAAGCGCAGGTAGCATAGTACAGGCAAAGACTGGGCCAGTAATCTCTTCTCTGTGCCATGGACAAAGAGAAGGGGATCTGAAATGAAACAAGGAAGATGACCTAAGCCCCAGGACAGTTTTATCCACAAAATACCTTGCCAGTGGATCTTGTGGAGTCTCCATCACTGGAAGTGTTAGGAATGACTTTAATAAACATGAACAAAGTGTATCTGACTCTTATCTCCCAGTGGGAGGTGGATTACATATTTTTCCTACCATCCCTGTGATTTGGCGGTACTGGTGATAATACTGCTCATGGAATTATTTTAATGACAGACATTCTTTCTAAATTCTGGATGCAAAGATCTCTCTGCAGAGTGGAATGCATTTTGCTGAGGTGCAGGAGGCACTTAATCATCATATAATTTCCTCATTTCAAAATGTTCCTTAGATAAGGCATAAACAGCTGGCTTTGCATTTCAGCTCGAATATCATTGTCCTGAAATACTTGGGGACATCACTTTGTCATCTGGCACTTGACAGCCCATCCTAAATCTGAAACATGTAATTGGATTCTTCGGATGAAATCCGAGTTTCCTTTGAAGTCACGGGGTTTCATAGGGTAAAAATTTCACACCGAGGACAGAGGGATGTCCACTTGTATGTGCTTAGCTTTACTGTCCCGGGCAGGCCCGTTGTTTTCAGGACAAGGGTACAGGGAGTGGGTTGTAAGAGCGTGTAACCTTTGCTATGACAAACATTTGGCTGCAGAAGGGGGCCTTTGGAGTTCTTGTGTGGGTGAGTGAGAGCTTGCAACAGGCATTACATGAGGTGAATTAGTTTTTTTTTTTCTTTTTTTTCAGATAATGTGAACAAAACTAATTTACACCATCTGTTCTGAAATAGACAGTAGAAAAGCAACATCCATTTCCTTTGTTGAACATTTCTTTTGACAATACTCTAGGCACTCCGTATTCTCTTTAGTGTAATGTAATTTCTTCCCTTTTTCTCATTGAGGAGAGGGGTTTTCTCCCCCCGAATGTATTTTTATTGCCAGTGGCCTTTAGTTTGCATTTAGTATTCAGGCAACTGTAGCTGCAAGTTGAATGTTCCTCCAGCTACTGGATAATCCCTTGTGATGAAATGCATGCAGAGAAGTCTCCAGGTGCTATGAGCTGGAGAAGTTCCATTGGAACTGCTCTGGCTTTGTTTACGCCAGTGCTAATTCAGAGCGAGTTCACTGGTCCCAGATTTGGAGCAGGTGATAGTCAGGACGTCATCCTAAAAGAGACATCACATTGATGTCGAAGCTCAGTGTCAGTCTCAGAGCCGAGAGTTAAATTTTTGTGCCTCATAATGTGTTGTTGCGTTTCACATCCAGATTTCTTTGCAGGCTTTCCTTAACTGTGCCACGCTGTGCTGTGTGTGGGAATTGCATGTGTATACCTAAGGCTAAAATAAGCCCACAAGAAAGCACAAACGCCAGACTTTAGGACCACCAATATGTCAGTTGTTAATAACCTTACAATGTTACTGTGCTAGCACTAGAAACATAATTAAATTGGAATGATTTGAAACTGCCATTAGGGGGAAGAAGACGGAGGAGAACAGTTTCATCCTCACAACATCATGTTTTCATTGACCTACTTAGAGTAGGGAAGAAAATGTGTCCCTTCCCATTACAGCAGAATAGGTTTGTTCAGCAATTTTGTAATGCAACTGCACAAGAGAAGACTGGATTTCCTAACCACTCCAGGAGGATTTGGAAAGGAGAGTAATGTTATTTCACACACTTATGACTAAGATGTGTAAGTTCCTGTCCAAGCCATAATGTTATTAGTTTAATCAATTTGGCAGAAAGTGCTTAGAGTAAAAAAAAAAAAAGGGGAAAAAAAAAAGACTTGTATTCAAAGGTGAGAGGAAAAGGGCAGTGCTTGGGCTGCAGCTGTGCAGAGAGCCCTTCTGTGGGCAATTACATTTCCTTTGTCTTCATCATCTTCCCTGTTTCAAAGCCTTTGGGACTGCTGGGCTGGAAGTGGAGGAGTCCTGAAGATGGGTGCGAGGTACCTCTCTGCACATCCAGCACCCCTGCCCAAGCCACCAAGCGGGGAGCCAGGGCTGCAGCTAAAGCAGCTCCAGAGAAAAATCCTGAGTGCCCTTCATCCTCCACAGCTGTGCCACGAGCAGGGAGTGAGATGCAGGTGTCTGGGTTACTCCAGACCCAGGGCATGGCAGTGCTCTTGGGGTAGGCAGAATGTGGGGTTTGGGGTGCAGCCCTCCTCCTCTAGGCTTGGGCATTATAGTGGTATTTCATGTTTGCTGTCTTATGCCTGAGTTAATAAACCATCTCTATCTGAAAATAAACACCTGCGGCTAGTCCTTTCTGGGCTGCTCAGGTCACATTCCTCCACAAGGTGTTGTTGGTAATTTAGTATTGTCAGAGGCATTAGTCACTGCCATAGTAGCTTAATAATGCGTGGTAGGAGCCAGCTGGTAATTAACAAATTAGAGATATCATCTACATTTTCCTCAAATATTTCAGATGTAGCAAAAATAATTAAGAGGAGAGCGCTTTGGGTGTTTAAAGCTGTTACGTACATTTAAAACATCTCGCCGTGTTAGGAAATTGTTCATGTTCTAAAGGTCAGCTGGGCCTCATCTTGCTGCTGTCCCAGGATTCAGTAATTCACAGCGAAGAGTTGTGAAGTAGGGAAAGGGCCAGACTCCTGTCTTTTTCTTTAACACTTCAATTCTGCATCATTTAGCAAATTCATGCCAATGCCTGACTTCTGTGCCTGTTTTTAGGAGTGGCATGACTTTGTAGGTCTCAGCTGCTCTCTTTTGCACTTAAGTTCCTTTCGTATTAGAAGTGTCTTGAATTGGAAGGTTATGTTTATGTGTGCGTGATGGAAAGATGAATTTGGCTTGTGATTGAGGCTAAGGAGAGAAAAAGTTAACGCAAATTGTCTGAAACTGCAACGCTGGGACAGACACCACAGTATGAACGAAGGTGATGATGGGTTTCATTATGTAGTGTAACTAAAATATGCTGGTATGCACGAGCTTGCTTTAACTCACTTGGCATCTCCATATTTTATCACCCGATGGTGACCAGCAGTTTCAAACTGAGATGCTCTCAATTACCTATGCGTGATGGTTGAGCAATAGTGTACTTTGATACTTTGATACGTCTCCCGTCCATGCTGCTTCAGCCCCAGTACTCCTTGATCCTCCTGCAGCCTGGCTCCAGGACTCGGCTCTGAGTATGGCAAGCCTTTGACTCTGCTTTTTCTCCGGGGCAGGATCTGATCTGAGCACTCTGAGGCAGACGAAGCAGGGAACAGAGCAAGCGATCGGAGGAGCATCATTTCTACGGGTAGGGTGCGGTGTTATCTGTCTTCGTGGGGAGTGCTGGGGTGCTGGCAGTGGCTTTAAGAAGTACTGTTTATGTTTGAAAACATTCTTCTCGGAGATAAAAAAAAAATGCTTTTGAAAATGTGGCTGGGTGCTTTTTGATACACAGCGCAGAGTTTTTGTCACACAGTAACAGTTCATGTTCGAGCTTTGAACTCATGGTACAGCTGTGAGCAGCTGTACAATGTAATGAAAAGCAGAGAGGAATCTGCCATGTAATACCTTTGCTCTTTGCTACATTTAGTCACCTCCACATTGATGGAAGAGCACTGGGGATTTCAAAGTATGTTTTTCTGAAGCTTACAAAAGAAAAGGAGTTCCATATGCAATTTCTGTTAAGATTTTTAGCCTCTTGGAGTCAGGCTGAGGTGTTTTGAGTGCTTTCTAGTACCTTTTGGTACTAAAGCACAGAAGGCAGAGGTAGGAAAAGGCTGGTGAGTTATTCACGCAACACTGTTAACAATGTAGACTTGTTTTGTGCACCCTGAATTCTCTTTTGTTGTTCTGGGTGGCTTTTGCTTGGGGTCTTTCTGGTAGCTTTGTACTGGCTGTTGCCTCAGCAGAAAACTTTCCCTGTTTGTACTGTGTAACAGTAGAGCATGGAAGTGCAGGCGACACTGAGTCAGATAGCAAGCAGACACGGTGAGAGTGATGCTGCTGACTGCCCCCGGGCTGGGTGAGAGCTGACACCCGAGAGGGCAGGCAGAAACACAGGAGCATTCCCCCCCTTACCTGCGATCCCGCAGCGTGCTGAGAACCGGCCTCACACGTCCCAGGCTGCTGCCAGCAGCACTGCAGGCACGTTCTGCACATTTCCTGCTCCCTCCACTGTCCACACCAAGGACCCTGTTGAATGCACCACGTTTCTGGTTTTGCTGGTATTCCTGGATTTCCCCCAGTGCAGTGCAAGGGCAGGGTGTAGGGATGGTCCTACCTGGTTGTGTCCCAGGCCAGGGGGTGGCAGCTCGGCACACCCACAGGGCTCCTGGCATCCACAGCCCAGACACGGCCGGGCAGTCTCACCTGCATCTCTCTCCCAGTGACAGAACAGCATTTCCTAGTGCAGGCTCTGTTCCTGCAAGCAGGGCCTTGCAGTTCATCCAGGGATTACAAGGCACATCAAATTTTACTACAGTTTTCATCCCTCTGAAGCCCTTCATATACACAAACAATTACACAGACTTCATAATGATTATGGCCTCTTAAACTGCTGTATAAATGTTGGTACTACATTTTAAAAATTATTTTTTACCCTTTGTGTTAATTCAGTTCATGACCTTCACACTTCAGGTTTTAAAATGCCACTACATTCCATAGAAGACTAGATTGCTGTTGAGGGGAATGAAAATAACTACTGTAGCAAGGGGAAAAAAAAAAGTTTTATTTCTTCAATCTGGTACAGTTCATGTAATCATGGAAGGCAGGTGAAGTCTTTAATACCTGTCACTCCTTTGTACTGATGCTTTCAAAATATTTGGACACAAGTCATGGAGCGTTCTGTTCACCTGGGAACGAAGAAAGACATTCAGTCTGAATGTCCTTAGCTGCTGCTTTTCTCACATTACATTCTGGGTTAGTATTTCTGCAAAGAGGCTACACAGAAATCCCAGAGCAATTTAAGCCTCTAAGATTCCTCCATTCTGTCATTTATTTTGACAAAATAATATCCTGTATTAAAATAAAAAAAAATAATATCCTGTATCTTGTTCTGTATTAATGGATTATTGTGATACTTGGATAGTGCATTCAAAACACTGCATTTCAGTACAATTGCTCAAAACCAAACTTTATGTAGGTAAAATATATTATTTGCTGCATTCCTTTCATTCTGAACAAATTTATAACTTCTACCTGTATCATTTTCTGGAAAAAAGGCCCCTTACTTTTGACACATTTTGTTCTGTGCTCTTTTCCTCCACTGTTTAAAGTCAGAATTAGGCTGTCCTCTTCATATTTTATTTTTGTTTGATATTTGGGAAGCAATAAGCTAACCTATGTGTTCTGTGTTCAGTCTGGATGAGTGAGTAATTCCACAAAGACTGCTGCTCGCTGGCTGATCACTGCACTTGCAATTTACTTTTATTGTCAAAAATGCCGAAGCCACTCAGCTGAACAATTTGGTTCCAAATGCAGATGGCTAAGCTGAAAATATCACTGATAAGTGAGATTCAAGAGTCCCCACCAGGGTTATATGGGCAGTAGTGGAAGTTCTGGAGAAGCTGTGAGGAATTTTGGTTAAGAGTAGTTCAGTGCTCTACTTACTCCATGCTTGCAATATTTCCTTTTATTTCTGACAGCAAAGCAAAATGTCATTCCCAGCCACTGCCTCAATGTCTTCCCTCACTAAAGCAAAACAACAGGTGACTAGATCTTGAAGTGTCATATCTGACATATTTGGCAGTTGTTCTCTGCTTCTTGATGGTGCTGGGAAGTGAACCTGAGGTCATCCCAGCTGCTCTGGCCGCCTCTCTGCTCACTGAAATAAAGAGTGCCTGGTTTAGTCAGTGCTGTTTGCTGAGGCTGCTTTTACACGTGCATTTACTCTGTTTAGAGGATCCCAAATTCTGCTTGTAAAGGTCTGTGCTGGCATCTCGCAGTGAGAGTTTCCCTGCCCATGGGAACCCAGGCTTGTGTATGTGTGTTTTGAAGCAAATGGTTGTGGTGATACGAGCAGGCTTATCTGCTCAGCCTTTTCATCTGAATGGAGCCTTCCACGATGAATTGACAGGATGAAAAATTCAGTCCATCCTGTTTAGAATTACACGTGTTTATTCAGTCCTTTGTTAAAGCTGGTGCTGTTATTCATGCATGATTTTTGCTTCCATGTAAGTTTTATTATACTTTGATCTCCTGTAGCACCCAACAAACTTTTAAAAACCACTTACCCAGAAACCATTATTTCACTGCAATTATAAAAGAACATGCATATGAATCACAAATGAGAATATTACCCAACAAGATATTCCTAGAAACAGGAGAGCACTTATGTGCAATACAATACGTTAATCATTTATAAGGAGTCAGTTATTAAAATTATTTTTTTTAATACTCTGGATATGAGGATGCAAAAAGCCTGTTCACTGAGGATGTTTGTGGGCTTTTGAAACTTTCTTAAGTTTCCACCCTCACATTCTTGTCACAGATTTGAAAAGCAAAAGCTCAAATACAGTAGTTTGGGTGACTCCAGGTTAAGGCACCTCTATACTCTTGAGTATATATGTATGCATGTGCATATACACAAACATGTGTCCAGATAAATTCAACAAGCTTTTCTCTTTAAGAGAAGTCCACAGTGTGCTTGGTGCTTCTTAATTTCTACAGAACTTCTCATGATCAAAGACTTTGCCTGCTGAGAGACTCTCACAGTCAGGATCTGTGGTCATCTGTGGTTACAAGCAGACTTCTCAAATTAACAGAAGTCTGATAAATCTAGCTGAGTTATCACTTCTTCACAAGGCTTTATCCTGAGGCTGGATTTAGACATAGACACTTATAAATAACAGGAGGGGAAGGGGAAGGGGAAGGGGAAGGGGAAGGGGAAGGGGAAGGGAAGAGCTTCAAGAAATCTTGTTTTGAATTGCCTGCATGAAGGTGTAGAGTCCCCACTCCCCATTCAGTCACAGGACATGTGTTTGCAGACAGCAACATGAGCTCCCCTCTGTCCCTTCCCCGCGCTGGTGGGATGTGCTCCCAACAACAGTCACGAGCTGCAGAGCTCACTTAGCACCACACTGTGCCCAGTGATGATGCACAGCATTTTAGCAACTGCTGAAGCTGAAATCACCTCTGAGCTGCCTTGTACCTGCACAGCTCAGGGAGGAAGCAGAGAAAGTGGGGTCTGTCAGTCATGGCCCATGGAGACATTCCTGGGGTGGTACACGTTAGTGGTGAAAGCAGTAGAGTGGGAGAGCTTTCCAGCACAGGGTCTGGTCTGACTCATGTTTTTGGAGCAGAAATATTATTGTTAAGAATTCTGTCACCACTGGGCAGAGATGCAGAGCACTCTTCCCTGGGCACCTCTGCCTCTGCTCCCCTGCTTTGGAGGGGAAACGGGACAAGGGAAAGAACCGGCTGCAGA
The DNA here is from genome assembly GCA_013398855.1 of Mohoua ochrocephala. Taxonomy (NCBI): domain Eukaryota; kingdom Metazoa; phylum Chordata; class Aves; order Passeriformes; family Acanthizidae; genus Mohoua; species Mohoua ochrocephala. Next base: position 155,581 of record VZTA01021030.1, read on the forward strand.
ATGCAATTGTTTTGGGCAGCTTTCTACTCCATTCGTAGAATGAAGGTACAGTCTGGGTCATTTAATTTCCCATGTTGATGGAGGCAACAAAGAGATATGTGTTGGGGAATTATTTGCCACGTCTCATAACTTATCTTTTAAATAAAGAGCAGGACTTCACAAATATTGCAGGAAGTGGCAAAAGCAGCAGGAGAGAACAGATTAAATACTTGTAAGCTGTCTTCTTTTTTAAGTGCTAAAGTTTGGGCAAAAGCAGCTGACATTTTCCTAGGAAGAAAAGTCTGTGCAACAAATAAGTTGATTCCCACCTAAATCCCTTCTACTTGTCATGCTGGAAAATGCAGCAGTTGTGATTCCTGTAGCAGTATTTAAAATGACAAGCATATTTAAATGAGTTTGTCTAGTGAAACTTGGCTGAAACTATCACATCAGTGGGATGATACCATGTGAGCTTTACAATTTAAACCAAATCTCTTTTGGCTGTGATGCCATCCTCAGCCCCATTGTGGTGAATACCCCGGGTGGTTCACGCTCTGTGCTCTCAGATCGTTTTGTAGTGACTCTTCCAGTTCTCCCATTTTCATGACCCCTCTGTAGGCCAAAGTGCTGCATGTGTGTGCCATTCACAGACTCTCTGGTTGAGGAGTGATGATAGAAAGGCATTCCTTCTTGGTTTCACCTGGCCAGCTGCATTCTTGAATAAACTGGATGGTGTGGTTGCGGGGCAGGGAGGGGAGATGGTCTTTGACAGAGACCAAAATGAAGGTATTCCCTGATGGCTTTGTGGTTTAGCTTTCCTCATGGGATCAAATCCCAAAAGAGATCAGACTGTCTGAGTGTTAGGAAAGGAACCCCCCACTCTTCTGACAGCTACTGCCCTCTGCCCTAATGGCTTTTCAGAAAGCACATCCATTCATTCATAAATGCATTCCTTTTTCACTCGTTAAATAATCCTGTTTATGCTCCAGAAATATTGGTGGCAGGAGACAGTGTTTTACATCCATAAACTTTCCATGGCTTTGAATGCAATGTTACCTTTTGTGTCTGATTTCCAGAGATGTTGAGCATCTCTGACTCTGAAGGCCACGGAAAGTCCGCATGGCAGTCACACATTATTCTCTTTACCAGGTATCTCCTGTTCTGTTTTCAATGCCAGACCTTAGTACCCGCAATTCAGCTGTTCATTGAAAGTGAATTCCTTATCTTTTGTCTCCTGTTTATCAAATGTCGTACTTGTAATTTGTCCTTGTTTTATGCTGTCGTATGCACGATCCAGAACAACAATTCTTTTGACCCTACAAAAAATTGATGGGTAGAATGGCTCGAAAAATAATCTGCACTGGAAATCGTATTAAAAGTGAAATTCAACTATTATTACGAAATTGACAGTCCGATTCATTCACCTGTCCAGGGCAGAATGGAAGGTCAACTAAGATTTGAACCCTTGGTAAGGAAGTGTCACTTCATATTAGTGTAACAGGCACTCCAAAGATAGGATCGCACATTACTGGAGGTAAGAGGTGCAAAAACCCACTTACAGACGTAAAAGCAACATCCTGTACAAGTATGGTTATTGAGTAGAACATTGGTATTATAATCTCTCAAATGACAGCTTTATCTGGCTGTAATTCATCATGAAGTAGAGTTTCTGGTGTGTCAGGAGTTCTCTTGACCTGATGCAAGAACTTTACAGCTTAACTTTATGACCTCGGGAAATTACATAGGTTATTGCAATCCTAAATGTAGTCTTTCCCGGCCTGAAGATACTAAAATTTGTGTAATACCCACTATTTATTACACAATGGAAACTTAAAAATTCTAAAACTTTGTCTTTTTGTCATAGCTCACACACAATCGCATTGAAGTGTCTTAAGAACGTATCACAAGCCACTTGTTTGTTGGTTTTTATTTTGGAGTAAGCAGAAAATAAGTCAAGCTCTTAAATCTTCACCAGTTTTCACTTCATTGGAATTGTTCTGAGAACTGGAAACAGTACATTCATTAATTAGCTCCTAGGTGGGATCTTTTGTGTCCTACGTGTGTCACTGCAGAAACACTTGAGGTCTGTCCAGTGAATTAGGAAAGACTTCAGTGCCAAGTGCTCTTTGTAGTCGCACAGATAGATCTGAGGTGCAGTCCTGACCACGCTGTCATCACCTGGCTCTGGAAACACTCATTTACTGCCTCAGAAGAAGGAACTGTTTTGTTCCTCTTTCTCCAGAGGATGGCTTGTGTGAAACCTGCTCCAGTTTTCCTTACAGCGTGCTGGTAGGGTTGCCTGTTGCTTGTCCAGGGATCCTGTTTCTTGCAGCTAATCTGAACACGCATCTCAGGTTTCTTTTCAATCTGCTGAAATATGACTGCGATAATTTTATCTCGACAGCCTGTGCGGCTCCACTCGTACTCAAGCGTCAGTCTGACTGGCTGTGGGTTTCAGGCACATGACCTTGGGAGAGGTACGGACTATTCATGTCGTGAAAGCCTTCTCTGTCAGGGCAGTGTGCGTGTGCATGTGTCTGGTGTAGCTTTGTAAGGCCGTGGCAGACACAAGAAACTGTCCTTCGGTGTCTCTCAGTGGCCAGACTGGCCACAGAACAGTTTTACTGGGCTTGTCCAGGTTCAGCTGGCAGCTCTGCCTGCTCTCTGCTTCCCTCCTGGTTTCGTTTTGCTGCCTGTTTTCAGCTCAATGGAGGGTAGTTGATAGTGTAGTCCGCGATAAATAAAATATGTAAATTCCTGACTATGTAATAGATTGGTAGTTGATAGTGTAGTCCACGATAAATAAAATATGTAAATTCCTGACTATGTAATAGATTGGTACCACCACCAATTAGGAAAGTTGTCCCATTAGCAGTTCCCATTATAGTACCTTATAGTTTGTCAGAGTATTTGTAAAACTTTGAATGTTTGAACTGAAATTTTTCTAGCCAGCTGTTTTCCTTAGCCTGAGTATTTTTGGAATATTTCAGCAAAAGTGATTCAGTAAGACTGAGAACAAGGCAGGCATAAAAATAAGTTGTGTTTCTTCACATTTAAAGAAAACCTTGGGTTATTTTCTTTGGTGTGCTTCAGTGTTCTTGTACATTGGAACAAGGATGTAAACTTCAGCAGAGCACATGACCTTTGCATGGGTAGTACTTCTCTTATTTGTCCCTGTGGAAATCTGCCCGCATTTGGCCTGTAGAGTAGCCCTCAGGGGAAAACAAATCCAGAGCAGCTTATCCATGTTAAGAAGCGGCTGCAGATGAAGATCCTTGGTGGAACCAGTCTCTCTACAGATGCTGGAGAGCCTCCAGATGTGCTTGTGGCACCCGAGTTGTTCCTTGATCCTTGAGCAGTTGTCAGGGTTTCTGCTGTATTTGTCTTCATGCGGCTTCAAGTGTGTAGTGAGAAGTCAAATACTGTACCTGTAAGTCTTGCACACACCGAGGGCAATGCTGCAGCTCCACAGGCTGCCTGAACTTTGACATTTCCAGTCTCTTAAACACCGAGGCTGCTAAAGCAAACAAACACACAGCATTTTTGTTACTGAATTCCTCAGGAATAATTCTGCGTATAGTGTGTCATTATCCTTGCTTCGTGGAGTAAAGGTGACAGAACCTCCAGTTTCTTTGTAGTAATTACACTGCTTAGCATTCAAAACAACCTTGATCAAGGATCCCAAAGGACACTGGGCTTCCCCATCTTTCTCACATGAGGTATACATAGCAGCTATGCTTCTGGCAGCATTCCGGTAGGACAGGCAGGGAGCAGGAGAGGGATTCTTCTTGTTCTTGGACAGCACTGTCTCAGGGGAAGGAAAGTGGCTTACATTCTGAGTTCATTTCCATTTTGGTTTATGAAGCACTGCTTTTCAAAACTTCTGGGTTTTACCATGCTTCCATACTTAGCTAAACAGATGTCAGAGGGAAAAAGACGAACAGAAGGAAAATAAATATGTGAATATTTTGAAACATTTGTTGTGGCGCATTGGCCAATACTGAGTAGAAAATAATCCTGCTGTCATCAGTGTGTTTGATGTTAGGATTACACCTCTGTTCAGTTCTGCATTCTTTGTTGTTGCTGTTCTCTTTTAGCAATCTCCCTTTTCTTCAGAAAGAGCCTTTTGATTCAATGTCTGTTCTGTTCGGTGCGGTCAAATGAATGTTATTTCCTACTTAGTAAATGCCCCATGCTTACTGTATTTTATTCACATGAGTAGATTTGCTTAAGATCAATGTGAATGTTTCATAGTGGGGTTAGCAAAGAGTTAATATTTTTTACCAAGCTGCATAATACTTCTGGATACATTTCTCTATTGATCCTCCAATCCTCTTATGTCTGCCTAAATAAGTTCTTTATGATGGAAAATAACTTTGCAATTTATAATGCTGTGAGATCACTTTCCCCTCAAAAGATCATCTTTATATAGTCCTTCTTGCTTTCAGACTCACTGCTCCTGCTCCAGTTTCCTCCCTGGTAGTAATGGTTTAAGGGTAAATAATAGGCAGTTTGCAGGAAATCGTGTTTTTTACAAACTCAACTTGTACCTGATGAAAACACGAACAAAATTCTGGCAAATGGGAGTTGTAGCATCTTAAAGAGGTGCATAAATCAACAGGTCCTCTCCCCAGTTATCTGTAATAACAAAGCTTTGAGATTTTTTTTCTGATCTCCTTCATAAGATTTTCTGTGTTTGCTTGTCATGCGTTTCACTTCACTGGACCCCATGTTTCTTGGACTGCTCAATGAGAAATGTCCTGGCCCAGGCATAAAGAGCGTGGAGAGGGTATGTCTCAGTGACTCCACTCTACAAACAGTTTCCAAAGTTGTGAAATAATTCATCAGCGGGACAACTAAAAATACCACAGTCGAGTGGTTCATTAAAGGCATGGCCTTTTATTAATGTGAGGCAGATTTTCCCACTAGGGAGGAATACATGTTTGGAAACAAGTAAAAAGAAGACATCCTACATCCCAGCAATTTATTCCAGACAAAGGTTGCCTTCCTGACGTCTTCAGGGAAACTGTCGGTTTCGCATACTTTAATTTGTGTCGTGACCCACATGCCTTGGTATGGCAATGTATTAAGGCGTTCAGAAAGCTGTGCTGAACTCAGTCATTATTTCAACTTAAATCCTACCTGAATAAATGGATTACCAACTGCTGAGACAAAAATATTTCAATTAAGACAGGAGAGTAACTGGTAAATTCCATGGATAAACATACTTCCCACGTAATAATGCAGGAAAATTTTTAACTTCGTGTTACAAAGAGGAAGGATGCTGTACAGCACAAGCTGATGTGCAGATATGAGCAACTGTGAGTTTATATTGCTGTTGCAAGTGGTTTCGTGTGTGCAGAAATAACTGCTGTGCAGGCCAGGCTGGGTGCCAGAGTCATCTTCTCTGCTTGTATGGTGCTGAGGTTGCCAGCACTTACCCTAAAACTGACGTAGCTGTTGGCATAAGCCGAGACTCGCAGTGTTTGCTTTGATGTCTGAAATACAATGCAGCGTATAGGCGACTCCTGTACAAAAGGAGCAGCAGAGTTACAGATCTTCGTGTCTCTGATGAGAAGCAGCAGCTGGGTATTTGCTGGAGGCCAGAGAGGGGAATGGGAGAGCGGAGCACAAGCAGGATTTTTCTGTTGGTGTCCTGCCACTTCACAGGTGCTCTGACCAGAGCCTTACCACAACATTTTGTTGGGGCGAGTCCAGAGGAGGGCCACAAAGTTGGTCAGGGGACTGCAGCACGTCCCATATGAGGACAGGCTGAGAAGTTTGGGACTGTTCAGCCTGGAGAAGAGAAGGTTGCGTGGAGACCTCTCAGCAATCTTCCAGTACCTGATAGGGGGCCTACAGGGCTGGAGAGGGACTCTTCATCAGGAACTGTAGTGACAGGACAAGGACTAATAGGTACAAATTGAAAGAGGGGAAGTTTAGGTTAGATACACAGGAGAAATATATAGATGGTGAAGCACTGGAACAGGTTGTCCCGAGGGCCGTGGATCCCATCCCTGGAAGTGTTCGAGGCCAGGTTTGATGGGGCTCTGAGCAACCTGGTCTCGCAGAAAGTGTCCCTGCCTTTGGCAGGGAGGGTTGGAACTAGATGGTCTTTAATGTCCAACCCCAACCATCCTACGATTTTGTTTGCAAACAAAATTAAGGTTTCTGTGTACAAATTAGTTCAGAGAAAAAGGCTTAAAAGAAAGAAAAAAAAAGGTCCTAGATCCAAAAAGATTTAATATCTTGGCTGTGCAATTGGAAGTAAAACTCTGTGACAGTTACTCGCCAATCATATTAATCAAGTGGCCTTTAAACAACAAAACCATTCAGATGATCAGCTGGGAAGTGGAGTTAGGATGTCAGCTCAAGTAGACTCGCTCTGCTGACACTAAACATAACTTTGGAAATGAAGCTTTGCCTCTGGCTGCATGAAAAAGGAACTAAAACTCCCGCTCTCAGATAAAGTGTGTAGTTCTCAGGATATGTGATACCATGAGATGTGCTGCTCATCCCAGGAATTTGCCCCTTACGCAGCAGAACAGAAAAAACAATATAGGCACTGCATGAAGAAATGAGATACAGCTCATTCACAGAAAGTGCCATTGCAGATGTCATCAGTTAATAGAGGCAGCACAGCATATACCAAAACTACTTTGAACAATACTGTGTTGTTTGAGGCTTTTCTTTCTAGCTAAAAGGCACTTTCAGTCCTTCTACACTCAGGAGCAGAAGCTAGTATTTTTTACAGCATCTTTGTTTTCATACTCTCCTAGGATGTGTCCTACCTTATTTCCACCTCTTTTCATTTGATAACCTCTGTTTGGAATTAAGGATACTCAGATGTAAAATACAGATTCTTAGAGAAGCTATTAAAACTGAAGTTTACCTTTTATGAGGCAAAGCAGCCTTTATGAGTTCTGTTTACGCATTGCCTTGGCTTGCCAAAGAGTTTTGTTTGTATATATCCTGGAGCAAGGCGATTTCTTGGACAGGGGTGATTTCTGTCTTTGTTTCTTGCTCCGAGCGTATGGTCAGTGCTAGAGAAGAAGGCCAGAGGTTGCCCTAATTGGGTCGGATTCTGGCTTCTGAGAGCACCTTAGTGTTCAGCTCATTATAAAAAAAGAAGCACAGAAGCAGTGAGTGTAAAGGATATAATCTCCATCAAAGTAGCTTTAGGTCTGTGCAGCCTGTCAGGATTCTCACTTAGGGCCATGGAGGACATGTATTTAAGATTGCAAGGAAAGCTGCAATTCTTTCAGATAAATCAGCTGGTCTGATTACCGTTGTTATTAATACTTTTGAGAGAAAAAGCTGATTTGGAAACGAGCTTTTTTAAGCAGTGTGTCATTTTTACATCATTTTGGAAGGAGCTCTGGCATCCAGATTCATATATCTAGCTGAAGAGGTAGAGACCTCAACATACTAAATAACTCACTGACTGAGACACTATTCTAGTAAACACACCAGAGAGATTCCTCTGGCACCAGGACAAACTGGGATGGCACTGCACGTGTCCATACCACTGAACTCAGTCTCTAGAGCGGGGTGGCCACGAGCAAACAGCCTGCTGGAAATGTCTCTGGGCTCTGCAAACTCCCAGACTCTGCCCAGGAGCCCTCTGGAGGAAGGAGGGCTGTTTAGGGCCAAAACTGTGCCAGGGACACTTTGGTGCTGTAGCAGTGCAGGCAGCAGCTCCAGCTCTTGGGAGCACGTCATTGCCCAGTTTCACTTACTAATATAGACATACTCTTATCAGGGAGCTGGGACCAAATAAAGAAGAAGCCATGGTTTGGTTGCTGTCACTCTCCATGGTGTTGCAAGACGTGGTTCTGAACCCCGTTGAACACTGTAATAGGTTATTGAGTAACTCTGGGCAACCTGCCCCCCTAACAGCTCCTGAGTTAAGCTGGATCAAATCTGCCCTGGGAAAAGCCAGAGCCCAGCTTGACTGCTGTTCTTCTGCTGGGCAGGATCTTGCTGTCAGCAGGGTTTTTCAAGACACGTTATACATTGGCTTTCGAAAGCCATGAAAATATTTGTGGGGAAGTCTTGACATTGGATACAAAAAAGTTCGTCTCCTGGGCCCAGCCCTGTACTCGGTGTGCTGCAGTAAATCACTGAAGCCCTAATGACTGACACTAATTTTTTTTTCCCAAATTCCTCTATATCTGGCATTTTGTTTTCTCTGATTACAAAGAAGCATTTTTATTGGTACCTTTTATTGGTACCTCAGTGCACACAGCATGGTGATATTACTGTGGTTTAAGTAACAACATGTAGCTCTGTTGTCCCGGAGTTGCCAGATATTACCCTTGCACCTGTGCAAGTAGCTGAGCAATCCAAATGGGAAAAATTTGGTTTTGGAAGGAGACTGGGCTTGCAGGGCTTGTCAGCATCTGTTCCAATAGATCCAAATTGCATCAGGATGTGCTTGTATGTAGATGTGAGAGAAATCACAGTCAGGAGGTGAACTGAAGGACCAGCACTGCACAGCTTTCATTCCTTTCCAGAGGATTTTCCTGAGTCATGGCTGCGAAGGAAGTATTTGTTGATATGCACGATACTAAGCAGACAATTCATTCCATGCAGACTGTTAAAATTAAGTGCCCAAAGTGTGTATCCATTTCTAACTGTAATGTGAAGATCTGTTTGCTGGTTGCCCAAGTTGTTGTTTTCAAATACGATAATAATGGGCACTGTGGGAAAGCTTAAACGCAGTAGAACTGCCTGTCCTGTTTCCACCTGTTTCACTGATGATCACAGGCATGGAGCACCTCTCATATGAAGACAGGCTGAGAGAGTTGGTGTTGTTCAGCCTGGAGAAGACTCCAGGGAGACCTCGGAGCAGCCTTCTGGTACCTAAAGGGGACTTGCAAGAGAGCTGGAGAGAGTGAGACTTTTTACAAGGGCATGTAGGCATAGGACAAGGGGGAGTGGCTTTAAACTGGAGGAGTGTAGGTTTAGATTAGATATTAGGAAAAAAAATCTTTACTGTAAGGGTGGTGAGACATTGGAACAGGTTTCCCAGAGAAGTTGTGGGTGCCCCATGCCTGGCAGTGTTCATGTCCAGGTTGGAAGGGGCTGTGAACAGCCTGGTCTAGTGGAAGGTGTCCCTACCCACAGCCTGGGGGGTTTGAACTATATGATCTTTAAGGCCCTTTCCAACACAAACCATTTTATAGTTTTATGTTACCCACAATATCCAAAGGCTTAAGGAAAAAAAATTCTCTGCTGCATAGGCCAGCTGAAACTGCTGAGCACTCTGCAGTTTAATCATAACAATAAACATAGTGACATTTTTAGGGAGGTAGATTTATTTCTTTTCTTAGAAATAAATTCTGTGCTGAGTAAGCAGGCTACTTCTGTAATTTCCTCGGCATAAATCAAAAATTTGATTTGACATATATATGAGATTCATGCTTTGGGGTAAAGTTTCTAGTTTAATTTGCAAATATTTTCATTTTCCTTGGGCACAAGAATCCTTCCGCTCATCCTCCTTCAGTCTGGTAATGTGGGAGCTTTGGTTTCCAGTTCAGTGTTCATAGTTTCATGCTTCTACAGTTAACTCTCCCATAGTGTGATCAGATGAATTTTTGGATAATGGTGATTCCGCGTGTAATTTGCCATCGCTGGGTTTTTAAAGTCTCAGGCAAAGCAGAACTGTTCTATCCAGCTCAGGACTTGATCCACAGCCTAATATGGATGTAGAATGTCTCTGGCCTCAGCCCCTCTGAGCATGTTCAGAGCCTGCCAGGATCTCACTTTGGACTGTTTGCATGATGAATTCATCCTAAGCAGTAAACAAAATGTCGTTAATGCTCTAAATAGACTGCCCTGTTTCCTGGGTTCTCTGTGGTTCAGCTGTTCTTTAACTTCAACAACAGGAATTTTTTCAAATAAGAAAATTAGTGTTTCAGCTTTTTGTCGCATCTGTGCAGGGACATAGAGCAGAACTGTGGCACTGCGAAGCATCTGTTTTGCTTAAAAACTAAACTTTGAAGATCATTTTGGTTCTTCTTTAATGTTGCTATTGTCCCAGCATTTACAAATTCCCTGCTTTTAAAATTTACCCTGAGAATGATGTTGTAAATGTAGTACTGTCATGCTGGAAAGAACTGAGCAGTTCCTGGGTAGGACATCAGTAGTCCTGGGCAAGCAGCTCCGAGTGTCCCTGTTCGAGCAGGGGGTCCCTCCCAACCCCAGCCACTCTGCAGGTCTGTGACACAGTTCAGTTGCTGCCTCCACAAGATTGCTCCTGTTCCTGTGAGAGCAGCCACCTGAGCGTGGATGTTAGCCACCTACCTACTTTTTCCATTGTTTGCAGTTGTCAAGAAAGAAGATTAAAACTCAAAATTTCTCTCTGGTGGCATTGTCTCCCTGGGAAACCTTGGATCTGCATTCTCAGACCATGGTGTGCGGCCACATGGGTCAGCTGGTGGCAGGGGATCTGGACATTGCACAACAGCCCACCTCATTGGTTTTAAAAAGTAATATTATCTGTAGGAGAAGTCCTGTGGGTCCCGGGATGTGAAGCAGTGTGTTCCAATTTCTATAAAAATACAATCCAAAAAGGAAGAAAAAAGGCATTCCCTCTGGAATGTTATTTCTGGCCCTTGTTTGTTTGTGTTAAATGGAAGGTCTAGGGGGAAGAGACTTGTTTCTCCATTTTACCCAATGCCCTTGAATAGGAGGGATTCTCTTGCTAAGTTTTGTCTCTGACAACTACAGCTGGTGATCAATTCACCAGGTTCCCCCACTTGTGCTCCAGTGTATTGAACCTGAGAGTCACCGAAGAATTACACAAGCTGCTTTTTATTTTGGAGGTCTGAATTACCTTCAGGGAATTGCTGGACTTTCTCAAATAGTAAGAAACTCTTCCATAGTTTCATGTGACTGATCTCTGACCACTGTTAACCGTGTGCTCTAAGTGTTGTAGTTGTTTTCCTTGTCATGGAATCAGTGACCACCAAGCCCTGTTGGTGTCCTCAGCATTTCATTTGTAATGGCTTTGGAGTCATTACCCAATCCACTTAATTGCTATTAAGGCCAAATGCAAGGGGGAGGATACACCCAACCACTAGAACTACTCAGTTCAGACTGAAAAAATCTATGTATATTGTTGTGATTGAGATGGAAATTGTGTTGTTTCTGCTGCTATCCCCAGCAGAATTATCCAAGTTACTGTTTATAAGATGGGGAATGTAGGGGGAGTTTGTATGAAACTCCTCTTTAGAAAAGAGTTAATCAACACTTGAAGACTAAATTATTTGGTACTGCATTTGGTTTTCAGGTTTTTTTGAAACTTAATGGATCTTAGATCTAACTAAATCTGAGACTATTTCTCCCATCATTTCATTCTTTCCCGGTGTACCTCTAGCCCCAGACTAGACAACACTGAACATACAACATTGCTGGCATATAAATACTTTGGAGAGGGAGCTAGTTTAGTGTGAAGACTGTGAGACATTCCCGAAAACTAGCAGGAAAAAAAAAAGTATTAAAAAAAAAAAAGCATTAAAATGTGTTTGTCTGTGTAGTCCTTAAAAATGGCAACGTAGTTCTTGATTTTATCCAGCCATTACTGAATTCTTCTGTAGCACTAGGGGTACCCATAGCGTTGTAGGTATTTTTCTTTTGTTCTCACCAATGGTCTTGTAAACACATGGGTATGTGCTTTACTCTGTTCAGGTAATTAACTCTGCTAGGAAAGAAGTGCTCAAGTGCCCTTCCTAAATGTCATGTTTTGTCCTCAGTTTCCTTGAATTAAAAGATATTTATTTGGTACCCTCCTTCACTAACCAATTGGAAATGAAAATAAATTATTTCCTCATTTTTAACATCAACTTTAAGGGGTTTTTTTTTCATAGGCGAGGATTTGGGGCTCTAGCACAGCCTTGTATATGCTTGAATGGTCTTACAGGTTAAATGGACCAGCTCAGCTGAATATTCAGTGTGCAAATCTAAATTTACCAGTCCCTTAAGTAATATGACATCTTTGAAAAACACAGATAAGGTGGTTTTGTAATTCAGCCTTTTCTCTTGACAGCATACTTTTAAAGGACAAAATAAATAGGCGATTAAGGAAAATCGTTTCTGACCGATGTTCAGCCTTGGAAAGCTCCTTACTGCCCTGCCTATGAATCAGGAGGGTAGCGGGGTTTATCTCCTTGGAGCACACACGCGCACCTCCGCCTCCTCATAAATCTGCCGCTCGGTGGGTCGGCTCCCTGCGAGCTGGATCCGTCCCCGTGGGGCTGGCAGGGCCGCATGGTGGCCTGGCTCTTCCTCCGTCGTGCTCTGGGGTTGATGTGCCACAGCTCCTACCTTGCCCTGACCCCCTCCTCCCTCCCGCGGCGCACGGGGGAGATCTCCGAGCTGAGATTTCGGAGCGCTTTGGTCCTGGCTGGGTCCTGCTCGCTTGGCAGCACTGAGCCAGGGCAGACCCACAGCTGGCTCCAGCTCTCCTCACCGCCCCAGGCTCTGCAGGCAGGCAGGCAGATGCTCCTCGAATCGATGCAGGCAATCAGGAGACTCCCCTGCAGTATTTCAGCACAAAGAATCCACGCTCAGCTGCATTGCCATGCTGGAAAAGCCTTTATTACCACCATTTTGCATACAAATAAGATTTTACTGGTGAGGAAAGACATACCTGGTGTAGGCTAAGGGGCTGGTGGTGCACAGAGTAGTGTCCAGCTCTGGGCAGTAAAATGCCCCCGGCCTTTTTGGCTGAGGGATGTGTTGGATCACCTACCAAATCCTGTGCTGGGTGTGTGTGGAGAGCAGGGTGGGCATGGTGTGGAGGGAGGGGAGCCTTGTCTGTGTTAGATGCTCGGGCACTGGCCAAGCGTGTGCCTGAGATGGGGAACTGGATGTACTTTCTGTGTCCAGTAATATAACAAGCACAGCAAGAGTTATTTGTTGAGTTGAGAGGGGCCGTATTTTCCATAGGTGGCCAATACCCACCCCAGTCGTTTTTTGAACTTTCTGTACAAATTGCCAAGGACTGACAGAAAATAAATTGAGGCGAAGAATGAGTTGTAGCACAAACCGGTGAAACACTGTTTCAAGTAACTGTTTGAAGGCTTGTTTTAGCATCTTGAAAGGAAGCAGGAATTCACGTGTTTTATTTTTAGCTTGCAAGGGAAGAGTTATTTAATGTTCCTTTATATCTCATCTCTGAAAATGTTCTCACTGAGGCAGGATCTGAAGTCCTGGAGCTGGTTAACCCAAGACTTGCCTGCCTGCGAAAATTTATTTTTGCAAAGGGGAATTGCTGAAATTGTTTTTTCCCCTATAAAATTTTAAGTAGAACTGAGTCCAAACTCCAAAATCAGTAGAGTGTTAAAATACTTTCTGCTGCTGGCAGTGATTTGTGATTCACAGTATATTGTCGGGCACATTTTGCTTTCAGGACCTCATAAGCATTTTCAGATTTTTATTGCGGAGTTGCTTTTGTTGCCGTTTGCTTTGATTTTGTCTCCCATTAGATTATGGGAGTTCTAATTTTTCTAAAGGAATATTTTTATCCGAGATTTTAATAGTATTGCTGTGACTGGGCCTTAAATCTCTTAAGCAGAGATGGGATGAGCTACTCACAACTAGTGCTGAAAAAAAACCTCTCTTGCGTTTCCCTCTCCCCTCCTCCCAGGTCTCTGAACGTCAGTACCATGGCTCACGCTTTAGGTTCCTGAAAATCAATGAAATATTTATGATACTTGTTTTTCCAGCTGCTGGATAATGAATGGGGCTGCAAGATGCTGCTGGTCAATACTCGCCCCTCTTGTCCAGTACCCTTGGGTCAACAAACATGCATCTTCACCTCCTTGTGAGACTGCTCTTATTTTCCTTGCTTTTCTTTCCTGTGAGGCAGCAGAACAGTGTCAGCAGCAATGAAATGAGAGCTATCATTTCCTCGAATGGGTAAGACAATCTGCAAAGCGTGTATTAAAAATAAAACAGGAAGTCAGTGATTATCAATTTTTAGCAAACACGTTTCTGCTGATCTTCAGACTGATGCCTAACGGTAACAAAAGGAGAAGCTCTGCATCTGGGCAATGTAATTTGTAGTTATTTGTACTATCTTTTCCCCTCATTAAGGCATGGATGGTTTTTATTTTAAGGCCCAAGACCTGTAAGAGTAATAAGAGAGGCCTAATGTTGTTGCTTGTAAACAGCGTGTGTTGAACAGCATGGCTGGGATAAATAGGTATCGGGTTAAAAAAAAAAAAGGAGAGTCCTTTTTTTGTGCATTTACAGTTTTCTGAAGTAAAAGGCAGCATATGGCACTCCTAGCAAGGAAGAAGTCCCTCCTTTCAGAGACTCTCCCCCAGCTGAAGGAGTTGGTGATTGCTTCCCACCCTTACAGAGGAGTATTGCTGGCATCCCTGTGCCGAGCGGCGCGCGTGTGGGTGACGGGAAATCGGGCTTCCTCCAGACCTGGCCACCTGCTTGTGGAGCAGCGATGGCGGTGGGAGGGGAATCCACCTGCCAGCAGGCTGGGAGTCTTGATTGATGTCTGTTCCCACCGCCGGAGAGGAGCCAATGCTCTGCTGCACGGGCGGCTTCTCCTTATTGCATCTCTTTTCCCCTTGAGAAGAGTCGAGAGTGTTCATTTGGACCCCGCTGCAGAGGAGAGGGAACAACCTGCACACCTGCCAGGAAAGGGAATCCTACACAACTGCTCCCGCTCAGAAGAGATTGGGAGCTGGGCCAAACATTTCATACGTGGGTGATTAAAATTAGACTCCTGCATCCATATGTACGTTCTCATTTCGAAAACACTGCCTGGCTTACTTTTCTCTCCTGCCTTTTATGTATTCCCCTAATGGGAGAATGCTTCCACCTTTCCTGTGGCTTTGACAGTGGCCCTTGCACTCACTGAAAGTACATTTATCTTTTCTGTCTGTAATCATACCTGATCACAGGCACAGGAACACAGCTCTGTCTTTCCATTTTCCACTAATACTCCCTTGACAAGTATCTTCTTGAAAGGGGAAAAAAAAGTGATAATCTCTCCTTTGGAAAAACAGCCAAGTTTTGCAGCGGACTTGGCTTTTTGCCTGTCCTCCCGTGCTGCTTCAGCCTGAGCAAACTGAGACCTTCCTGCAACCCACACTGGCTGATCCAGAGAAGTCCGGGTCTTGCTGGAAAGGCATCCTGAGGAGGAAGGGGAGAAGGTAGGCAGTCTGGCACAGTATTCAGCTGTGATGTGCTCGTCTGCAGCCTGTTCTGTTCACGAGCACCAAAAGCACCGAAGGATAAAGAAGCAATAGGGCAGCGAGTGCATGGCTGCACAACCTCCAGTTATGAAGGATGGAGACGTGCACACACTAAAGCTGTTGGTGCAGGAGGACTTGGTGCAAAATTCCAGCTTTCACTGTCAGATGCATAAGATCACAGAGATGCTTATCACCATTAGACAGTGATTTGTTCCTAAGAGTTCTGAAGCATTCCAAGACCCCAGTACTTCCAGAAAGAAATCCTTATGTTTCAAAACACTTTTGAGTATTTTTTATGTTTTCCTCTGAATGCCTCTTCGTAGGAAAATGAGGAGAGCTCCTGGAATTAGCAACTGCTGGGAAAACCCTCTTAATGTTGCTGTTTTATAAGCAGCCAGATGTCTGCATCCTCCTGCTTCACACTGTGCACCCACTGCAGTCTAAGGGCTACCAGTGGAGAGAGAGCAGTGGGGACCCACACTGCCCTGGAGGCTGATTAGTGTGGTCGTGTCATGCTTCAAAGACAGAATCCTTCCTTGGGTAAACTCCTCTGGGCAAGGAAGCAGCAGAGCCTCCACTGTGCCACGAGTGCTTGGCTGGTGTGGACTTGCCCATCACCCTCGTAGTTGCAGGGCTGTTCCTGGTCCTGGTCCATGCACTCCCGTACAGTTCAGCAGCCATCCCTGTACCTTTCCTGGGGAAAAACCCGCTCACGCAGAAATGCTGAAATATTTTCCCTGTTGGAGCACATCTTGGATGGTAAATCAAGGCTTGAATCCTCCCTACATGGTCCCAGCTGGGGCTTGGTGAGGGTGCATGGGATCTCCCTGCACTGGGTTTCCTTTCCTTTCCCCTGGAACAGCTACAAGCTGCTGGGTGCAGGCCAAGGCAGAGGCAGAGGAGGCAGCTGATGCACACCCCGTTCCTGCCCTAACATGGAGCGAGGACAAGGCTGCAGGGCACACACAGATACAAAAGCTTTTTTTTTAATTTTCAAAACTAAGAACAAAGCACCTTGTATAGCAAAGTGGAGTTTATAGCTTTTTCCAGCCTGGAAAAAGGCTTTTCAGAGCAGATAGTGCTGGCATTGTCTCCTAGCAAGTCTGCAGGCTTTACTCAAGGTAGTTTATCTCAAGCTGTTTTTTCATTCCTGCAAATTCTAAATTCTCCTCCCAGACCCACAAAATTAAACAAAAGCAGTGACTTTAAAACAGAATATCCCAATAAAAAAGCCCAAGTGAAATTCGTACATTTTTACAGAGCAGCTTCCAAAAGCCTGCCCGTAATTGTAGTTTTACGAGGGCTTGCAATTCATGCATAGCCTACAAAGTGGCAGCTCATGACTCCCTCCATCAGTAAGTTTGCTGGTGCCATGTGGAGTGCAGGGGTATGGCACAGCACTGCTAACACTCGAGATGCACCTATTCATTGTGTACAGGCAAGAGGACAAGGTATGCATAAAGTACTCACAGAATTACGCAACAGCTGTTACTGTCATAAAAATGTTAGCGGCTGAGCACAGGGGAGAAGCCAAAATATGTTCCCCAGAGAGCAAAAGGGGAGCAGGACTGAGCAGTTACACGCTGGCTCCGGGAACTGAAGCATCCCCGTGAGTGCAGCCCCTGTGCATGCAGTCTCTTGCCTGGGAAGGCTGTTGCAGCCTTTCCCCCCACAAAGAAAGGTGCAAAAGCCTTTACGTTAATGAGAGGGGAAGATGGAAATTATCTACAGAGGAAGGAAGTCTTTTGGGAATCACATTTCCCTGTTTCAACTGCTTAAGGAAAAGCCTGTTTATAATAGTATCCTGTCAATAGGAGGTGTCTGTGTCGGTGTGTGTATGTATGCACGGAATGCATGTGTATGAGGAGAAAGAACTTTCACTGTGGTCTGTCAGCCTTAAGCACATGGCTTCTATTTTTCCTTAAACCCTGCAACTTCATTAAAAAAAAAAAAGTAAAAATAAAAAGGCATTAAGAAACTCCCAAGGTAGAATGCATGTGAGAGAGAGAGAGAGAGAGAGTGTGTGTGTGCGAGGGAGTATGAGTAACTTATCTTCACATTTAGCTGGAGCCTTGGTATTGTCAAAGCAGCTGAATCACTGCCTGAGAGCTGCCATCTTTGCCATGGTGATAATTTGTCAGAGTGCCAACACTGCTGCCTACTGTCTCTGAAGAGCTGACCTTGTAACAACATCAACACTCTTTCTTTGGCTTTTGCTGACATACTCTAGGCTCTGGAAACTGTTTTCAAAACAAATATATAATGAAGTGTTGTGCTTGTAAAAGCAATTGTGTTTCTGTCCATCAGATTATTTTAGGGTGTCTCGCCTGCCAAAGGGCGAAGCGAAGGAACGGACAGGGAGGACACAACTCCAGATAAAAAATGAGGGGCTTTCCGTGTACGGGAATGATGGGAATCAAAATTAACCGTCACAAAATCAGAAGTTAATGGTAAAGTGGCAGCTTATGACTCCTCGTGCTGTTCCGTTGTAAACTTTTGTTCCTCAAAGCAAGGACAAGTGAGCAGAGCTCTACAGACAACAGGAAGAACGCACAAGGGCCAAAAGCAAGGAAAGCTCTTGATTTAATGCTTGCTAGATACTGTCTTTCTTCATGCAGGCAGGAAGGAATTGCCATCTAAAATACTGGTGGGGACTTTGCATCTAGACGTTTGCTACAGAGAAATGAGAGAGGCTTAGCTTAGCAAGTGGGGTAAAAGCATTGTCAGTACCTGAAAATATCAATCTTCTTGGCCCTAGGTTTATGCTGCTCTGTACTGGGTGACCTGACAAGTTCATGCATTCCCCAGCTGTGGGAGATTATCTGAGCACTTCGGATTCCCACTGTTCACGTGCGTGTACAGGGCACAGCTGCAAAGGAAGCAGAACACACAAGACTCACCCCACACTTGCTATGGCTTTGGTTGTGGGGACTAGTGGTAATGAAATGCTGTTACTGATTTCTTTTCTTCTTGCTGTCTTTACTAAACTAAATTAACACAGCACTCACCGGTGTCCTAAATGACATTTCATGGAAAAGGCTTTGTGATACATGACAGGCTTTCCTTAAAAACTGCCATGCCACACACAAAACCCATCCATACATATGGTTAGGTGACACCAGTTTTAATTTTAGCTATGGGATTGGAAAATACAGTTGGATTAAACCTAGTGCTCTGTAGGTTAAGGCCAGAATGAAAGATGTAGCTAACCAAAGTTGGGAGGCAATATCTTCATGAGACACCCCAGTTTTCACTCCCCCTCAGAGATCTATTTTCAGGTGTTGCCAGAAAGGAGAACACTATAATTTATACCAACATGTTTCCCCTGGAACCTTCTGAAAGTGCAATCCTTTGGCTTTGTTGAAGTCAGGTGAATATTTTATATAGCTGAAGTTTCACTTCTGCATGCAGAAGTAAAAGTTACTCTTGATTTTGCATAACAGAGGATAAAAATTGTATTGTTTGTCCACTTTCTGACTGACTTGAAAAACCTCCAATGTAAAGCACTCTGAATTCATCTTCTTCTGACACTTAGAGGAGCTTTGAGATTTGTGGGATTTGGCTCACATGTGTATTGCTCTGTCCTTACGTGTGTGTGTATATATATATTTATATTTAATATGTTTATGTATTTATTTTTATGTATGTGTATATATGACCAGCAAAACTGCAGAAAATTGTATTTGAGAGAAATAGCAAGCAAATTTTATTTGACCTTGCGTTGTCTTCCAGCTTGCTTGGTTTTGCAGTTTAGTGCTGGGTTTTAACCTGCAAGTTTCTGTGTGGTCTACATTTTCTTCTCCCACTTCTTCCTGTGTAGCACTTGAAGCAATAGGCCAAAGAAACAAACAAACAAACAGGAGAAGACTGAAAGCAGGATTTTCAATACTGTGGAAATAACTTGCCGTGGGACTTATTTTCAAACCTATTGGCCCTTTTAAAAGCAGAGGGCTGGCCTGTCACTCTTGGACATTGGAATGATGCAGCATCTCAAATTGCAAAGAGGGAGTGCTGTAAGTTGCTGGGCCTGTTGTGTGTTGTCTAGATGGGATGTGCGAGTTCAGCTTTGAAAGGAGCATTTGTGCCTCAAAAAAACAAAGAGGTTTTGTTGCCTTAGCCAAAGGCATACCTAGGAATGGAAATCTGAATGGTCTCCAAGCTATGGTGGACAGGCAGTGACTAAATCTTTTTAAATATGGCCACCCGTACGCATTCAGATTTGGGCAGGCTTAGGAGCTTGTTGGGTGGGCCATGTCTAAAAGGTTTGCCTGAACCAAGCTTATAACAGAAATTTGGTGCAAATTAGCCTCCTGAGATACTCCTGAAAGCTCAGTTGTCTGTGCAATGGAAACATGAGTTTTTTCTGATAGTGAGAAAATTCAGTCATTTAGCGCCTGAAATTAGCTCACAAGACACATGGCTTATAATTCATTCAACTTTATATTGAAAGGAGACACTAGGTTTTGGTGCACTGTTTTCAAGCTGAATGTCAATCCCCTGTACAGCAGAAGCCTTCTTCTCACAGGTTTAGCTTCTTCTGGGTGGATGATGGCAAGGAGGACTTTCAGAATGACTTTCCAGGGGACTGTGCACTCCTACTGGCAGTGCATGATTTTAGCTAATGGATTTATTAGCTTATGCTATTTTTTTCCTTCTTGCCTGAGTGGGATCACACAGCAGAGACCCTCCCAGCATGCAGCCCTTAATAATAGGTAAGGAAGATTTTTTATCAAAGGACAAATGAGAAATTGCTCCTTGTGAGAATGCTAATTTGAGACTATCTGAGACAGACCTGCTACGGTTTCTACCAAATAGTGCCTAAAAAATGCAAATTGCTTTTAAAAAAATGGATACTGCTTGAGTGTTTGCTTCTGAAACCAAGGGAGCCGTGCATTAGCTGCTCAGTGAGCAGAGTATCAAACTGGACCGTAGAAGGAGAAGAGGAAAATACCATGAAAAACAGGCCTGGAGGCTGAGCCAGATTTTTTCCTGGTTTTGTGCATAAAAAGGTCTTGCTACAGCCATATCCTTTAAGCCCTGTGGAGTCAAGATGCATTGCCAAGAAAGGCTTTCGCATCTCTGATCGCATGCTGCCTCCTCCACCAGCCTGTATTTTTCTAAAAATAATCCTGATTTCATACCTTAGCCGATGGACCTTCTAGCAGCCACAATAGACGCAGCCTGCCTGGAAAACACTCAGTAATATGTAAAAGCCTTGGATCCACTCTTTGAGGGAGGTTGTACAGAGCTTTTGAAGAGGCATCCTTTGTATTTCGGGATGTGCTAAAACGTAGTAAGCTTATCCTAAGCCCTTTCTGCTTCCTCGGAACAAACAAGTTGCTGCTGAATACCAGGTATCTTATTCAGCAGAAGAACAAGAATTCCTTTTTTTTCTTTAAAACAAACAACACAAGAAGTCACTTGGCAGGGGGGAAAGAAAGGATTTGTTTTCCTGTCCGTGGGGAGATTTGTCAGGCAGCACAGCCTGAGACGTCTGCTCGGGGTGTGTGACAGGCACTAACAGTCGAGGGAGCGTCCCGAGACAGGTGTCATATTCTCCATTTGATAAGCAGGGAGAAAAGCTGCCCTGCACTTGGCAGCACAGCTTTTGTGGGCTCTGGGTCCGTGTTACTGCACTGGCAGTGGCAGATCCCCTCTCTCTCTCTCTCTCTCTCACACACACACACACTGCTCAGCCCTCTTCGTGCCACCATCCTCACAGCTGTATCAGCTCCTTTATCCACTTGGCTCCTGGGAAGCTCCTATGCCAGCTCTGCTGCTGGAGCAGCAGTAATGTACAGCTGTGCAGGCTGTGGATGTAAAGAGCTTGCAGGCAGCCCTGAGGTGTCATACATGTATTCATCAGGGTGCCAGAGGTAGGGAAAATATGCTGATGGTCATTCAAAACGTTTTCCCAGCACAGAGATGACCGTGGCTCGGTGACTCCGTGAGCCAGAGGTGAGGTCTCCACATTTAACAGCATTAGAATATGATGGCATGGTGGTGTGAATGTCCCCAGCCTTCATTCCCTGGGCCAGGCTTGACTGTCTCTGTTCCAAGTGGTGCTTTTCCTCTCCATTTTTTCTTCACAGCCAAATACAAAGGAACTGGTGGAGTTTGATATGTGCCTTGTAGTCATGCTGCTCCCAGGACTGCCTAGGCCTGACTGAGCAAAGCTGGACCTTAAAATTCACTGTGGATATATCTGAATCCGTAAGGTTTCCCAGTCTATAGCCAGATGGCACCAGAGCAAACCATGAAAACATTGATATAGGAGGCAGCACTTTCATGTGGTGGATTTAGCCTCGGTTGACTCCAAGTGCCCACCAAAGCTTCTCTATCACTTCCATCCTCAGCTGGGCAGGGAAAAGAAAATACTGTGAAAGTCTCATGGGTCGAGATAAGGACAGAGGGAGATCGCTTAGCAGTTACTGTCACAGGGCACAGACTCGACTTGCAGAGGGTAGTTACATTCATTATCCAGTCAAATCAAAGGAGGATAATGAGAAATAAAACCAAATTTAAAACCACTTTCCCCCTTCCCCTTCCCTTTTTCCCATGCTTAACTTCACTTCCAATTGTTCTGTACTTTGTCCCCCCCAGTAGCACAAGGGGGATGGGGAATGGCAGCTGCAGTCAGTTTGTCACACATTGTCTCTGCTGATTCTTCCTCCTCAGGGGGAAGGCTTCTCATACTCTTCCTCTGCTCCAGTGTGGAGTCCCTCCCATGGGAGACAGTTCCCCATGAACTTCTCCAACATTTGTCCTTCCCAGTGGCTGCGGTTCTTCATGAACTGCTCCAGCATGGGTCTCCCAATGGGTTCACAAGTGCTGCCAGTAATCTGGCTCCTGTGTGGGCTTCTTTTTCCATGGGGCCACAAGTCCTGCCAGGAACCTGCTCCAGCATGGGCTTCCCATAGCATCACATCCTCCTTTGAGCATCCATTCACCTGCCTCTGGTGTGGGGTCCTCCAGAGGCTGTAGGTGGATATCTGCTCCACCATGGACCTCAATGGGCTTCAGAGGAATCTCTTCCCTGATGCTGGAGCACCTCCTCCCGCTCCTCCTTCACTGATCTAGGAGTCCGCAGAGCTGTTTTTCTCACATATTCTCATTCCTTTCTTCCTCTGCAATCATTGTTTGTGCTACTGCCATTGGTGGTGGGCTCAGACTTGGCCAGCAGCAGGTCTGTCTTGGAGCTGGATGGCATAGGCTCCATTGGACATGGGGGAAAAGCTTCTAGCAGCTTCTCCCAGAAGCCAGCCCTGTAGCCTACCCTCTGCCAAAACCTGTCCACGCAAACACAATACACAGCATCATGGAGAGTTGTCCTCTGCTATTTCAAGGCATCAAGAAACGATTAACAGAAAAGCCTCAAACAGTTTCTGTCACCCAGGAACCTGTACTGGATCAAGAGTAAAAACCAAAAAGTGATTACAGTGTCACTGCAGCTGTAGTGCATCAGAGAAGGCAAGCAGTATCGATGGCATCCTTGTGCAGGTGTTGGCCAGCTTATCCCATACTGTTGTTTGACAGTACAGCACATCAGGCTTTTATCTCCTAGAACCACCTTCGGGGTATCTAACACCTAGCACTGGGAGAGGAGGTGGCAAAACACTGATCCCTGGTTTGCAGGCTCAGTTGCTCAAAAAGCACTCACGGGGTGACCTCCTGTACGCAGTGTCAAGGCAACGTAAGCTGTGCTGAGGCAAGTTTGACACCAACGTGCTTGTGTGACAGTCTCAGATGCAGGTCAGGTTTGTGCTGCTGGAGTGACCTGTCGGTCACAGGCTGCTTCAGTGGCCACGGCATCCCAGCATCAGCTTGAGCGTGGAGGGAGAGAGTTGAGCACTTTGTGTACACACGGCAGGAGGATCAAGTGGGCTTCGTGAAAAAAAAAAAAGCCAAATGAAAGGCTTTCCCTTCATCTTGTCCTGGGTCTTATCACCTGCACAGAAATGTGTGACCTTCATTGAAAGACTTATTTTCCCTGATGTAAGTATCCTAACCTTCAGCATTATGCCTAACTCAGTGTGTCTCGGTGCCGCCCTGATGGTACACGATTTCACAGTGTATCAGTGGCTCATTTCTCACTCTCCATCCCACATTATAAGGGGTTTCCCCATAAACGTTAATTGCCCCGTCTAATAAGCATAGACATTTCTACTCTGACTTACTTCACCTTCAGAAAACACTCTGGAAGTTAGCAGCCGTTTGGCTCGGTTGTGCTGGACCAGAAACATCCACAGCAAAATCGGTACACTCACCGTGTTTATACTGCTGTGAATAAGGAGCTGGGTCCCCTTCCCTCTGGGTGTGCATTGGCACAGTAGGTCCTGCAGCCAAGTGCCCTTTGAGTTTTGGAGAAGAGTCATGGTTTTGCTTTCACTCTGTGGCCAGAGTTCCATGTAATTTTAAGGCCTTAGTGGAAATAGCAAGAACATAATAATATGTGTGAACAGTATTTGAAACTCTGGGGCAAGGGGAAACCTGGTCTATAAAAACACTGGCAAGCGCTGTTTTGCCCTACATTTGAAGTAGTGAAGTGTTCAGTAGTTAGTGAAACATACAGCATTCACAAACAAAAAAACCTATTGAGAGTAAACAAAGATTTTCCCAAGGGCATTTGCAGCTTCTCAGTTTAGAAATTTAATCTGAAGGTCTCTGCTCGGTGAAATGGGCTTTCGATTTGTGTCTTACCATTTCGTTTTTGAGGTGATTGGATTGGAAATTGTGGTAAGATACTGGAAATTACTTCAAAATCCTGTACCATTTAGATCCTATACAACAAGAGGTCTACAAAAGCCTGTACCGTTTAGAAGGGCTATACAACAATGTCAGAGCTGTATTTATTGTTTTAGCAAATAAATTTTTCAAGCTGTCAGAATAAACAGGAAAGAGGTTTCTCACAGACACGCACATTGTGTTTGGTCTCGGCACATACCTGGGTGAATTCCTTGGGGAATCCTTGCCTTCCTCAGGAGATGGTGCCCGTCTCGTCACTTGGGTGAGGATTAAGCACTGTTGGGCAGAGGGGTGAAAACTGGTGCAGTTGCTGTAGTGAGACGGCGGGATGTTTAGACTTTTGGCTCGCTTGATTTATTGCTCAATTATTAGACTGTGCCCTGACAGTGATATGTGAGAGACAGGGAGAGCTGTACATTTCTGCCTGATTTCTATTAACAGCCTCCCGAAGAACAGCCTGTGTTAACAGCTGCTTTATCCTTTTCATGTTCAGGGAAGAAATGTCTGAAAGCTTTTATACTGTCCAAGTGAGTTAGGGAGAGAAAGAAGGAGCCCCCATCTCCAGCTCAACCTTTATGTGCAGTCCATTTATATTTTCACAAAGAGCAGTGAAATTGCCAAGGCGTGTTGCAATACTCATTTCTATTTTCTTATCTCCTTATTTATGCAGCAGTTTAGAGAGAGGCTAGCAGATAGGTAACTGATGAACTATTAAAGGCTGAGTGTTCGGGACATCTGGTGTATCACGTGAGCAATGAGTGAAAATCAACTGATCAATCAGTTTCTCTCACGCTCTTCACAGCTAATCTTTATGTTGATCCTGGTGGAGGAAGCGATGTCTTTGGTTAAGAAGCAGTGGTATTTTACACTGTGCTGTGCTGCAAGGAGACTGTGTGTGTGTTGTGTGAGATAATTTGACTGTGTGTGTTTGCGTGGAGGGAGACATGCAAAGTACTCGGGCTGCTTGGAGTTGACACTGCCGATGTTGTTACAAGACACAAGGAACATAGGAACTGAATTCTGAGAAAATCTCCATTAAGACCTGAACTGACTCCAGGCTGGGTTTACCGAGCAGCTCCAGAAACTGCTGATGGGTTCATATGAGCATGAATTAATGATCGTTAATAATAGTTATGATTCATAGGCGAGGGATGAGTGCCTTGCAAGAAAGTTTCCTTTATAGCTGCTTACACCTTCCCCTCTCTATTTTCACCATCATTTGGCTCTGCTGTGTCCCTTCTCTCCTGCTCTGATCCTGTCTTTCATCATGTCTTTACCTGTTACTCAGCCCACTTCTTCCCTCCTCCTCCTCAATGTCTTGTGATGTCCCAGGCCGCTCTCCTGCCCAGGAACTCCCCTTTCTCCCGACTGTCTGTGTCTGGTCTGGCTTGCTTGCTCTCCTCTCTGCTGTAACAAACACTGACCTCAGGGCTCAAAGGAACAACGTAGTCCTTGTCTTCATATCAGGCTGGTGCTGAGCCTGTTGGGTTATTGTCCAGGCAGTGCTACCAGGAATGGTCTGTCTTGGATATTTCTAAGCTTCTTGTCTATGTGATCTTATTATCACACCAGGCTCATAAATGTCTGTGTCCCCAGAAAAATGCTGTGAGATAAGACGTGCTATTAATCCTGTTTTATAGACAGGAGACTGGAATCAGAACAAACAGTGAATTAAGCCAGAATCCTCCTGAATTACAAATTAGGAGCATAGTGCAATCTTAATGAATATGCTCTTTGTTTCAATTTGCCTGGACAGTTTTTTAAGTACGATTGCAAAAGAATGTGGTTATGTGGGACATGGAGAAGGCTGAGGTACTCAGCTACTTTTTTTGGTTCAATTTTTACCAGCAAGTGCTCCCACCACACTGCCCAAGTCACAAAAGGTAGAGACTGGGAGAATGAAGAACCACTCAGGGGAGAAGAAAATCAGGTTTTAGACCGTCAAAGAAACCTGAAGGTGCAGAAGTCCATGTGACCTGATGAGGTGCATCCATGAGTCCTGAGGGAGCTGGCAAGTGATGTGGCTAAGCCACTATCCATCATACTTGAGAGGTTGTGACAGTCTGGTGAAGTTCCCATTGACTGGAAAAGGGGAAGCATAACCCCCATTTTAAAAAAGGTAAAACAGGATGGATTTGATGGATGGACCACTCAGTGGGTAAGGAATTGGCTGGATGGTCACACTCAAAGAGTTGGAGTCAGTGGCTCGATGTCCAAGTGGAGAGCAGTGACTTGTGGCATTCAGGGGTCGGTACTGGGACCAGCACTGCTGAACATCTCTGTTGGCAACATGGTGAGTGGGATCGAGTGCACCCTCACCAAGTTCGCAGATGACAAGCTTGTGTGGTGCAGTCAACACTCTGGAGGGGCATGGACAGGCCTGAGGGGTGGGCCCGTGCAAACCTTATGAAGCTCAGCAAGACCAAGTGCAAGGTCCTGCACCTGGGTCGGGGCAATCCCAAGTACAAATATGGGCTGGGTGGAGAATGTATTGAGAGGTGCCCAGAGGAGAAGGACTTGGGAGTGCTGGTGAATGAGAGGCTGGACATGACCCAGCACTGTGCTCTTGCAGCCCAGAAGGCCAACTGTGTCCTGTGTGACATCAAAAGCTGCGTGTCCCACAGGGCGAGGGAGGGGATTCTGCCCCTGTACTCCTCCCTCCTGAGACCCCACCCGGGGTGCTGTGTCCACCTCAGGGGTCCTCAGCACAGGAACAACATGGACCTGCTGGAGTGAGTTCAGAGGAGGCCATGAAGATGATTAGAAAGTTGAAGCACCTCTCCAGTGAACACAAGCCAAGAGAGTTGAGGCTGATCAGCTTTGAGAAGGCTCCAGGGAGTCCTTACTGCAGCCTGTCCATACCTGAAGGCAGTCTCCAAGGAAGCTAGACAGAGACTTTAGAAGGGCTGATAGTGAAAGGACAAGGGGCAATGGCTTTAAACTGACATTAGGTGGAATGTAAGGAAATTTTTTATTATGAGGGTGTTGAGGCACTGGAACAGGTTGCTCAGAGATGTGGATGCTCCATCCCTGGAAGTGTTCAAGGCCAGGCTGAATGAGGCTTTAAGCATCCTGGTCTAGTCGAAAGGTGTCCCTGCCCGTGGCAGGGGGTTTGAACTACCTGATCTTTAAGGGGCCTTCCAATCCATGAATCTATATTGGGAAAAGTCCCATCCCTCACAGTACATTGTAAAAAAAGGTCTCATATTTCACATGCACGTTTCGAACTCTCCGAGCAATGCTTGCTGCAGTGTCTGAGCAGATAAGCTGATTTCAATTATCTTTAGTTTGATTGCTTTCTATTTGTTTTCAACAGGGTCATTAGGAAAAAAAAAAAGGAAAAAAAAAACCAAAACCCCAACATTTATTTAAAG
This sequence comes from Mohoua ochrocephala, assembly GCA_013398855.1. Taxonomy (NCBI): domain Eukaryota; kingdom Metazoa; phylum Chordata; class Aves; order Passeriformes; family Acanthizidae; genus Mohoua; species Mohoua ochrocephala. Next base: position 182,903 of record VZTA01021030.1, read on the forward strand.
GTACCAGTACTGGATTTAGCTGTAGCAAAAGTTAAGTGAAGTTAATCACTGCTGGGGAGAATGGAGGTTTAAACTGACCTCACAGGAGAATAAATCAGAAACTGAACAAAGATCTTGAGATGCCCTCAAGGGAAACAGAGGTTGCAGAACTGAGCTGCAAATAGTGCCAGGTGTGGGCTGACTACACAAAGGAGAGAGTCCTGATTGCCCTTGTCTCAGTTGGTTCATTCTCCTTCCTGCCAGCTGTACTAAGCAAGAAAAATGGACCAAACAGAAGAACTCCTCGGCGAGCTCCCCGTTTGGAAAATCAGAGCTACATGGGCTTTTTCATGCACTGTCTGTGAGCCATTTTCTCTCTGCAGACAAGGTGAGGTACCCAGGTGCTTGTCATATTCTCAGAAACTGGTCCTTTGCATCTTTGTGGTGAGAATCAGGATGCTGGAAACAAGTCCTAGGTACATCTCCCCACTCATTCCTCCAGGCTCAAGAGAATCTGAGCCCAGGATCCCCTGTTAGGCCAGCTCAAGTCAAGAATGACACTAGAGCTGGAAAGTTCCCTCCACACTCAGCTACTAGTTTCAAGTATGTGTTGCAAATACTTGAGTACAAGTGATTTCTAACATGAGTGTCCTTTTGCAATTTTTTTTCTAAAACCAGTTTTCCTATTGTAAACCAAAAATAATATACCCAGTTAGGAATGATGTTGCTTTTACTGTATTCCTTAAGACTTTACAGCTTGCCTCGCATCCCTTGCTGGAACAGTTCTTAAAATACAATGTCCTCAGTGATACCAAAATATAAATTATAATTTGCTAAAATTTCAAAGCCACATTTCGTTTTGAAGTATTTTTGCAAAGTGTCTGGTATGTTTTACTATGAAAATAATTTCCATATGGAGAGCAACCTCGTTGCTACTGAACTGGAGGGAAACAACTGAACTGAAGAGAAACAAAAGTTTTGGTGTCAGGTGGGGCAAGTTCAGGAGCAGAATTTCATAGGAAAAAGTAAAAACAGAAATCCACAGTTTTTCTTGAACATCGTTAGCTTTGATTTTTAAGTAACTGGTTGGATATGGTATTTTCAAGGTAAATGTAGACAAATCCCTTAAAAACTAATTACAGTTTCTCTGAAAAGTTTGTCATAGTCATAGTAAGAACCCACTGAAGGCAAAGCAAACGGGTCTGATGGAGTAGTGCTACCAGAGGACAGTCAGGATGGATGTAGAGTCGCATTGCTTAAGCTGTGGGGTATATTTGTCCCTTCTCTTAGAGTATGATGAGATAAATATGTTGCTCTATGTGGTTTGCATTTTGGGCCTTGCTTCCCCCACCCCAGAAAGCTTTCATCTTCAAGTGCAGGAGCCCATATCCATCCCATTATTTTTTTGCCAGAGTTGAATGGCCTGTCATGCTCACGTTGGTTGGGGTTGCTCTGTGATCTGCAGACGTTTCAGCAGTTTCTGTAGTGACTGCTGCCCTGCCTGCCCAGGCCAGGTGCCCAGGACACGCAAACACTTTATTTGCATTCTTGCCCCCACGTCCTGACTGGCTCGGTACTAGTTAATTAAAACTGGCTTAATCATCTGCAGCTGTATTCAACTTGACTTTGTCACATACAAATTCCTGGCTATCTTCCCCCAGCATTTATCTGTAGATACGTTAATAACATCTGTAAAGACAGATAAGGATAATGTCAAGATTATCTGTATTTACACAAGTGCTTCATTTGGAGGTCCACAGTGTAATGCACCAGCCATTCAGCATGCTGGGATCCCAAGAGGACAGTCAACTCCGTTTGCTGGGCCAGAGTGCATTTAACTCTTCAGGTCATAGAGGGTTTTCTCCTGCAGTGCTTGATGTGGAGAATCGTCCCTGAGAGTGGACACCTGTCAGTCACCTGAAAGGCTCTGCTCTTTCTGCTTGCAGGTGAAAATATAACAGGGTTCTTCTGTATCATGAACGTCCTCTCTCCCTTAATACAAACATCCAGTGACTCAGGTTTCCTTTTGTCCAAAATTGCTGAAGAGGTTCTTTAGAAAGGAGAACAAGTTGCGTCGGGAGGCAAACAACAGACATTGTTTTCAATATGTTCAAAGGTGGCTAAGGAGAAATGGATCCCACAAAGCTCAGGCTAAGTACAGGTTTTAGAGAGGTTTTTGGGGGCACTTTACAGCTTCCACCACAGGTGAGCAGTAGCTGAGAGAAATCCTTCCTGTCATACAAATGTGTTTTGTTGAGTTACCTCTGGAAGAAAGACAAGACCAAGGGTTCTTGCATGAGCCTGGGGAGAAATGCCACAGGCATTGCACATCCATGTGCCGGGAAAGCAGGAGTCAAGGTGCAGGCCCGAGCCTGGAGACTAGAAACTCCTGTCTTCAGAAAGGGCTGGATGTGGAAGGGAATAGGTCTGCATGTCCTCAAGCTCCCATCCACAGTCAGGGGCTTCCAGTGTGTCTCAGGTGTGAGGAAGTGAGTACTGGGGTCCTGGCCTCTCTTCCCACGTGCCAGGTACACATGAAATAAAAGATGATTTTGTAGAGCAGAAGGGGAGGAGTTTGACGGTGCATTTACACTGGCATGCATCTATTTAGTAGAACTGGAGTGGGAACTTTGAGGCTGCAGGTGAAGTGAGACGTGATTAGATACAGCTCATTGACAGTCAGCAAAAGAAGATAGGAGCACACAGAGCTAAGTTTTAGGACAGCTATGGGTGAAACGTTATGGCACTGGGAGATCTGGCTTCCCAACTGTCGCTGCTGATCTTTCATATGCAATCAAATCAAAACCTTCCCTATTTTATAATTTTTGTCCTCTTTCATCTTTTGTGCTATGGGCGGCAGTCCTATATGTTCTTCTCAACGCAAAATTCGAAGACTTGGGGATCATGCTTCCATTTGAATGCTGAGGTTTAGTGTGGTCAGGAGATCAGACAAAACAGCAAGGGGGATTGGTCATTTATCTTTTGTACTTTATCCATAACTTTAGCCAGAAATTAATTTTAATCTGTCTTGTTTTCAGGGAGAAGTATGGGCCTGAGTGTTGCCATAATATGTGGTATTTTATAAATTGTCAAACATTGTTTCTAAAACTATTTTGATAACACTCAGTTCTGTTGGGTTCACAGTTACAGATACCTTCTTGCTATGGTAATTGTCTGATACAAATACCAAATGTTGCTATTGAAAGAAAAACAGCTGTAGTTAAATTTAGGTAAAACTTAAGGAAATAAAATGTTGCCAAAACAAAGATGATAAACTGAGAATACTTTCCAACTTTTCAGCTGATACTAAAACTTAAATTAACAACAGTGACATTGCTAAAATACATTTGACCACGTTCTTCAAAATATAATTAAGAAATTTCCTTGTTCAGTGAAAATTAGTTAAAATTGCTGTTTTGCTTAATATGAATGTAGTTTGGGTTGGTGCTGTATTTTTAAATGATCAGGAACCCAATCTTGAGAGTCACTTTTCCAATGTGAACCTCCAGGCCATTTCAGTGTGGTGTTTTAAGAGTTGTGTAGGTCTCCTCAGGAAGGCAGGGACTGTTTTGCCTCTTTTTTAATCAACATCATTCCTTTGCTTTCCCACATTGGCCTCTCTAAAGCAAAAGGCTGCTTATCTACTCACATGGAATGGGAACTTCTCTTCTTGTGGAAAAGCACAGGGAGATTTTCGTTTGAATATAAGTAGGAATTGAATCCAGCCTGCCAGAGCTGGAACCCAAATGTATTAACTCTTCACAGACTCTTCTGCCAGAATGCCTTATGCCAAAATGCTGTGTGGAACGTTTTTAAGGGAGATCAGTTGGATAAATGTCGGGAGAAGGCAAACCAGACAGCTGGCTTCAGCAGTACTGGTGCTACCCACAGCCTTGACTCTGTGCAACAACCCCAGATGGATTCCCCAGCAACCCAGCTCAGGGGTGGTACCTCCTCTCCTGGGTACTTTAGCTCCCACTCTCTCTCCCTGTCTTGTCCCTCTGTTTCCAAGCTGCCCTTGGCTGTGGTCGACAGTCTTTCTGCACACTCTTAAGGGCACAGCTGCCCACAGCTGGTCCCAGCCTTTCTGGGGACTCCTTCCCCTGCAGAGCCATGCACAGGGAAAAAGAGGTGGACGCAGGAAAGGGTCTTGCAGGTGAGCCCACCAGATATGGGTTAAAATCACTTGCCCATTTGAGATTTGGGAATGGGGTTGTTACAGTAATTGTGAGGTTTGTTTCGGGCTTCATGTCTGAAGATTGCAACAAACTGGTTGCAGCTGAAGCCAGAACCCTGTTCAGCCATCTGAGTTGATGGCAGGCGTCCAGCCTGACTAATTTTAGCCAGGATGCTCTTCCGTTTCCTGCGCGACATTTCTCACTTCAATGAGTCAAAGTGAAAGTAGGTGTGGATATTATGAACGAGATCCCAACTTGCACCTAGAGCTCTTTGGACACTGGCGTGTGTGTTGTACGGCCAGAGGAGAGCAGCGAGATGTCCCATTGCAGTGCCCTCAGCTGGACACTGGACAGTGTTTCGTGTACTGCACAGTGACAGAGTTCCCTGAAACGCAATGGTCAGTTTATTTCATTCTGTCTCCTTGTACCTTTCCTCTTGTTCCCTGTGTGACTGTGCTTCAGCGTACACCCAGCAGGAAAGTCAGGCTTGCCTTGGTAAAAGTCATGTAAAAACCAGCACTGTGGTTTACCTACTGTTTATAATCACATTTTCCTCGAAGATTTCTCTAGAAAGGCTTTTACATTCATCACGGGTCTGTGCCTTGTACTTACCTTCCATGCTAATAGCAGACAGACACAGTTATACCTACACATTATTGTAATTGTTGATGGTGCCCTATTTAGTTCACGCCATTTCTTTCTGTGTAGTAATAGATTTCCTGAATCTGTCCATTTTTGCTTTTGCTAAATTAAAAAGAAGACACATTAACATGCTTTCAAAGAGATTTAGGGAGAGAGAAACCACTACATCCCAGTGCATGAATTAAAAAAAATGCTAATAGGCCCATAAATGAAAATCAAGAGTTGTTTTTATTTCAGATAGTTGCATCTCTGTCAATGCAAGATTTATTGGTTTCCAGTCCTCCCAAGGCTTAGGAACGTGCTTAGTTGGACTCACTGAATTCTAAAGCAGAGCAGAGGTGCAGGAGCCGGCTGAGTTTCAGCAGATCCTGTGAGCCTCACTTGTGCTTTGGCTGCATGGGAGCACGGTGACCTCCAGCAGTGGATCTGTTCAGAAATACTGGCTTTGTTAGAGGGCCTTCAAAGAGCCAGTTTACATCTGATTTGCCTGCTGGAAGTCAACCAGGTGATGGAGATGTACTCAGGAAAATATGATGCATAAAATGGCAGAGGATTTAGGCTTGTACACACAGCCTTACCTGTGCTTGGTGTGTCCGTGATGCAGGTGGAGACTGCCTTGGGCCAGCACAAACGGCAAGGTGGTGGACCAGGTAAGGCAAGGTTCGATCTGTGTTTCTCTAAATCCGTGCATGAATGTGGGTTTGGATCCTCTCCACGAATTGTGGGGCTCTTCTCGCTTACAGGGAAATGTTCTCTCAGTTAAGAGCAGTGAGGAGATGGAAGTATCTCAGACACGTTGCTGCTTCCTGCTGATCTCCCAAACTTATTTAGGCGAGTTGTTGAAAAGGATGAAAGATGGCTATTGGCAAAGCACTCTAAGTAAAAACATTTGGGGTAAGATAATAAAGCAACATGTAAAATTGCAGCAAAATCCTACTTTTTGCCTCCCTTCAAAAATGTTGATGAGCCATGAAGTGTAATCAAATATTAAAGTAAGAGTTAAAAATACTTTTAGCTTAATGTCCTTCCCTTAATCGCTTGTCTGTGTTACTTTTATTCTGTTACTACTCTCCTCTGCTTTTATATTAAAAAGCTGCACAAACAGAAGTACAAAGTGCTGTTCAAGCTATAAAGCAAACAAAAGGAAATAAAAATACACTTATTTATAGAATTGTTTTATTTGAAGTCATTTTACATACCATGTAATAATAGCCTATTTGAAAGTTGAAGACGTGATTATTTTAAATAAAAAAGTTGATCGTATCTTTTCAGGACCGTTCGTGTTAAATACTATGGTTCTTTTTTAGTGAGAAGCCTTGTCAAACAAAATTCTGCTCGGGTTTCTGTTGCTTGAGGGCAAAATAACTTTCATAGCATTGAGGGAGGCATGCTGTTGCAGCCCCACAGCAGAATGCTCACGCTGCCTGGCAGCGCAGGAACACAGCAGCAAGCTTGAGAGAACATGTATGAAAGCAGAGAGATAGGAATTTGTTCTCGTTGCCATGGTGTTGGACACTGTTTACTTCACCTATCAGCTCGGTCTGGTACTTCCCCTGTCTTCTGGAAACCCGCAGACCTGACCTGTAGCCAGGTTCTGCCTCAGAGAGGCAGTCAGGTCCCAGTAGTTTATGGATGAGAAATGTAAGGGTTTTTTCTTCTCTTTGAAATAAGGTTTTGGCATTTGTAGCTGAGGAGGAAAGCTCCAGATGGTGAAGTGTGCATTATCTGTTCAGTGGTGTTTCAGGTGGCCTAAACCCCTCCTAAGCACACAGCTGGCCACTGGAGCTTACAGCCCTGGGTTAGCAGCAGGAGCCCCACAGAGATGGATTCTGCTTCTTCTGTCCCCAGGCCCTGGGACAGGCTGGGGAGGTCAGGGGTGGTCCTGAGGTCTCATTTAGCTGGTGGCCTCTTTGCTCCAGTCCCACTCTACCTGCCAGACTGCAGAATTGCTCTCAAATAGAGATGCTTAGCTGTTCCAAAATTTGTGGCAGCTTAATGTTTATCTCAGGTGAGGGACCGGATGAGTGCTGCACGTCAGCTTCCCTCATAGTATGTGCCAAGCTGTAAATATAAAATGCCAGGTTGTGGTTATAAAAGCAGTCTGTCTCATATATATGGCACACTTCCCTTGATACCCTTAAACTAGGTGAAACAAAGCAGACCAGCTAAAATGCATATCCATTTTAGCTTTTCAACTACTGATGTCACGGTGCTATCTTCAGTGACTTTGGTTCTTTCATGGTGCTGTAACTGCCACTGAACTACTGCACTTAAGAGGTTGTTGGCATATCCTTTGTAATTTTGAAAATAAAATATCCTTGTCTCCCTCTGGCTGAGTGGTTAAATCACACTACAGTGGCCCTACTTGATAATTTTCTCATGAAAGACTCAAATCCTAGGGTTAATTAAAGCATGGAATAAGTATCTAGGGAGGCATACATAAATGCTAACAGGATTCCTACCACATATCTACAGAGGCAAACATCACCATGTATAGTTTATGCTAAGCTGAGAAAAGGAAATCCTTAGATCTCTTACAAGGCAGAATTTTTATATTTTGTGACAGATGTAGGCAAAAAAAAAACCCCTCAAACGATAACAAAACCACACAAAATTTGATAATGACGGTATGTAAATATATCCCTAATAATCACAGGGATTAAACGTTCTGGGAGACTGTATAAAGCTTTGTATTTGCAGGAATCTTAATACCCGCTCCTATCAGAGGAACCTGGATCTAGGATCAGAAAGCAAGGAAGACTGCTTTGTCTGGCTGCAACTGCTGAGGAAACTTTAGCCATCAGAATTACCTACTGGTAACATAATCTGGCCAGTACTGCAGGGCAGAATGTTATGGAGAAGAACTGCATGATTCGTAGTGATAGGTGATCAGAAATACTGCTCAGCTCCTTGTCTAAAAGCCCTGGTTCTGAGAACATCCACTGTCACTCACCATCCACCCCTGGCACGAGCATCAGCTCAGAGGGAAGGGTGGCACCTCCTGACTTCCACCCACCTCCTTGGCTGGCCTCCATTTTGCCCACAAGGTTTGTTTTTCTGTGCTGACCACCTTCAGTTTGTGCTGGTTAGGTGAGGTAAAGGCAAATAAATGGCTGGAGTGACCTGGAGCTTTAGGCAGAAGCCCTCATGGCTATTCTCTCAACGGGTATAACCACTCTGGCATGAGGGGATTCTGCAGAGGATCCCTCCGGCCCCTGGATCACCTGGATTTTAGGTCTGCGCTCCTGTAATTTATTTTGTTCATTTTAAAAGAGGTTAGGGTTTGTCTACTTAGAGCAGAACCTTAGGAGATGTACTGATACCATCTGCTTTAAGCATCCAACTTGGATGCCTTTCAGACAACAGCGTTAGGAGCAGCAACTCCCAGTAACTTCATCGTGGAGAGGCAGGTGTCTCTACATGGGCAATTCAGGTCATTCATGTTAGATGCTTAAAATAGAACATATGCAAATTCAGACTGTCTGCTGCCTTCACCTCATCCATTGCTTACGTCTGTTTGTGTCTTAAAGGTGATTTATCATTGAACTGCTGAAAGGGACCTTGCACTCTTTTAAAATTGTCTGCCCGATGTAAAAAAAAGGGCGTCTGTGTTAGGCCACACTGCATGCCAGTTACAACATGTGTGCCCCCATGCTTGGGGGGTGGGACTGAGGTGCTGATGGGTGGGCAGTGGTGGGGGACAAGAGAGCAGGAGGTCCGGGCAGGACCGGCAGCAGCCCCGTTGCTTTTGGGTGAGCAACCCGAGGCCGGTGGCCGGGCTGATTTAGTCCCGATGGTTTTTGAGGCAGTTTGAGCTGTTGCCTTTGCAGAAGTGTGTTAAAATATAAATGAAGAAATGTGTTTCATATAAAACCGTCTCTGCAGGAGTGTAGAAGCAACCGTGGTGGTAGGGAACCTAATTGCCCGTTTATTTGTGGGTGTTTTTTTAAACGCATCCTTTTGAGAACCATTAGAAAAAGACTGTTCTATCAAACTGCTCCCTGGCCCCTTGTGTTTGCACGTTTGCTCCGTTGCTGTGGAAGTGCTCGAGCTGTCACTCTGCTGTAGAGTTGTAGTCCAGTCTTCAAACATTTGTTCCCCCCAGTGTTGCAGAGCTGGTTCATACAGCATCAGTGGCCTTGTATTCAGTGCCATTAGTAATTGTTCTCTGGAAGGGCAGCAGGACGAGGCAAGGAACATGTCAAGCACCTGAGAGAGAGAGAAAATGCAAAGCCTGACTTGACAAAGTCTTGACATGGATGGCAAATATTTGACAATGTGTTGTGGTGGCTGGTGAGTTCTCCCCAGGAAGAAGAAATACAGAAACAGTTCAGAATAGTGAGCAAAAATTCTGAGTGGCCCACCAGTAGTTAAGAAGGGCATTGCACAGACCAGTCCTGTGTTGGAAAGAATGTGCTGCTTGTAGCAGCATGGGGAACACAGGTCAAACCCTCCAGATCCTAGGCTGTTCATAGGCACTCTTGGGCAAGAGGTAGGAGTGATGAAAAATAGGCTGGAAATTATGTATATCCGCCTTGCTTGCTTGCTTTCTTCCTCTCTTTTTCCCTGCCCATGTGTCTGGATTTTCTCAGTTGTTCAGCAATCCTATAGGAGCCAGCTGAGAAGCTGGCAGGCTCCTTGCAGACATCCATGGAGGTGTGGGCAGGCAGGGTCGCTGTACTTGCTCTCTGCCAAGGTAGGGTTCCTGGTTTGGCTTGGTGTGGCAGTGTACCTGGGTGGCACACCTGTCTTCCCAGCCACCCCGGGGGTCCGTCACTGGTAGGCAAAAAGCAAGACTGAGCCCAGGCTTCAAAGGGTTTTTTTCATTCTGACCTATTTTGCTTAAAGTGCTTTATTTTGCATTCAGAGTTTCATCTCAACCGGAGGCACACACACTGTGTGAGAAATCCCACTCATCAAATAATCGAAATAATTTTTTGGGACACTGTGGGTTCTTGCACCATAGGGCTTGAGTGTTTGTTTGGCTGCCAGTGGCATGCACTGCCAGTTACCAGATAGTTGGATCCTCAGGGAGGAGGGAATAGGGGGAAGGAGGAGCTGTGAAGACTTCAGTTGTCACAACCTTTTTTCAGCTATTACGAGATAAGGGCGCAGTTTCATAACACAAACTCTGCCTGCCTCGGTGCAAGGTCTCTCCCGTGCCAAACTCAGGCTGCTCTCTCCTGTCTCTGCTCTCTGCCTTCCCAGCCATGCTGGAACTGGAACAAAATAGTTGCAGTGTGGTGAAGCAACTCAGACACAGAGAGGACAGCGTTGTATTTCCACCCCTGTGGCCTGAGGCATTTTAATTTGAGAAGGGCATCCGGGTCAGTTTGAGCCCAGACGGGCTTGTTAGCACCGGTGCAGCCACGGCCGTGCCCTCTGGCTGTCCCTGCCCTCTGGCTGTCCCTGCCCTCCTGTGCAGTGGCTTGCATGAGGCTCGGAGGCTCTGGAAAGCTGGATCCATGCTGTTTTGGCTTGCAGAACCCAGGTCCCTGAGAAGCACCTGGTGGCGACGTCCAAGTGACTGCAAGACTCGCCTGGGTCTGGCATGGCAGGCTGTGAGCCAGAGCTGGCACAGCATTTTGACACCCCTCAGGAGCCAGCTGGGTGCCCTTGCGCCATGCCCAGAAGCTCTGCGGAGACACAGAGGCTAGCTCAGCCAGGATGCATCTTGGATCGATGGGACTTAATGGTCCTGGCTCCTTGTGAAAGCAATTAAATGAGGAAAGAAGACTAGGCGCTGGTCTCTATATAAAGGAAAGCCTAAAACTGTGCTAATTTCTGGCTCAGAAATCTGGCAGCAAACAGACCCAACCACAGGTGGTTTGCTTGTAGTATGTCACAATCTCCTGGGGTTGCAGCCCAACCTTCAGCCCTTTGGGCAGCACTGGGGAGGCCTTTTGTGCCCATTGACCCAAGCAGCTGCCTGGTGCCTGGGCAGGGGTGCTGTGAAGGAGGTAATGCTGTCTGTCGGGCAAGTGGGGCAGCGAGATGTGATTCCCTGTGCCATTTCCTGCTGGGCTTTGGAATTGCCGGGGCAGTGCCGTTGCTCCGTCCCTTGTGCTCACACTGCCTTTTAAAAGGGAGAGTCCAGTCTTGGCAGCTGCTGCAGGCTGAGTTCATCCAGAGGGAGTCAGCACTCACAGGAGCCAGGCTTTACCTTTGTTTTGTATGGCTCAAGTAGTGTGTGAGAGGATCGGTTATCCTATGGCAGTAGGAGCAGAGCCCTCTGGAAGGTTCAGTAGCATTTCTGACGAGAAAATATTTTGATGGGAAAATAGCCATTCATCTTTGAAGTGCACACGCGCTTGATGCCATCTGTGTCAGGCGGTCCCCGGCCAACAGGTGTTTAAAGAAAGGCAGAGTAACCTTCCTCTGAGTACATTTGACATTGGCTCCTTCTCCTGTTGCATTTCCCAGGTAGTTATTAACTGACTGCGTTCCAGAACAGTGAGCACGCGACGATGCTTCAAGCCGTGCCCGACCCTTTCTGTACAAAAGTAACTGCCATCTGGAAGCTGGTTTCCACCTTTCTTGGCGCATTCCAGGTGCCTACCTGTGCTGAAAAAAAACCTGAAGAGTTCAGGGCTGTCTTCCATTACTGACAGGCACAATTTCTAAAACGGTCTGGATTTTCCTGCAGGTCCCCTGAAGTTTTTTACAAATCCACGGGATGAGGGAGGACTGGGTTTGTGGGGAACACAGCAGGAAGGATAAAGACTGTGAAAGCGTGAAATCATGAGTGACACGGGAGGCTGCTTTTGGCCTTGGGACATCAGAGCAGACATGAATTATTGAAATTATGGCTCTGTTAATCTGCGTGTTGTCAGCCCTTCTATAAACAGCGAGCAGGTGCTGTACGACCACAAGTCCTGTTGAGTGGGAAAGCCCTCTGGTCACGGAGAGGGGGGGGACTTCTGCTGGGGCTCCAGCCTGCGGCTTCAGCTGCCTGACCTGGATCATTTGTTGGTTCATACTGAGGGATATTGCTCTTCAAAAGCCTGTGTTCATTTCTTTTATAACAGGTGATGTTGTTTAATAGTCCATTAGACTCCCTCAATAGGTTTTCTTTTTTACTTTTTTGCTTGCCCAGAATTTGAGTGAAGCCACTAACAATACTCAGGACAGACTGTAATATTAACAGACGTGCATGGAAGGATTGCTTGCCTTTCAGCTTCTGGGGCTTTTCTGCAATTGTTTGTGTGTAAAGTACTTAACACAGAGTTTGCAAACGACTGTGTAGCAATTGAAACTCAAAACACATTATTCAACTTCAGGATGTGCTTTATGGCCTATCTGTTCTGATAGTCTGCATCAGGGGAAGAAAATTCACTGTGTATTAACAAGAGGATGGCATTGAGTAATTGTAGAAATTACTCTGCGGAGAATCCTCTTGCACCATGTGTTTTGACCCCGTATCCAGAGCGCCAGACAGAATTTTAAAAGTGAATCAAGAAGTAAATACCTATTTCAAGGCAAAGTAAGGTGACTCTTTCAGGAGCCTGCATTGCTGTTTTCCATCTTCAGAGGTCTCTTAGAGCAGCTGTAGCTTTGAGCATCTTCAAAACTGGAGATCTGTGAACTCCAAAGCCAGCTTTTGCTGACAGATACAGCAAGATGCAGATTTCCACAAACAGCTTTGGCAAGTGTTGTATGAAAATAGGGTAAAAATATTGTGAATTAACTTGGATAGAGTTTGACTTTACTTATAAAGCAGTAAAAGAGAATGAATTAGTAATTAGGGGTTTATTTTTATTTTTATGTTTATCTTGGACTCTCTAGCAGAGTGGGTTGAGGTCCATGATAGCAGTAGTTGTTTTTTCTACATCTTCCATTACATTCAGACAGATGGAGAACTAAGTAGAAAAGTTGACTTTTTGATGCTGTATTTGTTGGACTGCATTCTTACTTCAGACACTCCTGCAGCAGTAGTACCTTTCACACCTTGAACAGGATTTTAATCTTGAAAATGAGAAGCAATTCTGGCCTACTCTAAATGCCTGGCACATTTTGGGGAAGGCAGGTTCGTGGGAAAACCTCGTTAGGACCACTTCAAGAAACAAGGCCCAGTTCATATGGCAGGTATCAGGTTGCTGCCACTTCAGTCCCTGCTCTTGCAGAAGCTTTCTGCAGGTGCAGGGCTTGGCTGCATTGCATGTTCTATCCCTTTCTGTGCTGAAACTGCTGGAGGAAAAATATGGGCTTGCTTTGCAGGAAGAATTTGTTCTCAGAGATGCAGTTACAAGACTGGGACCTTAGAGGTGGTAATTCATGTATTCTAGTACACTTCCCAAGGCAGACTTTGAGTGGTATTACTAAGATGTCTCAGTAGTGCAAGAATACATTTGAAGCTGTAAAGCATCAATGTTTAACTCAAAAGGCTCTGCTGTGGTTAGTCCTCATGCTTAATCTAGCAGGGCACTATTAATAATGATTATTTAGCACTTTACACAGAAATTCTTTTCTGTTCCACAGGCAAACAATTTTGTAAAAGTTTTTTTTTCCAGACCACAGCGGTGGAAATGCATGGGGTTTTTGTTTCTGGAAGTGTAAATCTGGTGTTTGACACCTGTACTGGCTCTGCATCTGTACCTGTGTTTTTACCACTGCATTTCTGACTGCTGAGCATGATTTTGTGATTGCAATTCCTGTGGAGATAAGGGCCTAAATTTTGAAACCAGTGAATGGCAGGAGCAGAAAAAATAATGATTATCTGTTTAAGGGGTGTTGATTTCATACTATTGACTCATTTGTTTTCTTAAAAATAAACCCCAAGTTGTCCCCCAAAGCAAAACCTGTAGTTTGTGTCTCTCTTTTTAGACTTTGCCATTACTTAGCTCTCACAGGTGACATGAGTCTATCTGGGTTAGATTTGCTGCACAAGAAAACAACCCTGACTTTTACCGGGTGGGTGGACAGGAAAAAAAACCCAACTTTTTGTCAGTCTTTTGTGTTGCAGCAGCTGGATTCATTGCTGCTATAGCAACACACCACATGATGAGGTGTATTAGATTGCTCTGCGCAGAACACGAGGGGGAGAAGGAACACAGCTCCTTGCTGAAGGTAAAGGTTGCACTGGAGTTTCTGCTGGAGAGCTGGGCAAGGTCAAATGCTCCAGTTCCCAGCACATGTTGTGCACAGCGGAAGGTAGAGGCGTGTGGAGGTGTTAAACTGCAGAACCAGGTAAGGTACAGCTGCATCGGCTAACCTGAGAGCTTAACCCTCCTCCGTGTGGCAGCTCAACTTCCCAGAGAGTTTTCTCTTAGCTTTTCCAAGTGGTTTTGTTTGGGTTTTTTTTAAAGTTGCTTTGCTAATGTGACAATGTGAAAACATTGACAACGGTTGGAACTGTTAGAGAGACTCTTCTGCTGCAGAGAGACCAGTCTTACAGATTAGGAGGTGATTGTCCTCAAATCAATCCTCAGCAAAAAGTATATGTAGGGAGTTTTTTGTTGTTTCAGCTTCACTTGAAGATGTTGATCAAGTTTTGGTTTTGTTACTGTCTGCACAGTGGTTCAGAACATCTCTGTTGTCAGTCAGATTTCGGGGCATTATCTACTTAGTGATTTTTGTTATCAGTACTTTTTAATGATCTGCTCCCTTTAGCATGTATTAACATTTCTTCCTCTCTCCCTCCCAATCTGCTTCATCAGGGTGCCTGAGTCTTCTTGGAAATGAATTTTCATGTCATTTACTCCTTCAGGTTTTATGCTGCCTCCTTAAGTCTAGCAGTGTTGTTAATGCAGTTAAACAAACTTTAGTGCACCTGCAAAGACATGAAAGTGGAAGCAGTGCCACAGGTTATTGTGGTTTTTACCCTGTTAACCATTCATCCACACAGGTAAAGAGAAATAATTCATGTCAGCCTTGAACTTTTGTGTTTATTCAGACCCATGTCAAACTCAACTATTTACTCCCCCATGTTCTTTATGCACCTTTTTTTTTTTTGCTTTTACTCATCACTAGGTTAAATGTGTCAGGTTTTCAAGTGGCATCCATGAGGTGCAGGAAGACAACAGTACTTTAGAAGGGGAAAAACTGAGGGACCAAAACAGTAGTGGAGAAGATGAAGAGCCTTCCTGAAATTCAAGTTAGATGGTTTAGTACTTTTCCTGCTTCCCATGAAGGGTTTCCAATATTTTGAGTGCTTTCTATTATCTAAAACTTAGAACATATTTCTTTCTTACCACTTACCACTACTTTAACGTAGGGCAACATATCAAGGGTGTTGAAATGTGCAGTCTTCCTCCACTGCCCTGAGTAAAAGATTTCAAGCAACCTTTCTGTTTCTCCAGATGCATTTATACCCCTGATGGTCCAGCGTTCAAAGCACTCATTGCCGCTGTCGGCAGACTGGAAGCATTCCTGTGGAAGCTGAGGGATGGTGCAAAGGCCAGGCCTTCCCCTCACTCACCCCTTTCAGTGGCAAGAAAGGACAGTCTGAGTTGGGGTATAACTGAACCAAATCTTGAGTGGTGGGCAGCTTTGCCCCAGCACAGAGCACGTGTGCTTTGTGCAGCGCTGTGGGGACTGCGCGGTCACAGCTCAGGTTTGAGGGAGGCTTCCCTGGCTGTAATGAGGTGACTTCAGCAGAGCTGAAGAAGCAGCCACTCTGCCTGTCAGCTCACAGGAGAGAATCTGTGAAATAAAAAATCCTATGGACGTGCAGTCCATTAATGATCCCTGATCCCAGAATGAGACAGGTTTGCAAGAAGGTGAGTAGGGATTCTTGAAAATGAGGATTCGGAGAGGGTGGAAGTCTTTGAAGAGGAAGATTAGCTGTACAAGGGAAAGCTCAACTGAAGTAGGACAGTGGTTTTGCTCTGATTCCACCACTTCAAGCAGAGCAAGGGAGTCCAGGTCAAATTATTTAAGCAATCAGTGGAGTTTAATCTGTCTAGATTTAGGGACCTTGTTTGATTGGGTGAATGAGGAACCTAATTCAAACACCTGGGAGCTCTTTCACTAATACAGCCCATCCATTGTGGCCCAAAGTGTAAGGCACCAGGGATGCAAGTGATTCATAGCATAGTATCACTAACACACTGTCTAACTGACTGGCACAGAGATGCACTGGGAGTGAGTTTGTCCAGGGAATTAAAAAATTAGGGGATCTAGATAAAAGGAAACAGAGCACCTTCTTACTGAGTACTCCCCCTCTCCATTTGTGTTTGGAATCACAGATGTGATAGTTTATCACAAGGAAGGGAGAAAAGGAAGTGAGAGTATCCGTTAAAGGCTTCATTATTAAGCAAAACCAGCAAAACAACATTGGAAGGAGTGTCCAGCTAATGATCTTTGCTAGACTGGCAAAATGGTAAGAGATTATGGATGTACGGGTATGGAAAATCATATTCTTGGTGAAACATGGTGAACAGGAGGAATATGAGCACTGTCAGTAAAAGGTGATTTCTTTCACCAAATAGCATTCCATTGCCTGGGTTTTTTCCATGACCGTATTAGACTCTACAAATGTTCTTAAAGATTATAATCCTGGTCATGATTTGGTGAAGAATAGCATGTTTTCAAATACCACATTTTATTTATTTATTTATAGGATCTGTGAGTACATACGAACCTTCCCCCTTGGACTTTTGTTCCTCTTACTTTCTACTGTCTCATTAACCCCACTGAATCTTTTAAAACCTTCAAAACAAATAATATGTGCATCTAGCTGAAACCTCTGAAAGGTACAGTAAAACAAACAATAATTCTTTAGTTTATGAGTGCCTCTTGTACATGAACCAGCTGAGAAAGTCATGGAAGACTGCTAAAATGCACTACCGTGCCATGAGAATAAATTTACTGCACAGTTTTGCAATGCAGATTTTATTCAGCATTAAAACTGTAACTCATTAATAATGTCAACAAATTTACAAGGGAGATCTCATCTGCCCACTCCTACAGATTAAATCACACATTTTATTGATATGATAATCTTCTTACTAGATTTGGATTTGTGGAAAACAGCAGAAAAACCTAACTGACTTGACTGGAAAGAAAAAAATTAGTCCATTGAACTGACATGACTGCGTGTCAGCCTCTGAGAAGAAAGAAATCTGGAATCTCGATCAGTAGGAATCAACACAGACACAAAATTGTAAGGCTACGTGATGTGATGTGTATATGCCTTGTATGCAAATAGTAACGTAGGCAATATTCCAATATGGAACAACTTGCAGCGACTAATTGCTATAGGAGTATGTGCACCAGTAGGAGCAGGCCAGTCCCTCACTCAGCCATCAGATGGCTGAGATATTTTTCTAGGGATAAATATGTACAAGGATGATTACAGTAGCAGATGCTGTCTCTAAGAGCTTGGGCTCCACATCCAAATGTTCATCTGGCTCTATCAAAATGAACAAAGGCATTTCCAAAGGGAGGGCTGACATCTCCGGGGCCGAGTGAGCGCTGGCAGCAGTCCAGAGCGTGTTCTTCACATGCAGGAACTGTGCTCTCAGGAGCAGTTCTTTCCAAAAGGTCCGGCCAATTAAAGCATTCAACGTGGAAAATTAAAGAAAACTGTTCTCTTTGGAAGAAAGCTTGCTATGAAATCATCCTGGGAGAAGGTGATTCAGTTCTTCATGGAGCACAGAAGCTTGTGGCATCAGGATGTTCATCTCAGATGT
Source organism: Mohoua ochrocephala (assembly GCA_013398855.1). Taxonomy (NCBI): domain Eukaryota; kingdom Metazoa; phylum Chordata; class Aves; order Passeriformes; family Acanthizidae; genus Mohoua; species Mohoua ochrocephala. Next base: position 200,334 of record VZTA01021030.1, read on the forward strand.
CCGTAGGGCTGGCTTCAGCATCCATTTCAGCTTTAAGTGTGTGCTGAAACAGGTCAAACACATTCAACAACTTGTGGAAAATGAGGCTCTGGTCCAGGGTTGCTGTAGCTGCTGAGCAAGGAAAGGAGGCTTGTATATTAATGCCTCAGGGACAGATGTAAAGCTGCCATTTGGCCATATTTGTCTGTGGTCAGACTTCCTATAATTCTTCCTCTGAGAAGCTTGCTTTCAATATTGCCAAGTCCCAAGTGCTCACCGATCACGAGTCTGTGCCACAGAGCAGTCATGAGATGTTAGAGCTCCCTTGCTTTCAGGCTTGTTGCATGTTGTTTTCTGCAGCCGTGAACCATGGAGAACTTCTTTGTTCTTTTGCAGAGCAAAAGAGTCTGTGCAGCCTCCTGTTTCCAGTAGACCAGCTTCCTAAGGAAAAAATGCCAAATGCTGTGACACCCTGAAAATTCTCTCTTATCCTGATGGAGTGGTAGAGGTACAGCCTAAAGAAAAGCTCTTTAAGGTGGGCATGTAGTGCAGAGACCCTAAAACTTAAAGATGCATTTGGGAATATGTGCAAATGATTACTTTCAGTAAGGAATTAACTTCCTGTGAAAGAAGAAAATCAGCTCCTTTAGCCAGAAGCTCGGGGCCTCTGGTGGCTCCTAGAGATGTTAGGTCTTTGAACTGAAAGGGAGCACAGCTTCTTCCAGCAGATTTGTCCCCCAGTAAACCTGTGCTGAGATGGTCTGTGGCTCTGAACATCAAAGACTAAAGCTCCTAGCCAGATGCTGAGCTAAGGAAAAGCTCTTCCCCGTGATTCTACCACCTCCTCCATCAACTTCAGGCTATACTAATTAATAAATCTATGACGAGACAGCTCCCTCCCTTCCTGCCTGTCCCGTGTAGCCCAAGCCTCGTGCACTTGCTTTTGTGTGTGCGTCTATGCACAAATGCACACGCAGACACACTTAAAGTAACTCACATCTGTCATTAGACACTCATCATTGGGTTGAATTACTTCGTTTTCCATGATTTCCAGAAAGAAAAATGACCGATGAAAAGATGAAATGTCATGAACTCTTTTATTAAAGATAAGTGACCTAAGAAGTGCTGTCAGATTGGGTCAAGGAGAGTAAAACAAGTGCCAACTGCAAGTCTCCCCTTCCTTTTGCTGGGCAGGTAGTCTGTTAATGGTGTCAAACTGTGTGCTGTTCTTCTGAGATGCTGAAGCAGCTCTGGTTGCTCCTGAGGCCAACCATCCCAGCCTCACTGAGAGCTGCAGCCGAGCGCTGGACTGAAAGCAGCTGGATTTGCAGGGCTGAGAGGCACTGTGCCACCCACCCACCTACTAACTGTAATTAGGAATGTTCCTTCTCACACATTTATGTCACGAGGTGAGGACTAAAAGCCTGTTAGCTGTCTCTAGTTAGGGGTATTTTTGTGTGGAGTGCTTCTTAGAATGGAACGAGGCAGATTAGACTTTCAAGCACCCTTTGACAACAGCACTGAAGCTGAGGGTGCACTGAGGAATGCTAATACTGGAAAACTAGGAACATCTTGACTGTTAATTCCGCTGAAGTTAGCAGAGCAAAGCAAAAAAAAAAAAAAGGGTTGGGGTTTTTTTCGTTTTCATAACCCCTAGGCTTCATAAATGCATCACCGTTCCTTATTGTCAATTTGCTTGGAAAATCATTGCTGACATCTCACCTAAGGATTTATTATCATTCCAGTCAGGCTATCTTTCACTTATATTAAAGACTTCTTGGATTTTTACCAGCCTTAAATTATATTGAAAGTAGGCAGATGAACATTTAAATTAAAAGGTTAATTGAAACGGAAATATTGCACTGGCACAGTTAATTTGTTTCAGTTTAAATGTTTATTAGCTTAATTGAATATTTACAGAATCAAGACAAAAAAAAGTTGTGCATCTGTTTCCACGGACACAAAAGTAAATGTGCTTGTATTCAAAAGGTAAATACCTTTTAAAAATAATAGTCTGTAAGAGTGTATTTCCAAAACAAGGAATGTTCTTCTGTAGCTAAACACCAATTATTTTATGATTTCCTATCAGTCACCAGTTTCTTTTATGGTTCTTTAGGATTTATGAGCAGACTGAAGTCCTCAAAGGTGGCAAGAGAAAGAGCTTACTTTGTAGTAATGCTTGGGGCAGGAAACACTGGTGAGATCTTCTGCCTGACGGGAGATAACCGTGAGATTCTCTTGTCTTCTTTGTGGACTTTTTGAGACTGATCGTCAGGGTTTTCGTGAGGAAGAGTTATTAGAGACATCTGTCTGCTTTTTCTTTTCCCTAGTTGGAGAGGGGTCAGGAACTGCAGGAGAGGGAAAACGCGATCCTTTCCGGATTTTCTGGAAGAAACTGTATTTCAGTTCGTTGGCTTTCCTAGGGTGCCTAATTTAATAGCACGGTCAAACTGTATTCCCAGTCTAGGGGCCAAATTCAGCAGCAGCAGCAACACCAAAATCTGACTGATCAGACCACATCTGTATGAATACACATGTGGTTTTTCGACAGAGCAAGTGCTGCAATCATTTCCAAAATAAGGAGTAACACGTGTTATTTGGAATATGTTTAAACATGAAAAAGTGCTTTAATTGGATTATTTTAAAGAAGTTTATGTTTGAAAACATCTAAGCTTAATAAAAATGGTATTGCGTGATTTCCTGCTCAAAGAAACGTTATGGCCCTAAATAGCAACACAAATGGATTTTCCCCCCCCCAATAACTAATAGATGGACTATTTTAAATTCTACTTCATCCCCTGTATTAGTTTCCTGAGAGGATTTCCATCATCAGGCTTTAGGGAATACACTTAAGCGCTGAGCTCTTGAAACTATGGTAATTTTTAATCTTTAGCGAGTATCCAGTTAGACCTCATTGGCTTTATGGCGTTCAAACTTCTCTTCACATCTTACTGGGTAATTTTCTCCTTATAGCATCTGTCCCACTTATACAGCTGGATGTAGTGGGACAGTATTACACCAAAACCACCAGTTTGTGGCACGTGGGAAAGGGGCTTTCATCATCTCAATACATGATTTTGTGAGTTTATACCTCTTAGCAGCACTGCAGGATGGAAGACGGTTGGTAGTCTTGGGCAGCGATGTGGGTGCAAAGGTCAGCATGTGCCTCCTGTTTCGTGGGAAGTGTGGCCGTAGCAATCTTCAAAGATTATTATCCTACCCTGTGACTAACTGCATCAGTCCTGAGCATCTTAAATGTGCTGCTTCCTGCGGCTTGAGAAACAAAGCCTCGTCCTTTGGCCTCGAAGCAAAAGAGTTGCTGCTTGATTTTGATCGTTTCCTGTCAGCCGTCCGTTGTTTCCTGAGCAGTGCACACACAGCTCCCGCATCAGCAGCCATCCAGCAGGTGCCCCGATGCTTCAAACTGATGTGTTGTTCATCAGTAGGCTGACCAAAAATACCTGTTGTTCTTGTTTTATTCCGTAAGCCCTCTGTGTTTGTTCCCTATTAGAAATGTGACTGTTGACCTCTGAAAACTCTGTATGCAAAGGTACAATTCAGTGTCTTCAGTGGGCTTTGAAAATACTTCCAGTATGAAGGGCACTGATGGGAACCCCTGAGCTTCCAGGCTGCACCTTCCCTGTATTTCCCTTCTCCTTTGCTATCCCCGTTTCCTTCCCTTGTCTGCCTTGTCACTCCCTTCTCTCCCGTCTTATTTCTGAAGTGCCCTTAAGTGCTTTTGCACTGAAAACTTGGAAATCGCTTCCCTAAGTGCCAAGATAATGTGTTACAGGGGAACAATGGTGGTCTCTGCACCTTGAACACTTAACAATGATCTTTGCAAAAGAATGGGTGGGTGAATGACAGAAGGAGATGATGGGGGATTGTGAGCACAGAGACAGAGCACTCCCTGCTTGTGAAAGAAGAACTCTCTTACAGCTGCACCGTGTGTAAGGTTATGAAACCAGCTCCTGCCATGCCTTCTTTTTCATGTTGATGCTGCACCTCAATGCTGAGTCTCCTTTACAGAGTGAATTTATTACAGTGATACATTAAATGCAGGAAAATGGAGTAATCCTGAACCATGATTAGAATCTAAAGAAGGAGTAGGTTTTAAGCTAGCCATTAGCAGTTGTTTTTTTTTTTCCCTCCAAGTTGGTAATGTAAAAGTCTGTAACTCACATAAATAACCTAAAAGACTAAAAGCAGAATTAAATAATTATTCATTTTGGGTCAGGTTTTGGTTTTTAAGAGCCTAAGCGTAATTATTCTGGCACAAGGGACCTTCTAATGGTTTTAAAGCAAACAGAGCTGGCTACAGCAGGAAACTCTGTGCCATCAAACCATCAAGCACACCCAGCTGGGAGAAGGAGTGAGGCAGATTCCCGTGAGCTGGATTATCACCAGCTTAGTCTTGCAGTGGGTCCGGGAGGTTGCAGGCCTGGGGGATCTTCCTTGCAGGAGAGATTGTAGCTGCACACATGTGGACTGTGTATGGCTAACAGTGGAGCATGTTCTTTGCAGGGCTTTTTTTCCATCCTGCTCTCTGCTCGCTCTCAGTTAAACAAGGGACTCATCTCAGCACATTTAACTGAGCTGCATGGAGAGAGAGATGTGATTTTAAGCTACTGAAATTGTAGGAGTCCTTTCTTTGTAAGGCAGAGAATGTATCAGGTAGGTGCAGAAATAGCTCCTGCAATTCAGAAATATATTTTGAATGGGAGAACATCCCAGGCCCTTAAGTTTTGGGTGAAGTTCAAAGAAATCCTTCCAGAAAGCCAATTCAGAATGTAGCCAGGCCATTCTGTTCCCATTTGTCTTTTTAAAGCCCAGGAAATAAGAAGTTTCTTCAGCAGTCCACCAGTGCAATTAGTTCTGAAAATTTTCTTTGGTTTGGGGTTTGACTTGGCAATGTAGAGAGCAGCTACAGATCTGAAAATAATGAGACAAGGAGCAGAAAGTGCTTTTGCTCCCTTTTACTAAGTTCACATAACTGTATTTTGAACTCTGACCAAAACCAGGATAATAAAAAGTTGTAAGCAGCATAAGGACAACACTGCAATGATCTCGCCAGTTTGTAAAACAGGTTTTACATTTTCTATTTAGCTGAAATGCCCTCCCCTTGTCCATAAACCTACACTTTAAAGCGTGAATTGTAATTTCTAACAGAAATAAAATACTCTACATGGTGTATCTTAAACTGAGTGCTATCACATGGGAGAATATGTCTTCATAGTGATGTTTGAATGATGATCTTGAATTAACTGTCAAGCCAGGGCATTGATATTGCGCAATGGTACCTGTTGGAAGGGGATAAGTAAGAATCTGTTGGAAGTAAGAACTTGAAGCCCCATTCCGGTTTCTGAAACTGATCTTTTAGGGAAGTAGTACCAGGGCTTTAAGTACATTCTGTCTGGGAAAATGCTAATCCATCTTCCCTTCCACTATGGCTGGTCAGATGTAGACAGGAAGGTCCCACTGGTGTGCTGGAGGCAGAACGAACCATGACTGGTCTCTAAAAACACCAAGAAGAAGAGTTTAGTTGTTATGCCCACATTTTAAAATAACTTACCCTTCCCTTCTTTGATTTATTGCATAAAAAGACAGTATTTGAAACCTTTCTCTTCTGAGAGTGTCCCATGCAAACTCTATGTCTTTTCTTCCTCTTTTTTCTGTATTCACTGTTTGCTAGTTAAACTTTTCATGTCAAAATTCTGGACAGCTAAGGGATTGATTACTTTCATTGGAATCAGTGACTGAAATTATTACCTCAAGGTCATTAGGTTACTTTCCTATCTTTGTAAAAACAGCATATTCTTTTAAATCCAAAGTTAATAGAGTGGATAAAGATGTGGAAAAAAACGAGCTGATAAAATGGTGTATACCGTGTCCATCAGTGACTGTTTCACATCTGCCACTCCGGGATGGACCAGATCCTGTGGTTTGTGACAAATACCACCTTTTTCATTGGGAGCCTCGCAGTGGCTGAAGAGCAGAAGCGATTGTTGATCTCCCCATTGCCGTCATCCATCTCCTGTCAGTTGTTATTTCTGATGTTGCTGTTCTTTTGTCTTGGCTCCCCCTTGATTTCGAATCTGATCACATTACAATTTAACCTTGCAGCATTCTAATTTTAACACTGCAACACTACAAAATAAACAAACATACAGACGAGAGTCTGTTTGCAAAGGATGGTGTTTATTTTCATTGCCCAGCTTGATCTTTTGGGACAGAATGAGAACTCTTCTTCTGTGAAAGTGGACATCTAATGGACACCTTACAATATATCCAGAAATAGAGGCATCCTAAATCACGGGTTACTTTGGAAAACACAAGCTGTTATGGCTAAAATTAAACATAGGTAAAATCCTGGCGAAATTGACTTCATTGTCATTGAAGTAATTGAAAGCCTTCCCATTGATTTAAGTGGAACCGAGATTAAACTCTGTATTTATAGAGAAGATTTTTTTTCACTCGCAGACATATGCACCTTTTCTATTCCCTTTTTTTTTTTGCTCTAAATGTACCGTGCTGGAGAAGAGCCACTCTAAAGTTCACGACCTGTAGGAAAGTTGGCATGCCGGCAGCGAAGAAACATCCGTCAGCGCGGGCCAAGCACGGCTGCGAACGTCAGCCGGTGCCTTTCGTCCACAAACAAGAGGGTATTTCACTTGACAGGGCTGCAGCAAAAACTCCAGGTAGATTTCAACAGGCTTCAGTGCCCACTGTTAAGGGGAGAGATTTTAGACATGTTTACTGGGGCTTTGAGTTCCGCGCAAGACATTTTCCGTGAGACGACGTGCCGGCTGCGTTTGTGAAAGGATATTATTGTAGCAGCTTGTGTTGGATATCAGCTCAAGGGAGTAAGTCTCCAGCAAGCTAAGAGGTAGCAATACTCAGAGTAAATGGCTTCTGACTTTTAGAAGTGTTTGTTTCTATGGAGAGATGTTAATTTTGCCCTTTGTCTCCGTGGCAGAAATTAGAGGAGCAGTGTTAGGTCTGTCTTGTCCCAGGTGTTGATGCTGAGGGAGATTACCTGGGGGCCTGCAAGGAACAGAGCAAGTACTATTGCATTTTACAGTGGACATCTTCAAGGGGGAAGCAGGGGTTGTACAAGGATGCCACGTTTTCAAAATAAAATTCACAGTGTTTGTTCCAGACAAGAGACATTCACCACAATGTGTTGCTGCAGGACTCATGGTAAGTCTAGCTAGGAGCCGTCAAATGCAAATCTCCCTAAGTGCCTGCTCTTCATCATTCAGGCAAAACTTTGTCTCAGCTTCTGAAGAAACCTAAACCCTTTCTTTTAAAGAACTAACATTTACTTTCCCATGCAGTTACCTGCCTGGAATACAAGAGAATTGTTTACGGAGGGGGGGAAAAAAAAGGGGAAAAAACCCACTTTTTTCTGTTTTAAAGTCACCCTGTAAAAACAATGAAAAGTATACATTAAGGTCCCTTTCTTTTCGAATCTGTACTTTTCCTCCATAAATATGAGCATAAATTGATGCATATACTGGAGTTTGTGTTTGATGCTTCGTGACTTCAGGCACGAGTAAAATCCTTTGTACCAGGTCAGAGATGGTCCATATGCTGTATTTTGCCTGGAAGGACAGAAATTGTGCATAGAAATTCTTTCCATGCAGAGAAGCATAGAAGAAAAGATTATTCTGAGTAGGTGTTGCCTGTGGGAAGCTTAAAAAGTTTAATTTCAAAAGGTTCTCTATCCCATAAACATTCAGGTGTTACCTGTTTTACAGTCAGTGTTTGTAATACTAGGGAAACAAATATAAAATGAGTACTTTTTTTCATCCTGATGTAACAAAATGTGTGCAAATGTGATCACTGTTTGTTTGGTGTGCATGAGGAGAATGGGAACATCTTTCTTTTAAACATTTTAGACAATCTGTGTTCATTGTTTTTCTAATCCTTTGCCATGTCAAAGACTGAGCAGTCAGGACAAAGATGATGTGATGTGTCATTTTGATCCTAGCAAATACAATATTCAAGTTGGATACGGTGCTGATTTTTTAAAAATGTTTGTACCTAGCTTTTCTGTTGAGATTTCAGAGGTGAACAGAAAGCATTCACATCTGAAGCATTGGATTTGGTGCTCAATATTCTTCTTCTTCAGAGTAGCTCACCTAAAATTGTTCCAGTATCTGAGTTTTTGTCAGTGTTCAGGTATTCAGCTGATGTTACAAACTGTTGCTGACAGATTCAGCAACTTCCAGGGGCTTAAAAATGTTGATTCTCCAACTCTTTTAAGTGCATTAGTTTATCATTTTTATGTGTATGTATTTTTGCAGTTTTATAAATACATAATCTTAGAAACTTGCAAGTTTTTAATATTTTCTAATGTCCCCCTCAAGAAAGTGACACTATTTCAGTCAGAACAATTTCAGCAGCTCATTCTGAAATGATCTGATGAAGTTCAGTTATTTGTGTCTCAGCCTTGAGTGTGTTCCTTGCACAGCTAACATGATAATCAAAAAAAGCAAGATCTTAGATGAAACTAAAGTTTGAAGGGATCCTGTATTGTTTCTTTTTCCCCCGCATTATTTTGACCTTATTAATGCTGCCAAGTTATGTATGGGTCCATGACTGCTATGTTAAAACCTTTGCAGGCTGACTGACTCTATCAGAAACTGTGTTTTTGAAAGACTTCCAGGGTTTCTGCTCTGTGGAGTAGGATGGGCATCCTGGTTTTTCATGGACCCTTTGGGGCTTCTGCTCTGGGAAGCCCTGCTGGTGTAGCCAGCTCATAAGACTGACTACAGAAGTGCTACCCTGTAATGCTTTTCTACCTCCCCCAAATCTCTGTGATGCTGTGCTTTAGAGGGTACAGCCTTAAACAGTGAGGATGATAATAGTGAGGAATGACTGGCACTTGATATGAACAGACCTGGTGCTGGAGATTGCCACTGGAAATCCTTGCAGTGCTTCTCCTCAACTGCAGAATAAAGAGGTGTGTGCAGGGGACTCGACCAAAAGGCCTTTGCCAAATATTTCAACACTCTGCAGCAAAGGTATTTTCTAGCTGTTCTGAAAGTGGGACTGAGTGGCAAAATGGTAAATAAAAAAAAAATAAAATTGTAAGCAACTGGGAAAAATCTGCCTCTCTGACTCTTTTGAGTCCCCTTTTCCATTCATTTGTGTTGTAAAACACACTTTCACAGGATTGCTTAAAACCAAGCCTGCAGCTAAATATTTACCCAATGGATTTTGTTAAATCTGTTTCAGTGCCTCTGGAAATGAATTCACACCTCTAATTCCTAAGTACCCTTTGCTTTAGGGCATCTGTAGTGAAATGCAGGTATTAGGAGAGCTGAAATCAGTTGAGATAACTGATAACCTGAGTCAATAAGCAACGGATCGAGAAGACAGAATGATCTTTTGTCTCTCCGGGGCTTGGAAATGGAAATTTTTGAGCTGAAAAGCGGTTGTTCAGATAATGCTTGAAAAGTTTTTTTCCAGGCCTGTCATCAGCCTTCCTGCATCAGTTAAGTACCAGCTAATTTAGTCCAAAAATATTGCCCACCAGCACTTCTAGTAGCAGGTGGAGAACACCTGAGGAGGCACTTGTGCCCCTTTTCTAAGGGAGGGACTGCTTCCTAACAGCTCTAACGCTGCCCACAGTCAGCTTGTGTCTTTAATGCACTTCACTGGTGTATAGGCTGTTATTGTCATCTCAGTCACAGGTAAAATGGGAGTTTGCCAATTTTTCTGTATTTTTCATGTGTCAGCCTTTGGCATCTCTTTAACACCGGAGAGATTTGAGCCCAGTGCCCAAAATCCAGCTGCGTGGTTTGCTCCCTTCCTGTGCTCTCTGTTTCACGTTCACAGGACTAAGGCAAGAAGCAAAGGGGATAAGCTGTCACTGAGCACTCTGCTGCAGGATGTCACAACTCCGTGGTCTAACACGGGAAGTCTGAGAAATCACAAGTCAGTCGAGGCAAATGGATGGTTTGGGTGAGAAGGGACAAAACAAAAGTAATAAGAGTGAAGGCAGAAAGAGCGGGGGGGGAGCGGGATGTGGCTTCTGAAATAGTCTATTTTGAACGTTCTGTGTTTAAGAAACTAAATTATGAAATATGTAGGCGGAAAAAACATATCCACAAGTGAGGAATGCAAGATGAGCCTCTGCTGATAAAACTCTACTACACGTTATTTTATACCACTGAGATTCTCATCCAGAAATACGTCTGGAGTCTCCATTTCACCTCATTGAAAATAGCATTGGGCCTGCAATATATGCTTCAAAAGATTTATTGGGATAGTTTTAAAAGCCACAGACTGTAGGGCATTCATCATATCTCTTGAGAGACTGTCTACAGCCTCATACATCTTTCACTTCAGAGTTCCCCTGTTGAGATCAGACGTTTCCTGTGTTTAAATATTATTCCCGTTATTCCTAATTAAACCCTGTATATCACACCTTATAATTCTCTCCTCAACATGAACAGCAGATAGCTGTTTTATTCCCAGCTCATCAGCATTTAACAAAACTCTATAGATGTGATGTTATTCTCTACCCAGAAATCAGACTCTCCAGTCTCAGTCCTCTGAGTGTTTTCCCATCTCTTTGCCTCTCTCCTTCCACTCTGTCAATGGCTTCCAGACAACTTGGTGCCGAAACTAGAATGTAATAGTTGAGTGTAGTTGAACCAGAGCCAAACAGAAGGAGAAGGTCTCTTGCTTCCTACTCTGATGTGATGCATTTGATAAGGCAGACCAAAAATACACTACTGCTTTCTTGCCAGAACACCCAGAAGAATATTAGACATGGTCTCAGAATTAAGCAAATGACACCTGAGGTGCGAATGTACTTATTCTTGTTTGCAAATATCATTAACCAGCTTAGCTCAAATCTGCTTATTACCAACTCAAACGCCTATCAATTTAGATGCCTCTGGACCAATTTAAGGATTGTCTCCACTTATCAACAGGGTCGAATTGGACATGGTTTTTTTCCAGGCAGTGGTGTGGCACTTGCAACTCACACGGATTTCTCCTTAGAGCCAGTGTCTGTTGCTCTCTGGAGGAGGCTGGTGGTTACCGGAGCATCACTCGTCAAACCCGGCTGCTGGCTCAGAGAATGGCAGGTTGTACACAGGGCCTCTGGGGTGGAGGGGGCTCTAATTGCCCGTGGAAATTGCCACTGTGGCAGTGAATTTGAGTCCGCTTTTCTTGTCAAAATCCAGGTCTGTAGACATTACTGCTCTCTGCAAGGATTCATGTAGTGCTCTCGCTTTCGTGGCCTTAATTGAAGTGCCCCTGCAGCAGCCACGAATACTTGGCCACTGGGCTGCTGTGGTACACGGCTGTGTGTGGTCAGTGCTTCATATTGAAAGCATCTGTAAAGTGTTTTATCTGCTCAGAACCAGCACATTTCACATAAAAATTGGCTTGTAACAGTTTGCATTGGTATTCTCTGTCCAAGGATATATCGTGTCTTGCAAGCTGCTGGAGGCCTTAGTGCCCCCGTGCTTTTCTGTAGCATGTCTCTGTGCCTTCACACTGACCACCCTTTCCTCTTCTCCTGCCAGCTGTGAGGCTTCCTCAGAGGTGATGGCTGTTGAGTTTTGGTGACTGTGAAAGTCTTTGTGAAATAACTCTTTAGGTGTGGTGGATCTTGGGAATGGCACCTTTACAGCTCGTAGTTTGGCGATTGAGTTTCTCCCTGGAGTGGTTTCTGAGGTGTTCTCCTAGAACTGTGTTGTCTTAGAAGAAAAACAAGATCTTTTCAAAGGAAGGAGGTGTTGAACAATTAGTTTGAGGACATTTAGTCTTTGGGGGAATGTGACATACAGACATATAGTGCTGTGTGACAGTGTCTTGCCTGTTTTGGCACCTCTTATTTTCTGTTGTTAATGGTATAAATATCATCTTTTCCACAAAAGTTGATGCATTGTGTGCATTCTAGAGCAATGCTTGTGTAGGAGTGTGTCTTCTGTCTTGACTACCCTTAGATGAGTGTTTCTAAGAAGTGATCGACTTCATTTTACAGGAAGAAAAATTTTTAAACAACCGTTTGGGGATTTCAAAGCACATCAGGAATCTCTGCAGCCATAAGCGCCAGCCTGCTTAGATGTGCTTCTTCTGGGCTTTCATGTGCTCCCCTTGGCTTTCTTCATATTCCCTTCTTGCCATGGGAGAGGTAAATTCAGGGCACTGAAATTCCTCCAGACAAGAGTCTGCTTACAAGCCCATTTCTAGGAGCTGAAGTGTTTATGCGGTGTTGGAGGGATTTTTATAATCTAAATGTTCTTTTGCAGTATAATTGATACTGTTGTATTAAAAATGTTCCTCCTCAAGCATATCCAACACTGACTGGAGTTCAGCAGGGTCCAGGCAGTGTAAGAGGTAATGTGCACGTCTGAGAGGAGAGCCCCAGATGAGTGAATCATACGTAGCAGCCTGTTTCTGTTGTGTCCATTTGCAAGCATCACCAGCCATTATCTTGGAATTCAATATTTCAAGCATTAGCTTTCTGTTCTGTCTTAGTATATGAGACTATTTGCTGCATAATTATATTGTATTTCATTTTCTTCTGTATGCTATTGTAATAATGATATTGCCTAATAAAATAATGTCAGATTTTAATTAGGTTAAAAGTAATTTGTTATATTAGGTTTTTTATTTGAGAAAATAAACTAGCTGATAGTGCATATCAAGCTGTCTATTTTTTTTTTGTTTGCCTTTCCTTTCATTTCCTGTCATCCTTTACCTGTTGAAATAAAGGTGGAGTTTTTTCTTGAATTGTTTTAAGTTATTACAGCCCTCCACAGCCTTAAGTCTAACATATTGATGTTCTAGTGAGGACATAAGATGCCTAACTTGCTGTTTATTAAAAGGATAGTTTTGCAAAAATTTCTGCTCCTAGTTAATAGCTGCACCTTTTTAATCACTGAAATAAATTAGCTAGACTAATGTGAAAGGGTATGATAATACTCTGTGAGAGTACTCCAGCAAAGGGAGGCTTAAATTTGCTGGGAGGCAAAGACAGAATACATTTGCATCAAAGACAGTTTTGGAAAATAAAAGCTTGTGCTAAATTTTGTGGTGGGATGCTTTAGGAGTAACCAGTGATGTAGGAACTGGCACAAAGTATAGTTCTCTTCATAATTTACTTTTATAAGAGCGTCATGAATAGCATCTCGACATACATCCAAACAATGAAGAGAAGGATGAAGGGGTGAAAGATTATTCTGTTTCTCAATGCCCTTCTCTTTAATTCTTTCACTCCTTTTGCTTTCAAAGTGACCTCAGTACTCTGTAAACTTCCACATCACATGCAGAGGAGCTATGTTCTCTGTTACGTGACTAAAGCTTATCTTTACTGGGAGATACTCCGACTCCTCCTTGAAGTGCCATTTCCAAGTACATTCCCTTTTATGTAACTTACTGTTTGTAGGCTGTCCTTTTTTGTTAGACATTTATTAAGGACTACACAGAAAACCTCTGAGCCCAGTTCAGCAGCCCATTCCTCTTCAGCTAAGTACGGTCACCACAATGGAATTCAAGCAAATGCTTTGGGTTCAGAGTGTACGTGAAGGTTTCGCAGGATAAGGACAGATTAAAGAAAGCTTTTGTTGAACTGGAGCCCATCTGACTTTGCCTTTTCTATGTATTCATCATTAGAAGACTCAGAAATTATTGTATTGACCTGTAATTTCTTGTCATTTAAGTTTTATACTAATTTGGACATCTCATTGCTGGGTTTTTTTGCCGATTCTTCGGTTATCACATGGTACTGCCACCCCACCTGTTCTGTTTGTCCTGTGTGTGAGGACTGTGTTGCTGTACTGCTTGTGTGGTTATTCATGGCAGTTATGGGACAAGAATGTCCTGACAGACCCTGATTTCAGTCATTCTGACTCTGAGAGAGTTAGTATCTTAATGGAGTATCTTGAGGATTGAACTTTATTATGACTAAGGCTGCCTGGTGGAATCATTTTAACAATGCATGTGAAACTTCTTCTTCCACCCCAGAATTAGAGAAAAAGAGGTGTGACCTTCAATGAGATTTGGTACTGGAAAACAGAATTAAAGTTGATAAGTCGACATCTGCTTTTAAAGCGTCTTCATTTGAATGCAGCCACCAAAACAGTCAAGTTGTAACCCTCTTACCCAGGTCATCAGGCCGTTAATGGAAGGGATATGGCCAGGTAAAAAAGATAAAATCTTACATTTCCTTGTTCCCGACAGCAGCTAATTGCTAGAAATGCCTTCTTCAGATATTAATTAGATCAGCCTGGAGGCTGCTCCTACTTGCATTAAGGATCTGATTTCTCTCTGCGTGAGATTCATACAGACTCAGTAATCAAAGCTTTCTTTGTCTCAGAAGGTATATGCTTAACCCAAATATGCTCCTGAGTGCCTTAATTCCCATCCTAGTGCCATTCTTCTGTCCTAGTGCCTGGCCTCGCTGAGCTTCAAGACAAATTAAGGGCTACCACTCTGAAAGAGTATATGTGAACAATTTCATCAGTGCCTCATGATTCTTTCATTTGTAATTTATTTCCTACCTTTCTGGCAATGAGATCTGGAGGGACTTGGATTTCCATGGGATTGTTTTTAAAGATTCTTCTTTTTAGCCGTGTTGTTCAGATATAGTTCAGACTTTCTTTTCTATAAATCTATTTGTTTTAACATTCCAGAAAATTGAAAAGTGAAAAAAACCCCAAAGGCATCTGTTTCAGGCATAAAGATAAAAAAGCTTAAATACTTCTTGGTTGTCGGTTGTATAATGGAAAACTCTTCGTAGCTGCTAAGGTTTTTTTCGACTTCTCTGGATCAGTGGCTATTGCATTAATTGTTCCAGTGTGAAAACTTTTCATCAGGTAAGGTTACAAAAGCCAGTAGCCTTTCTAATAACTAATTTGTTTGACTACTCACAGGACTTAATTTTAGTGATATTTTCCCAGTACATGCAAAGGATCTTAATAATTTCAGCTGCCTAGGAGTGCGTTTTCTCCTGCAGCTACCATTTGGTTTATTTAGTTGGTTTTGTAATTCTGAGGACATGAAAGTACCTACTGTCCTACAGCAAATAATCATCAAATGTGTATTTACAAAAACTGACAACTTGTATTATTAAAATTGGCAGAAGCCAGGAAATGCTTCCTAACACAATTGTATCACTGACAGCTTACTCTCAAATGAATTTGGGTTTAATTATGGCAGCACAAGAAGAACTGAAAGATCCCTTTGACTAAGTAGGAATTTAATTATATTTGAAATCCTGCAACCTCTTTTTGCCTCTACAATGGCAAATAAAAAAGGAAGAGGACCAGACTACCAAAGTATCAGAGTATCAATTAAATGCTTCCTGTGATAAAGTCCTTATAATTTTTTATCCCTTGAGTTTCATTACCGTTTTCTCTATCAATTATGCCTTCTCTAACCAACTGAAAGCAGTAGAATTGCAAATTTGAGCGTTCAGAGGTCATCAGTTCTTTATTGATCTTGGCTTTTAGAAAAATAGTTTTAAGAAAATATATATTGAAGGAAAAACTACCATTTCAGGGAAATCCAGCTCCAAAATGAGTTCATGGGAAAACTCCATAAAGATATTCACACATCAGAAAAATCAGATTTGGTATTGTATATTGCCAGCTTTTGTGTTTGACCTTTGGGGGTTTCTTCTTTTCCTGGAACGTGTTTTGAGTGTAACAAAAAACAAATTACTCTTAGTTGAATTAAGGCTCTGAAATGTCGTATTCAAAGGAAATCAGCATCTTCTTTATTGTTTTAAAATATTTAATAAAATTTAGACGAAATATAATTTTTTAATCACCTTTGAATAGAACTTTGTAACGCCGCATTTGAATTTGTAGCAGTTAGCTGGAATCAATCCCTAATGTCTATCAGAAGTGATGGCAGTGAAGCCCTGGAGAAAAGCTTTTTGGAGGTGACCAAAACTATTTTATTGGATAATCTTACGCTTTCAAAAGATGAAAACATATTTGAAGCACTGAACATTAGCTTTCTTTCCATGCTTCCTCCAATCAAGTAGTTTCTTGTAGAGTCAGGAAGGCTGACTCAAAAAGAGCGTGGCTAGGAAAATTTATCTGAGCAATGCCTGTAAGACAGCTTTTTAAAGTTTCATGTGTATATTTTAAGTGGCAGGTACTCATTTTCTTAAATGTCTTTCCTGTCTGGAGTAGTAAGATTCTCTGAGAGAAGTTCTTCTTCATGGTGCAGAGAAAAGCTGAAAGTTGTACTGTACAAGTAGCCATGAAAAGCAGAAAAATAAGGATTTTGGTATGTATTTCAGCCTAGTTAGTAGCATTTTGAATTCCTAAACTTGATAATGCCTAGTGCACGTGGAAAACAACTGATGTTTCCTTTGTCATGGCATCCTCCAGTAAAGTGCTGATTCCATACAATATGAAATTAAATGAAATATGAAATTAGTCTTATTTTGACTCTCACATTTTCTGTCTCAAAATTACGCTTTTTTTTAAAGTGATTAATCCCTTCACACTTGTTTTTTCAGACCTGAGAGATAAGATCTGCCTAGCATTCAAACTTCCTTGAAGACTGTGTGTTATGGAAATCAGTTGCAGTGGGTGCCTTATTAGGCATTTTTGACAGTTTCCCACTAAGGATACAAAACTCCCAAAGGGGGAGCTGATGAAAAATATGTTGGAAAATTCTATCTTAGAAACAAAACCACATTTCACTAAAGGAATAAAATCAAGACAGAATTTCAATTTTTTTGGTGGCAGTAAAATTGAAAAATACAACAAAAATGAGAATAGTCAGACTTGCTGAGACTCATACTGGAGATGAACTTAGCAACAGCTTTTGTTTTCTTTCTTCACTGTAAAAATCTCATCTAGATAAAATAAAAGCACACTTTGTAAGTGCAACGCAATTATAGCTAGCCTCAGGAAAGAGCATTTACCAATTTTATTACAGTGCCAAAGATTAGTCCTGGAATGTAAAGCTGAGAGAGGCCTATTAGGGACTTGCTTCATTAGAACATGTGGAACAAGACATTCATAAGGCACCAATAAATCCATTAAGGGGAAGAGGGCTCTGAAATGGCCCTTCAGGATTTTTATTATTAACTACAAGGATTGCTGAGGTTGGTGACGTTAGAAATATGGTTTTAGCCAGCACTCACTGTCCCTTTTAACTCACTGTTCTCCAGTCCAAATTCACTTTGAAATAAGCAGCCATAACTGTTCTAGTTAGCTGAGGAGAATCTACCTAACACAGCTGAATTTGGAGAAAAGAGGAGAAAAAAAAGATCAGTGGAAAATCTCCTTTCTCACGTTGCCACGAATCCTGCATGAACAGAATCCTAGCTGTTGACTACAGCTTTTAAGTTCCTCATAAAGTCGCTGTTAGATAGGCCCTAGCAGGCTCATTCATTTTCATAAATCTCAATTTCTGATGCTGGTAAATCCTGAAAAGAAACAGCAGTTTGTTATGTATGGAGGGCATTTTGATCAAACTGTCCCGAGCAATGGCAGACAAGAAGCCCGTGCTGCTGAAAAATTGTACTGTTGTCTGCTCAAAGCTGGGTTTAAATATTGTCCAGCTGCATAGAAAATAGCATCAGATTTGTCAACAGCATAAAAAATGGTCACTGAGAAACCAGCACATTTCTCTGCATCCTAATGCTTCTAATTCCCAGAGATACCAAAGTGAATATCACTTCATGGAAGAAAAAATAGCTTCTGTATCAGGAGTTTGAGATTTCCTCGCTAGGGAAATACAGGCTGCTCGGATAAAGGATGCTTGATCCTGGTTGATGCTTTCTACCAAATGGTGGTACTCTTTCCAGAAGTGATTTCGAGATACTCACTGTTGGGTTTACCAGTCTTGTGATGCAAAACTTCCGGCTAGAAGTTGGGTCCCGAAACGCTCCCAAGAGCTTCAGAGCCCCAGCACGCTCAGCTGGACAAGACTGGGGCAGAGAGAAGTGTTTCTCTTTCTCCTCTGTGCCTGCTTCAACAGAAAAACAACTTTTATCCAGCCTGAAAGACTGTCAGAAGTGTCACTGGCCAGGATTCTGAGCCTCTTTTTTTCAAACCCCTGGCTGCGTCACAACCGTCACATGGGACTCAATAAATTTTTCATGCCAGAATTAATCAATTTCAGTGGGCAGTTTTCCTCGCTGGCACGTATCCTGCCTCCCTGGGGCACTTCATCTGTCACAGACAAACGGGATGGGCATTTGTGGGAGTGCTAGTGGGGTGGCTCTTCTCAGGCCCATCGAACTGCGTGTGCGCATGTCAGGTCAGGAATTTCTGAGTCTCCTGGGACGTGTGCGTGGGGCTTTCCAGAGGGGAGTGCCAGGTATGGAGGCAACTGCTTCTTTTGGTGGTGTGGTAGTTTAACCCCTGCTGGTAACTAGGTCACGTGCAACTGCTCGTTTATTCCACCACCAGCCCCACCCCCAGTGGCAGGTAGAATCAGGGGAAAAAAAGTGAAACTCATGGGTTGAGATAAAAACAATACTTGAAACAAAGCAAAATACAATAATAATAATAACAGTGAGACAGAGAGAGGTAATAATAGTGAGACAGAGAAAGGAATACAACCCGAGATAAATAGGTGATGCCCAATACAATTGCTCACCACCCACTGACCGATGCCCAGCCCATCTCCGAGCGGCGATTGGCACCTCCCAGCCGACTCCCCCCAGTTTGTACACTGGGCATGATGCTCTGTGGTGTGGAACATCCCTTTGGCCAGTTCGGGTCAGCTGTCCTGGCCTTGCTCCCTTCCAGTCATGTGTGCACCTGCTCACGGGCAGAGCCTGGGAATGTGAAAAGTCCTTGACTTAGGGTAAGCACTGCTTAGCAACAACTAAAACATCAGTGTGTTATCAACATATTCTCAGACTGAACCCAAAACACAGCACTGTACCAGCTACTAGGAATAAAATTAAAACTCCATTCCAGCCTAAACCAGGACAGATTGGTTTTTTGGAGCTAATGATTTAAATGGAGCATGCGTTCCTTTTATCATGCGCAGACACAGCTCGAGAAATGGAAATGTAATGGAAATATACTATTTATGAAAAGAATGACATATAGTGGGGTTTAATAAAATATATTATTTACCCTATAAATACTAAAACAAGAAAAACACTTGTTTGTGAGAGCGATTATTGCAGTGCTCATAATCCAAGCAGCACAACAGGAAATGGAGGATAAATGAGGCATTTAGTTCTCACCTTATGCATATTATATGATATTCACACCCACATTTTATAAACCAGAAAAGTACATTAAAAAATAGACCAATAATGCTTCTGATACATGATAAGCATGAAGATGAAATTGTAGTCAAAATAGTTCCAATCAAACCATATTGTTTATTTCTTCTTTTCTTTCTAGCACTACAAATGTCTTAAAAGTTTTCAGCTTGCAACATGGGTAAAAATGAAACATTCACAGTATCTTTTTCAGAGGCTGGAAACCTCACACTTGGAATGATTTCTGCTTTGGAATGTCTGTAATATATTGAAGCCTTAATGCCATGCTAATTGGTACCTTACTAATTAGCTTGTGACTAGAATTTTAATTAGATGCACAATAGGTGTTCTCCTTACCTGCGGTGGAGGAGCTATTTCCCGGGAAGAAAAGTGAAGGGAAAAAGACAGTGAAAGGAATCCATAGAAGACAAGTATAATCTAATCCCTGCTATGAGAAATGTATACGTTAATTAATATTTTGCAAAATTATGTCTCTGGAAATTTATTCTGTTTTGCAAAGCACATTAAAGTTTGCTTTGTGATTTGCTTTTCTCCCGTGTAGAACAAACTGTACTTTTTTTTCCTGTGACGTGACGCGTGCTGTGAGCAAAATGAGAGACACTGGGACACGACTGTAGTCACTTAGCTCAGGGCCAGCCCCAGGGACTGAGGTGAGCACATCGTGGGCTCCGAGCAGGAGTCTGTAATCTGAGCTGAAGAGTAGAGCTGTGTACCTGTGAGCTGGGTCACAAAAAAGAAGGCTGAAAAGGGAGATGCCCAGCACCTCGACGATGGCATTAGTTGAGCCTGGGCTGGAGCACATTCTGGAGTTAAAAATGTGTATGAAAAGCTTGGAAGGCACAGTTGAGTGAATTCCTGTCAATGGTGACTCAGAAGTTGCAATACTGTGGTAGATGAGCATCATCTATCACTTTTCTTCTATCAGGAATAGGAAAAAGGGATAGAATGTATCTGTCTGAAAATATTGCCCCCACTAATGTTCTCGTTAGCCTAATGGCATTTACCCTGTTAGAGAGAAGTTTAGGATTGTCATTTGAGGTGGAGGCTGGTTTCAAATCTGCAAAATATCTAGTGTTCTAAGAAGAGTCCCAAAAACATAAATATGAAGTTTCTTCCTTCTCCAAGGAAGCCTGAGTGGTGTGTTTATAAATATAAAGTTATTTGTCAGGCCTGGTAATCCCCATAAGCCCCAGCAGTGAAAAGGGTGATTCAATTTCAGAAGATAATGGGACATTCTGAAAAATGATGATCAGGTCCAGGGAACATTTTTATATGAGGAGATATAAACAGTAAAAGTAAAGGGAGGATGAATTGCAGAAAAAGGAGAAACAGTTAAAGAATTATTATTTTTTCCCCCCCACTGAAGGCTGGCTTTCTGAAGGAAGTGGAAAACATACTGTACAATTTGCATGCTTTGAAAAATCCTTTTTGTTGCATAATTTTGACTGGGAAAATTCTTCTGCATGGTGAATAAGGTCACAGGTGAGCCACATTCCGTGCTCTGCAAGATATTTAAAAGCAATAGCTAAGGAATATTTTTCTTCAGGTGGCAATATGAGGGAGGTGAGAATAAAGTTGCACCCCTTATGTTTTCAATAAAATTTGTAGCAATCACTCCGAGACCAGTAATTACTTCACAAATGTTAGAGAACATTGGTGGAATGAAAACAGCAAATTACTAACTGGAGAAAAATCTTTAAGATTTAAGTGTCAGTTGTGTCAAGAAATGGAAGATGATGTCATCCTTGTGCCAAAATCAAATTAACCCAATCTGGGTCAAATAACACAAGTAGTATGTGGTCTGAAAACAAGTTGCACATTGTTTCTGGGAAAATGCTGAATATAGGAGAAATCAGAGAAAATTATGATGGCCTATAACCAACTTTACAAACAATAAATATTAATCAAAAATTGAGTTTGCTCTGAAGTATTCGCCCAACTGCCCTGCCTAGTAAAAGATGGTATCTTTTCAAAGGGCTTTACTAACCCACCTGTCCTACAAGAGCTGGTCATTTCCCATGGCACATTTGTCTCCTACCAGGAGTTTTATTGGAAACAGAAAGGAGCAGGGAACTCAAGCCATGGTTAGTGGAATTATATTGCTTTTAATCTTTTATGGGCATTGATTTAAGGCTGATTCATGTAGAAAAGATATGACTTCTTGCTGTCTAATTAAGATGCTGGTCGGGCCTGGGGTATCTTGAGGTATCTCATTTTGCAGGGAGGTTTGAGTCTTCTCTGACACCAGCTACCTCCAGATCAGAGGCTGTGCGACCACTTCTGTGAAGCTCTGTGCTGAGAGCTGTTATCTCTGCAGAAAGGCAGGACATATTAGCTCAGACTTAATGCCATGCTGCACACATCCCTATCACTCCCGGACAAATGAGAGCATGAGGGTGAGCTTGAATATCCCTGCAAAGAGGCTGCGCCCATACCCTTTGTCCACTTCCTAGTGGGGCTGCTGCCCACGTCACAAAATGTCCACCATAGATAGCACTGGAGCAGAGTCTTTATCAGTACTCTGAGAATTGAATAGGCTATTTGGAAAAGGCAATTACAACCTACCACCACTTCATTTGAGCAGTGCATTTTGAAAGGGAACAAAAAAAAACAAACCCACACACAACAAAACACCTCTTATGTGATTGCCTTTCTGTCTTTGAGAGATGAAAGGAAACTGGTTTTCTGTCTTGAGTTCTTTGGTGATGGTAGACTCCAGCATCCAGTACTTTCATCCTTCTTCTTGTATATGTATGGAGGTTTGCTGTGGGAGACAGTGCAATATTTGTGATTGCAGGCTTCTACAGAACATCTCCTTTAGAACCCAGGTAGTCTGATGTTATTTTACACAGCCTACTTGACGTGAGGATGTAGATTAAAATGCAGGTCAGAAGCCCTAACCAGACTTGGCAGGCAGGAAGGGATATTGGTTCGACAGGGTAGTTACCCATAGGAAGTGGTGATGCTGACACTAGTTTTAACTTTTTGAGTGCTGCTGAAGATGTTTATCTTTACTCTGAAGGCTTTAGTCTTTTATGGTTTGAATGCTGGCTGTGAGAGAAGCTGTTTTTCTCTATGCTCTATCCAGTAGTAGTGCTCTTCAAAATATTTGAAAGATTTTTTTCATCTGAAAACCGAAGGAAAATATATTCATACTTCTGAGCTTTTTTCTGAAACTCATTTAATCAGAGATACACTGTCCTGAATTTGAATGAATATTGGGAGAGTGTTTGCTTGGGCAAATAGCATGTATTACGTTATGGAGTAGAGATTTAGTTGCTGTTGTTTGGGGGTTTTTTTTGTCTCCTCCACATAGAATTGGCTAGAACATCGTTTTCTAGACTATAAAATAATATCCGAATCTTGTATGATTTCTCCTCTCTTACGTAATTTAAACTGAGGATTCCTTATTTAAGAAAACCTAAAATGAATTTCAGAGCTTGTGTTATGTAAGCCAGTTAGTTACATCAAGCAGAAAAACTGAACACTGCCTTTGGGAGAGAGGGGTGGGGGGGAAACAAATGCTTGAAAGCAGAGTCCAGGGAATGGAGGACAGTTTGAGGACCAGGTTCTCCACGAACCACGACACAGAGAGGCTGGCAAAAGGCGTTGGATACACGTGGAGCACCAGTCAACCTCAAAGGTTCTTCGGGATCAATTTTGGATGCTTATGTACGTATGTTCAGTCTGGGAATGATACTTAATGTTTTCACGTGATTTTTGTCTTCCAGAATGATTGAAGATTGTGGGAAAAGAGGAAATACCATGGCAGAAAGAAGGCAGCTGTTTGCAGAAATGCGTAAGTACTTCCTGGAAATGTTTTGCTGTGATAGACCAAGCCAGTTGCTATGCAGTGTCAGTAAAATTTATGCAAGCTTTCCACCTCAGATCTCTGTTGCACAAATGAATATCATGAGACCAAAATCGCACGAAAATGGGCTGATTTGACCACAGCCGGAAAGAGGGATTTTCTACATCAGATTTTTTGATCGAATTATTTTAATCAGTAGCTTCTTAGGACAAAGATGCTGCAATACACAGGTTGCAATGAAGAGGGATAAAGGTCTCCAAAAGCTCTGTCTTTTGTTGGAGGTATCTGTAGTGGGTTGACCCCCGCCAGCTGCCAAACTCCCACACACTTGCTTAATCCCTTACCAGCCCCCGGCGGGGTGGAAGAGAATATAGGGAGAGCAAAAGCAAGCAAACTCATTGCTTGAGATAAAGACTTGATTAAGTGACAGAAAGAGAGGGAAAAAATTACAACAGAAACCAAGAAGCAGTGATGCAAAGGTGGCTGTTGCCCACGTCCCAAAGGCAGACTGATGCCCAGCCAGTCGTGGAGCAGCGTTCACCTTGGAAGACAAAACTCCCCACCCCCTTCTTTCCCTACCCCAGTTTTGTTGCTGAGCATGACATTACATGGTGTGGACTAACCTTTTGGCCAGGTGGGGCCTCCTGTCCTTGCTGTGTCTCCTTCCAGCCTCTTGCCCATCCCCAGACAACCCTCGGAGGGGACAGAGTAGGAAGCAAAAAAAGCCTGGGTGCTGTGGGAGCGCTCTTCTGCAACAGCTGAACCAGCGGGGTGTTATCAACGCTGCTTTAGCCGCAAATCTAAAACACAGCAGCACGCAGGCTGCTGTAAAGAAAGTTAACTGCATCTCAGCCAGACACAGTGCAGGCACTCATGTACGTCACACCCCAGTGCAGCCTATTTTTCATAGTTCCTAGTGAAGTTCTGTGCTCCCTGCAGGACAGTGTGTCAGGGGTGTACCACACCAACAATGTTCCTGCACTTCTGACAGTCATTTCTAATTTCTTTTACAACCAATCCACTGTTTCTCCAGGAAATTCTATTGCATATCAAGTTTTAGACTGTCACCCTGTGACTAGATTTACCTGATTTTTGTGTGTAATTACCAAGCTTCCTGTTGTTTGCCCCCTGCCACGCAGTAAACAATGACAGACATCTGGGACTGGAGTTATTGTGCATACCGAAAGGCCAGGTGTGTGCTGGTGAATTCAGTGTGCTCAGGACTGTTCCCCAGGGGTGAGCCCCTACGTCTGAGCTCTCCAAATTGAAGCCTTCTCACTCAGATAGCCTACCAAGAACTGTCTTGGCCCATTCCACAGTGTCCACTTGCTCTGTTGTGCCCTGTTATAAATTGTTAAATTATGTTAAATTATTTTAGTACCACACAGGGCTTGCTGTTGCAACTCATGAATATTTCTCACTGATCTTTTCTCTCTGGTGACCCGGGGCAGGACCTGAGGAAATGGAATGAGGCTGTGTCACGGGAGGTCTAGGTTGGATATTAGAAAAAGTTTCTTCACCCAGAGAGAGGGTGTTTGGGCCCTGGAAGTGGTCACAGCACCAAACTTGACAGAGTTCAAAAAGCATTTGGACAATTCTCTCACACGGTGTGATTTTTGAGATTATCCTGTGCAGGGCCAGGAGTTGGACTCACAGATTCTTGTGGGTCCCTTCCAATTCAGGATATTCTATGATTCACTTGTCTCTTGTGTACAACATCTTAGACCCTTGGAGGGAAGTATTGTTCTTTGGCCAGAGTCAAAAAATGTATTTGTCCATTATCAGAACATACTGTAGTTTTAATTAGAATTACAGAGGGGCCTTGATTTTTTATCGGCTGAAGTCAGTTGCACAGGTACCATTAATTTCAATTAGTTTGAAATATCCCTAAAATGCTTAGGACTTTTCTGTGAGGATTTATGGTTTGTTTCCACAGTTTTGAAGGCTGTTTTGATGTGGAATTGTTTTGGAGTTAAGGAGGTGTTGGGAAAATCAGCTGTCGGAGGCAGAGGAGGGACTATTTTCCTCTATTGTACACCATTAGTTATAGTCTACTATTTTTTTCTTTCACATTTCAGTATTTTGGCATATTTACTTGAGTCTGGTTTATCTCACGTGTGCTTCCCTTCTCTGTTTGCCTGCCTCCGTTCCTCCACCTACTACATGTGTGCACAGAGACCTGGGTGTTCCAACTAGGCAAAAAGAGGGGAAAATACGAAGTCTTTGTGAAAAACTAAATGTATTTTAGCCTTATTCATAAAACACTGAGCTTAGCATTCTGAGAGCCCCTGGGATACCTCTGTGTGTGGAGGGTGGGCTTGACTGAAACCAAAGTTTATCCTGGCGTTGCATTCAGGTGCCCCCAGCTGTGTGCAAGCCCACGCATTTGTCATGGTTAACAAAAACCATGTGCTCCTGATGCCCTGCATATCGTGGGCCATGTGAAACTTCTTCACGTTCTGATAGGCATAAGCCTATGGTAAAAAATTAAAACTCCACAACCTACCAATATCAGAGGAAGAAAAATTCGTAATATAAAGGCTTTTGCCAGCAGTTTCGGTTCTTGGGATTTACATCTGCAAGTCTGTGATTAAAACCCCACAATAATTTTAGAAAGTGGGTCATGTTCCAGACTACACAAGATAGAGAAGAGGAAAAAAAAAATTAAATAAACCCAACTTTTCAAGCCTTTTTACGTGGGAAGTTTGTCCTGAACAAGGAATAGAACGATTTGATTCTGACTTTAAATTTGGACCGCTGGGATTTTCCCTGTATTTTGAGATGTCCAGTTCAACCTTTTTGTTTCCTTTCCTTCAGAAGAGGCATCCTTCTAGCTCCAAATTACAAACTTTTGCAAATTAATATCATAATCATTATCACCTTCTGTAGAGTCCCATGGTTAAAACTCGTCTTGTCAATCAAAATGCTCTATTGCACATCAAGTCCCTAGGTCTTAGTCTTACCTGACATGCCCGGGTATATCCAAACTGATGAAGAGTTCAAAATGCATATCACTGTTGGCACGTATTATCCAGCAAGAAAACAAAGCCAAAGCTTGCAGTGTGTCCCTTTGTTACTTTTGCAAACTGCAAGCAGTGTTACGTGACATGAGCACGTTCAAAGGGAGCAGAGGGAAGCCCTGCCAGCAGGCAGGAGGAAGGAGAGGCCACTGGCAGTCCTGTAGGGAAGTTACAAATTTTCTGTTTCGATTGTCATCCTGGACATCTTTCCACTTGTTTTCAGGATTCTCCATCATGTAAGTGATAGCAGTTTTCTACAGAAGTTGTTTGACAAATAGATCTCTGTGGCAAAATGCGAATCATGACAAAATTCAATTGTCTGTTCCAGGGTATTACCAGCAACACCTACTCCCCAAGTATAATATCAAAATAATACCATCCACTGTGTGTGCAAATAGTAAAAAAGAAAAAAAAAATTAGCACCGTTGCCTAAAAATTTGTTTATTTAGGATTATTGCTGCAACCTCAGAAGCTCAATGAACCAGAGTCTCACTTTGCTTTCACTCTTTAAATCTTGTTAAAAGGCTGAAGTTTTATAAAGGAACACTGGAAGTTTATTGGTAGCTTTCACTAGAGTTAAGAAGGGAAAAGTTACATGCAGTTTACTCATTTTTCCTATTGAAAAGGAAAAACTTAGTGTTGCAGGCTTTTTCCTCCCTTTCACCTGTGAAGAGATTTTCCAGAAGCTGTCAGTGAGATACTAATGGAGAAGGAGAAAAACCTGTATAATTTTAACAGTAGAGGATATGATGGAAAAAACTCACAAAAATACTTCCCATACCTGATGTTAAGTACTCAAAGGTAATTTCTCCGAGGAGCAGATGGTGTTAAGACAGCTAACTGGCAAAAGAGAGTAGCTGGGAGCCCTGGGAAGACATTGTGGGAGGATTTGGTCAGGAAAAGAGCAGAATTTGGGGAGAGTAGAGAGTATCATTCTCATTTTCATCTCATAGGTCAGAGCACATTTGAAAAATTCGGGTCTGAAGGATGACATTGTTTAAGTGTGGGTGAGCAATGCTGCCACAGGCAGAATGGAAGCTTCAGGCAAGGTTTATCAGGGAAGGAATCCCTCTCATTGAGCCATAAGGTGCAGAAAGGACCCCCCTCACTCTGGAAACTCCTTCTCGGAGAGTAGTCTGGGTAGAACTCGATCCAATCCTAGTCCCAGACTTGGTCAAGAGTTTATGTTTTAAGGATTATATAGATGTAATTGATGCTTTATATGATTTCAGCATGCATGATTAAGGATAGAAAACCAAATATATTTATAGGAATAAAATAAATATTTATTTAAATTGATTATGATAATAATTAAACTAAAGTCATTTAATCAAAACTACTTACCAGACGGTATGGATAGTTGTAACTATTAATATAGGGCACTATTTATTAAATAAATTATTTCAAAGCTAGTTTAATAATGATTAAGTAGAGATTGGTGTTACTGACCCATATCAACACCATGGGCAAATCTCTTTCACTTGGCCTCAAGGAATAACCTTGAGCAGCGTCCCCACTCAAGGAAGGAATTGCCAGAAGGAGCATGTTAGAAGTCCCTGCCATTAAAAGATGGAACTGAGTTTTTATGGTATAAAGTGATTGACTGTCAATCAAATGTTTCTAGGCTACCCATGCCAGCTCAGCAGCTTTAGATAAGTTATCAGTACTATCACTTGTTGCTTCCTTTATCAGGAACTTTGTGTGGCACATCCTCACCAGTGCTGATTTCCTTCAGGCAAGACTGTTTTTCATGTCCTCAGAAGGTTTAGCTGTGGGATTGTGGAGTCAGGCTGGTCTCAGCATTCCTGAACACCAAAAGCAGCATGATCCACCTTCTCCATCCATCACCGATACTTTTGCAAATAGGAGAAAATTTGAGCTGTTTTACTCCCCCTTACACAGAGTATCCTGCTACAGATGCCAACATATGGCAGCAGTTCAGCTGAGAAATCTTACAGCATTTAGGAAGCTTGTGTAAAAGCAGGGCTGTGTTCCACCCCTCTTACATCCTGACTGTGCCTTGTTTGGATGAGTTTGCTGGACACTGAGCCAGGTCCTGCCCCCACACTGGCCCCTGTGTACTGTCCTTGTGTGTGAGGTAGCTGCCTCTTAGTTTGTTCCCATCTCCTGGACAGCTGCTTTGGAAATGTTACCGGATCTTTGAGTTGCAGCAGCCAGGGCCGAGCTTTGTGTGGAGTACAGAGCTGACCCTCAGAGGTCTCCGTTGCAGGGAACATACATCCACAAAATGGAGAGGGGCCTCGCCCCCCTTGCAGTGTCATTGCCCCCTCCTGCAGGTTGCCGTAAGTTCCAGCATGGTACGTTCTCTGATTTGGTTTGCTGGCAATACCTTGCTCTGGTATGGCATGTCAGGTAAAGATATTTGTTATGAGCTTTTTTTTTGTTAAATATTAAAATTCGACTGAGGTTTTCCCTGCCGTTGGAGCCTGGCCAGTGTGTCTTTTAGCCTGCAGCTTGACCAGATTGTTCTTCAAAGTGACAGACACAGTGGGCTGACTGTTCTTTGCCTTCCTTTATAAAATTCTTTTAACACTCTAGCTCCTGACATTCCCCTTCTTACTCCTCACTCCTCTCTACTCTCTGTGCAAAGGAGAGAGCCTTGAAAATTGTTAAGCAGAGGCAGATCATGTGTCCTCTTTGTTCTCTGGCTTCCCTGCTAGCAAAGATACACACAGGTCATATTCCATACAAATGTCACCGTTATTCTCTTCCACTAGGGGCTCAGGATCTGGATCGCATCCGTTTGTCCACCTACCGAACAGCATGCAAGCTTAGATTTGTTCAGAAGAAATGCAACTGTAAGTATGCCAGCCCTTCTTTCACCTACCATTGTTGTAAGCTTTCCACTGCACTCCCCAGTCTGTCCTTCGTAGCACTGACAAACCCAGACTGTGTGATCTGGCATTGCAAAGGACACCAATCAGAGTGCCTGGGCAGACTTCAGATATCAACCTGTTTTCATAAGGAACTTGCCTCAAATATGCCAGTGATTCCGTCACGGAAGGGTGGGTCAGGATACAGGCCACAACTTTAATTAATAAGTATGTTAACTGCGTTCTCCAGTTTTCCTGTGAATAGCATTTGTGGGTTCCAGCACGGCCCTGCAAATTAAATGCTTTTACAGCAGCTCTGTGAGAAAAAATGGTGGTTCCAGACCCCTTCTGTTCAGGGTGCAGCACAGTAAGTGCAGCGTTGGTCAGAGCCCTTTATTTCCAGAAGGCCAGCTAGACACAGCTCTTCTGAGAGACTGAACCTGCTTGTAATCTCTGCATATCCGTCTTACTCCCTCCAGGTTTTATTGAGAAATTTCCCACTTGATTAGTGACTTTTTTTAACTTTTCTTCTGAGATTCGGCCTTTTTCCCTTTACGGCTGCATTTTCTATTAGCACAGTCACGTGCTGTGAACTTTAAAGGGGAAATACATAAAAAATCTGTAATGGAGTGTATCCTTTCTTCTCCATTCCAAATAGTATGCAATTACTTAGAAGGGCAGGTTTGGGTATATGTGGTTTACCAGACCTTTCCACACCAAGTTAAAAAAAAACCCCTAACCAAGGGAACCCTTATCAGCAGTAGCAGTAGGGAGAGGACCAACGCAGAGAAAACAAGTGGGTTTTTGTCCTCGTATATAGACTAGAATGACAACCTGGCTATGCTTGTGCTGCCCACAGTGGGAAGTATGTTTAAAAATGCTCACTGTAGATAGAAATTTACCTCCCTGTTAAGTTCCTAGTTTTGGGGCTACATCTGTCTGTGTTACAGAAATGTTTAGCTTGTGCTGTCCAAACATACTGGAGAGGCCAAGTTGTGGTGGAAAATATTTTGGAGAGTGTTTACTTTGTTATTAGCCACAGAGCTGATAGTTTAATCGCTTCTGTAGCACACTTTTTTAATATGTCCTTAGCTGAAGTAGGAATTGAAGGTTTGGTATTGCATTATAAGCAGTCTGCCAGACACAAAACCCCAGGGGGGGTTTAGTACCTGCCCGGCAGCTGGCTTCTCCCATTCAGGAGAAAATGTGTTGAAAGACACTATTATGTTGCATTCAGTTGTTTGTTTTTTTAAATCTTATGTTTAGGAGGATGACATTTTCACTTCATTCTCATGGTAACAGAATACAGTAGTCTGAGGTGACAAAAGTATCCAATTAAATGGACGGTGATAGCAAAGTATGTCTGCAACTGCATGCAAAGCAAATGAAAAAAACCTAAGGGCTGACAATAGCCTCATTGCTGGGAGTGTCTGTCTGGCTGAAAACATACTGGTTGTTAATCTCAATTTTGTGCCTCTTATTTCTCAACTGCAATCTGCTTTTGTGGAACTGTGGGTTCTCTTCATAAAGAATTAGTGCAGATGCCCTGCAGTTTGCCAGCTTGTGCCAAGTCACTCATGGACAGGTCTTAGCTTCTGGTCTCCATTGATAACCTAGGAGGAGTAATTTGCTGATTTCGTTTCAAGATTTATACTGTGTCAATCTCTTCTGAAGGGGAAAAAAAAAAAGGAGAAACTTAAAATGTCATCCTAAGAATTAGGTTCTGTGCAACTTAAGGAGTAATGCCTGTTGCTCTGGAACGAGCTGGAGTGTGTGTGTGTTTCCACCATCAAGTACAATTTTCTTCTGGTTGTTTCGGATAGACTGCTGCTCTCCCAGATGGGTTCCTCTTATCAGTGGGAAAAGAAGTCTTTAATTCACCTCACAGGTATTCAAGCAATGGCTGTCCAAGAAAGAGCTGCTGAACATAGAGCCACTGAACTGAGCACTGCCCTTGAAATGGTTAATATCAGACCTCTGGCTCATGTCACCTACTATTTTGGGGGATTTTTTTCCCCTACAGAAATTGTCATTTTGCACCACCCAACAGTGAGTTCATGAGACACAAAAAAAAAAAAAGGGGTCACGAGGAGAAAAACCTTTCTGCTGCATCTGAACTGCTTCATTTAGGGTAGAATATAACAAGAAAAAGCTCAAAGAGAGCTCTGCTCCACTCCCAGTGCACAGCACCTCCTGTTACTCA
This sequence comes from Mohoua ochrocephala, assembly GCA_013398855.1. Taxonomy (NCBI): domain Eukaryota; kingdom Metazoa; phylum Chordata; class Aves; order Passeriformes; family Acanthizidae; genus Mohoua; species Mohoua ochrocephala. The sequence continues at coordinate 231,424 of VZTA01021030.1, forward strand.
AGCCATCCTTGTCTTCTTTCAGCTGTGCTCTCCTGCCCTGCCCTGGCACACTGGCCCAGACTTATTAGGGAAAAATTGCTTGAAAAGACTGTATTTGAGGGGTTCTTTTAAAGAGCTAATTTAATAAATTGCAGAGAGCTGCTCTTGGCTACAGGCTGAAGGTGTATGAGGATGGAAGCAGAGAGCTGCTTTGAGTGCCAGAAGTGTTTGTTCCAAGGAAAGCAGAGCGGAGGCTTTATTAGCACCATCTTTTTTACCCGGAGGTGCCCATTAGCATAGGCAGTCATGGGATATCATTTAACAGGCAGCCACACTTATCACACACAGTGCACTGTTTGTTTCTGCTGCCTTTAATGCAGACACAGACACAGGTTCATCTCCTGGTCTCCCTTTGTGAATTCTTCTCTCAGCACAAAAGCGGTTTTTTGCTGAAACCTTCAGCAGCAGGCTGGGTTTTACTGGCAAAGCAGGCAGTATGCTAATGCCTTAAGTGGCCACCTAAAACACAGAGGCTAGACAAGAATTAAAAGAATAAAAGGAGGTATTTATTTGAAGGGCCTTTAAAGGTGCACCCTGGGCAGTCCAGAGGCTCCACCCAAGATGGACCCTGGGTCACGGGTTCTTCACACTTTGATAAGTTTGGTTCATTTGCATATCAGGGTTAATTCTCCAGTTATAACCTCAGTTCATGATGGAATTACCCCAAGTTTGCCCCCCTTTAGAGGCTTTTAGTTGACACATTTTGGGCCCGGTGTCCTTGGAGTGGAAGCCTGCAGAGGTTTGTTATGTCTGAGCAGCAGGAGAGAACAGCAGCTCCCAGGCCACAAGGAACTGCAGAGTCACACACCAGGCAGGGCAGGGTTTGAAACATATGAAAGATAAAACCTAAGGCATCAATGCAATGGACAAAAATCATATCCTAAAAGCCATTCTCTCTTGCAGAGTTTCTCCTGAAGCTGGTTAAAACTATCCGGGCAAAAATTATAGAGAACATGGCCATTTACCACCTTTTATCAGAATATCACAACATGTATTGCACCTTGAGTACTAACACTGTTGATCAAATAATTTGATTTGTGAAATTATTTCATTTTCATAAGAAGAAGACTTCTTTGGAGATATTTAGCCAACAGTCTTCAAAATTGCAAATATATGTCCTTCTGATAATTCTGTAAAACTTTGGGGAAATACTGTGTGTGTGGAAAGTATTTCTTTTACAAAAATGTCTCTGAGCATTTTAAAGCAACAGTTTAAATACAGTCATCAAAGTGTGAAAAATCATTATCAGTCATTGCAATTATTTGTCAAACAGGATAGAATTTAATCCAGTTCAGCCTCATTCTTCAGAAAAGCAAGAAATTCTTCTTAAGGACTCAGAAAAAAAAAGTAGATAAATTTGAAAAATCTCCGTTATCTTTCAAAGAAAAATTCCTGCAAATTTAAGCATTCCTCTTTACCTAAGTTAACCCTGCAAATAAATAATAATAACATTTACAAATTACTGTTGCCACACCTCTGAATCTGCTGAGTGCCCAAATGTGGGATGCAGTATGTGACAAAAATCCCAAAAGCAGGAGACATGCGACATTCTGAATGCAGAGATCCTAAAAGCTGGGAAACCTTTTTAATTCCCCATGAATATAAACTAATTTTATGCTGCTTATTTCTGCTGACAGTTTCTAAAATTGGAAATAATGAAAAGAGGAACTCTGTAGGTAATGTAGGTACCTTTGAGGATGTGGTGGGTAGAGAAAGAGATAATTGCAGGCTACTTGCTGATTGCTTTGCAGAACTCCTGTAACAATAGACCTGTTGCAATAGCAATAGTCTTCCCTGAGTTATAAATACCAGCACAAGACATAGATGCCTCTTCTGGGGAAAAAAAAGAAAAAAAATCAAATAAATACTGAAGAAGTCTTGAGAAGATATTGCGATTTGGGCATGAATAATTCCAAAGGAATGCAAAGAGTTGTGGACAGATGGACCCTGGAGAACACATTGCTGGTGATTATGTCATCTTGAAATCCCAGACTGTGAAGCCAGGAGTGTGTGAGCTGACTGTGGCCGCTTTACTGGCGGATGGTGTTGGATACAGTCTCGGAAATAGCAGCACCCTCATCATTTGAGGTTAAATTTCATTATTTGGGGTAATAAAAGTAGGTAGGAAGCAGGTACAGGAACCTGATCAAACATGCTATGTGTTTATTCCACTCTGTACTGTACAAAATAGACCAAATGGGAATAGCTGACTTTATCGTAAAAGTTTTCTAAGTGTGCTTTAAAGGTGGTCCTAGATAGTGCACACTGCAAGCATCAAGGAGGGAGATGGAAAAACTGCAGGTGAGCACCATGAGGTCTGAAACAGTCACAGAACTTGAAAAACCTCTGAGCCAGTGTTGCTCTGACCAAGTCAAACAGGAGAGTATTGGCCTTTATTTCGCTTCCAGTGCTTCGGAGCAGGTTTTGGAGCACCTGAGTACATCCTCAGCAAACATAACTCCTGCTCAGCTCCCCTTACTGCCAGGAAAATGCTGTCTTGGCAAGACTGATTTGCTGCTGTTTGTCCGTGGCATCCAGGCACAGAAGCATCATAAGCTGTCCTAAAACAAGGATGAAAGACCAATGACAGCAGCTAGACCTATCTCTCGACATTTACCAGTATCCGAAACCACCCAAACCCACAATTTATAGTTATCCCCAGTGATCACTGTGCAGTTGATTTATTTTAGTGCTTGGTTCTCAGTGAATTTATTAACATGCTGAGATGAAATACCATGTTCACATGCAAATTCCCTCTGGGGTATGGTGACAGCCAGGAGTAGGACATAACAACGCGTCCTAATCAAAACCATTATCCCATTAAACACTACTCACTAATACAGAACTGAATGGCTTGAAAACTACTGCTGTCCTTGATGAACTATCCTAAATGTGTTGGGAGATCGTTCTGTGACTGTGGCTGCAAAAGCAGATTTTGCTGATTTCCCTAGATCAGAATAAATCATTGACAGCTGAAAGTGTGAATCAAAAGCTGTGCTGGTGATGGTAACATGTGGCTTAATTAATGCAGACAAAAAGGGAGCTTGTTTTTCTGGCAGTTTAATCTCAGCACCTGAGGGTGTTGGTGTCTTTGTTTCTTCCTTTAATATTGTTCAGTGTGAGTGATTTTTGGGGTTTTTTTTTATTCTTTTGTCCTATCCAGGTTGTAGTACAACTGTTTCCACGTAGGGAGCACAGCTGCCATGACTGTGATGGGAACTTTATGTATGTCCAAGGCAGTCTCCTCCACCTCCACCTGCTCTTTGTTGTACTTCCTCTGGGATTGTGTAGTCACAGCTGATGCATGTGGGCACGTCAGCTTCATCTCCATACTTGCTTTTGGGTGCTTCCCTGATCTGATCTGCCTTTTTACATTTGTTTTAAGTTGGCATAATTTCTCCCCTCCTGAAATGTAATGATTTCCTAGTGAAAATGAATGACAGTTATTGTAAATACATTCTTTTTAGATGCTTTTCTTAAAGCTCTTTTCTTTCTGTACTCTGAGACCTCCTGTAATGCTACAGCAAGCTGCTGAAAATGGGTTTGTCCTAGAAACTGACGATCTGGGTATGAAATGATGAGATCAGCCTGTATGAGCTACTGGCCCTCATCATGGTGGCAAGCAAAAAAGTATTTGATTTAACCTAAATAAAATTGCTAAGGTTTGGGGTTTGACTGTATTTTTTCTATGCTGGGCTGACACTTAAAATATCATTTATCCCATCCCATTCAACATGCCATTCACAAAATGAAAAGTCACAGTATCTGATACTTGTAGTAAAAGGAAAGGATAAGCAAGTCTCGATTCCACACTGGAAATGATGCTGTGACCTCTGCGTTATCCAGTGGCTGAGGAAGTTAACAGGACATCCAGGTTCAACTTCCTCTTCTGCGTGAGAAAATCTGCACTGATCTTACATATCCAGAGGAGTTCCCTAAACACAAAGCTAGAGGATATTCACCTGTGTTCCGGTCTGTCCTGTTGATGTTTAACCACCAAATTGTTCACCTTTACATGCTGATTGATTTAGGAGCATGGAACTGCTTCTCTTTACTCAAACGAGGCCTCTTGCCAGGGTAATATAAAGACATTGATCCTTTGGCTCAGTGAGTATTGATTTTCTCAAATGTGAAACAGGGTGCACAACAAATGTGCCAAGGTGCAAGAATCCCATGAAGATCCCTGCCATGGCAGGAGGTATTCACTGTCACTGTCCTGCCTTTTACATCTCAAGGACTGTATAGCCCATGCAACTTTGTGCTTGCCCTTCTTTTTCTTTTACTGAAGAGGACCATCAGAAACAGAGTCACCAAATTATGATGATTACCGAATTTTTTAGATTAAATAATTTAATCCTTCATCACTGTAGGTTTCCATGGTTAGTGCTCTGTTCTCATTGTTGGGTTTCATCCTGTTTTTCATTTCATCTTGGAAGCAATAAAGCACAAGATAGTTTCAGGCTGGGTCACAGAGCAATCAAACTGAATGACAAGCAGTGTTGCCTACTTGAGAAGTGCAAAAGGTCTTCTTGGCTGCAATTTGAGACAATCTGCCTCTTGAATTTGTGATCATGGGATTCTCATATTCTTCTAAACCCTGAGTGATCAGTCTTTTTATGAGATTTGCTTAAAATCCTATAATTTGGAAAGAAAATCACCATTTTGCATTCTTACTTTTGTTCTTCTCTGTTGACCACCTTGGATATTCTGTGATCAGCTTATTACTGTTGCATAAAGGTAGAGGCTGGAAATATTAGTTGTGTTCTTTGTTTTCTGTTTTAACAAAAGCTGAGTCTTACAAGTTCCCTTGCAGTGAATGACATTATTCACTGGGCTCCAAGAGATACAGCTTTAAAAAAAAGCCACTCTGTATTGCAAGAGTCATGATACCATTGTGTAAGTTACTAATTCTGGTATCCTGCAGTATTTGAAGAATGGAAAGAGAGATGAGTTAACGATTTTAAAAACTTTTTTGTTCCTTTGTCTTCACCAGCGACTCAGAGACTAAATGCTTCTGGAATTGCTAGTACTGTTCCATATGGGTTTCCAGGCAACTATGGAAAAAGGATGCATATATTATACATTCTGCATTATGCATCAATTATTTAATCAAAAGTTCAAAAGGGCTTGATTTAGCATATTCCCTGCAGACAAATCCTTAGTCTGTAAGTGTTCGCTCAGAGCACAATATCCTGAAAATAGGTTCAGATTTTCTTTTCCTTTCAACTGTAGAAGTTTATTAATATGCTTGACAATCATAATAGCTGTTAGAGAGCTGGCATATAACCTGTATATTTGGCATGTTCATTGAGGGACTGCTGTTCAGCCTTTTCTTCAGTGTTAGCATGAAGTGTACTATTGTTATATAAGAGGGTTGTGTTATCTCAGATGTCCCTGAGTATTTGCTCTTAAAGGCTGCCACTGCAAGTCTGTCTTATCCAAGGCTGAGACAAGAACTATTAATGGATATTTGGAATTAATTTTAATGTCAAAAGGAGTGAAACAAGGATATCTACCTTAAAACTCTTACATTTTCAGTTGCTTAGAGATTGATTTTTCAAACACAGCCACGATCCCAAGTGGCTCCTGTTGAAAACAGGAGTTGCAGAAGATTGTCAGCTAATATTATTTTGTCCTTCAAAGAGGAAAATGACTGATTTGGCTTTCTTTAAGTCAGAAGTTGACAGACATGTGGCCTAGGTCACGTCACAAGTATACCTGCATGCTGCCCTCTGCTACACAGGTGGCACAACTCTGCTCTGCCTGAATGCAGACAGCTTTTGTAATTGGATCATAGCTGAAAATCTCTTCTCACTGACTTCCTGAACTCTGTGAAGACTGCCATTCACCGTGCTGTTCCTGATGGCTTTCCTGATGAACGTGTAAGGCTGGACAGTCTGTTCCGTTCCCGCTCATGTCTCTGAACATCTGCTACTGGTAATAGGCATCACTCACCTTTGTCTGGCAGCCTCTGGCTTAAGTTACCCCAAGCCAGAAAGTTTTTTATCCTGTTTCACATTGGTCCTCCTAATAAACACTTCGAACAGAAGAAAATAAATTATTATTATTATTATTATTATTATCATCATCATCTTGGTAATCTTGTGGACAGTCTAAAAATTGCAAAATGTATGTAGACATACTGTTTGATGGAAACAAACCGATACCTTCGTGATCACAGAATCACTGTATCTTCTTATTCATCGCATGAGAGTTTTTTCTTCTTTCCCCCTCATGTTTTTCCCCTCAACCTGTTGCTGTTTTTAAGTCACCTTCATTATTTCCCTGTCCCTTCTTCAGCTTCATGTCATTATCTGTGGCATGTGCTTTATCTCTGACTTCTCTGCAGCCCTCATTCTCTTGTCTGCGCTCTCTTTTCCTGTTATCCTCTTGGTTCCAAGAACATTTTTTTCAGGCAAACCCTCTCTTAGACTTGAGCCTTTGTTCCCTTTCCTTGGGCTGTTCTGATCTGTCCTGTTTGGGTGTTTTGCTGGGTCTGCCCCCATGTCACATGAGCACCCCCATAATGTGTCAGAGTGCATTAAGCAGTGGGACTTAATGCCTGTCACATACGGGTCATTCTCTCAGGGCTTTTTCTGTATGACATCCTGGTTTTGTGGAAAGGGGGAAAAGAAGTAACAAGTCATCTTTGGAGCAGTTACCGGTGAGTTTGGTGATCGTGGTCCTTTGTTCCTAAGGACCTTCATCTTGAAGCCTTGCATCTCCATTCTGGACTTGAAGCAGTTATTCTTGAGGAGTCATACATGAGCTCAGTGCATACATACATGGTTTCTGTAGAGACTAAGAGAGAGTTTTTATGTCCTTGCAGATTCCTGACAGGATAAGCTCGACTGTTTTGCCCAATATGTATGTTGTAGCGTTGCATTCACAGAATCACAGAATTATTTAGGTTGGAAAAGACCTCCAAGATCATCAAGTCCAACCTTTGAGCCATCACCACCTTGTCAACTAGACCACAGCACTTAGTTACCATGTCCAGGCATTTTTTGAACACCTCCAGGGGTGGTGACTCCACCAACTACCTCCGTGGGCAGCCTGTCCTAATGCTTAACAACCCTTCCAGTGAAGAAATTCCTCCTGATGTTTTGAACTCCTTCTCCATTGCATCTGCCAAGTTGGGAATTTTGCTGAACTTTTTTTGCCCTGTCCTGGTTTCTAAGCCGTCAGTTGCCTCAGGAGAACAAGGAGGCACTACAGAGCTTTCCTCCACCTTAACCACAGTCTGCACCATCTTCCTGCCTGAACAGTGGTCTCCATCACAGCCTCACGCAGAAAGTCTGATCTGTCTCCAGCCATTCCTCATTCCTGTCTCCAGTAGCTCTTACAAATAAGCCCACTGTGGAGCCAGCCACAGCCAGTGGTGAATGTTCTCAGCAATTATGGGCTTCTTCAGGGTGAAGATAGCAAATAGTCCCTAGAAGGGAAGTAAGAATGTGGGACCTGATGTCATTTTTATTATAATTCTCTCCCCCTGTAATTCCCGAAGAGTGTTTTTTCCCATGCTCATTTGTTTTCAGTTACGTAAAGAGTCAAGTCCGTGTAATTCTAGTGATATAGATCAACTTCGTAACACCCGGAATATTCAAGAGAGCAGCTTTAACTTAGCCATTATATCATATTTTACTGCATCTAGTTTTATTTTCTGTAAGTCTTAGTGGAAGATTTCATACAGCAAGTGTCTGGCATGCTAGGACAAATTGTGCAAACAGAAGATGTTGGCCATAAAAATAATTTCCTGCTTTTCTAAGTGTGAAGAGACTGCACAATATAATGTCCTCAGTGGGTATTGTTATTAATACAGCTCTGGGTCTCTACACAATGAACATTAAGCTTCCTGGCATTAATGTTTGTGATATACAATGGCTTTACAGAGGCATTTTCCTTGTGCTGATTCAAGGCATTCCCAGGCCGAATTCAGACTGAGTTGTATCTGTGATACTATTTTTGGCTGCAGAGGTTTTCTAGCAGGGTATTTGGCCCTTTACTGAGAAAAGTGTGGGCTAATTCCACAGAAGTTCTCTAGCTGCTCAGCCTTTTCTTTGGTCCCTGTGGATGGGTAGCTGGATGTCTCCTTTCCTGACGGGGAGTAAATTGAAAGTTACTCATTTGAACTCATTGACATCACTGTGGCACAAAGGAAAGAATGAATCAGTCTCTCAGTGTGTCTTGTTTGAGGAGGTTGAACTCAATTTCTGATAAATGAAGTTGACACTAGTATCATACTGCATCTCTTGTAAAGGTCCTGATCTTCCCCAAGTTTAATTTTCCACAGTTCATTCATCTGTATTTTGCCTTGAAACTCTTTTTATTTTGTCTTGGCTTTGCAGGATATCTTTAAGGACTGCGTGTGTAAAATACAGGATGACAGATAAGTGGCCATGTACATCGAGACTCTTACTCCATCTAGGGGCCCTGACAACATCATTAAAGAGCTTCTGTCACACGCAGGGGGAAGGATAGATGTGCAAAACTTCACCTAAATCTCATTTATCTGTCATTTCACATTCTTCAGTCTTGTTGCCTTTCTCGGTGTCGCTGATTGTCAAGCTATGTTTGTATCAACTGGAGCTTTTCTCCTTGGCCTAGTCCTTATTTCCTCAAGACCTGGGAAGTTTTAGAGCATGGTATTTTAAGGGGAGACACTGCAATTGCCTTCTGGTTTGGGAGCCCTGGTTACTGAGGGAATCAGCTGGGGAAGTGGAGCACGGACCCACCCTTGCAGGAGACATTGCTTTGAATATGAGTAATGTCAGGAGAGAAAATCTGTGAAGATTGTGTGAACACAAAGCCAGAGTTCAGTTAAATATTCTGTATAGTTTCTCTGAATAAGATGCTGTCTACTCAAATGAAATTGATACCCCAGAAATGGATATTCCAGATACCAAGATCCATCTTTCCCTCTTTTCAAGCTGATTATGGGTCATATCCCAGAAGATTTTGGGGCAAATAAATTGCGTTGTTTTCAAATGGAATACACGATTAAATAACTATGAAAACTTGAACCTGTGACAGTAATTAGCAACTTGATTACCAATCTCAGCGAAAGGTTAAATAAGATCAGTCTGAACTGTCCTTATGACTACAGGCATAAGATGCTTTTTCACCATAATCCTGTGTGTCACATGAATGTCCTGCCCATAGCAGTGCTCTCGCTCTCAACAGCCGAAGTTGGTACTGGGATTTTGTCCCAGAAACCCTCTGGACTGAACCAAACTCTTCAGAAGAGAGAAGCATATGCTAATAGTCTTTATTATGTCTCTTCTGCTCTGGGGATGGAAATTGCAGTTGTGGTATCAGACTGTTTACCCAAGCAGTAAGTTCAGCTTAGGAATTCTCTAATTATTTTTAATAGATGAAAATGTTATGGGTCAAATTCAGTCCACATTACATAAGAAAATATTTAAATTAATAGAATAAGGATCAGGTTAAGAATTTGCATATATGTAAAATATAACATCTTTTATATTCAAGAAAGTGCACGATTCATCTTTCATTAGTATTCTGTACCTTGTGTTGCTGTTTACAGTCTGGCCAACCCTAAGTGATTTTAAAAATAATACTACAGAGAACAAAGTAACCATGGATCATACTCTGAAAAACAGGATGTATGCCAAAGAGGGCTTTTGTTTTCAAGCAGTTCTAAATGTATAATAGACGTTCATTCTTTTTCATTGACCTTTGTGATATGACTGAACCTCAAAGGTTGATAAAGTAATCTCAACTTGTTTTCTATAGCTATTAGGTAATAAATTGTTGTAAAGAACTGTTAAATCGCATTTTCCCTTATCATCACAAGCTATTTTTTAAAGGAAGCAGCAGTTAATAGGAGATTGAGGATAATACCCTGTATCCTTAAGCTGGTAACGTGCACTGCTTCAAAATTAATGAAAAACGTAAATAACCCAATTTGTTAACATTTGCATTCACTCTACACTTGCTTTTGGCTGATAACAGTGCCAAGCGAGCTGTAGTCCTCTTGTGGCATGGGGAGTGTTTTAGGGGGAGTGTATGGAGCTGGCAGCGGTTGTATCCGAGGGAAAAAGGAAATTATTGATGAAAGAAAGATGTGGTATAAGTCAGACTTGGCGTTTGAAGAAGCATATTGCTGGAGAAGATGTTATCACTGTAATAAGGGCATCCAACACGAGGACGTTCCGCCTTTTTCACCGCACGGATTTGGCATTGTTTGCCTGCCACGTGCGATCGCCGGTACAGGACATCCACACGGCGAAATCCCCTCGCACATAGTCTCGATTCGGCCAAACACAGAGACAAGGCCATCTTCGGGAGACAGCGGTGGGGGTGCATGGCCTCGGATTGGCGCTGTCTGGCTTGACGTCGTGCCGGGAGAGAGTTAAAGCGCTGGAGCGAGCGCGGCCGCGTTTAAAACCCACCCGGTGGTGCCATCCTGTGGCGTG
>VZTA01021030.1:242158-351107 GCA_013398855.1 Mohoua ochrocephala
GGTGCGGCGCGTCCCGCCCGGGAGTTGGTGCGGCGCGTCCCGCCCGGGAGTTGGTGCGGCGCGTCCCGCCCGGGCTGCCGGGGATCTCACCGGGTATCTCACCGGGTATCTCACCGGGGATCTCAGCCGGCGTGTCTTGCGTCCGTACACACCATCTGAGCTGTGCCAGCGTCCCGCGTTACGGCTTCCTCCTCGTGTGTTCGGGCATTTCTGAACTTCTGCGTTCAGTCTCCGGAGTAGGAGGGTTAGACGTGGCTTGTGATTCTCCTCTGGAAACATTTTTTGAAAGTCTCCATGGTTCGGTTGCTGTATTCGCTGTCGGTTCTGTATTTTACAAATTGACCTGAGAACTCAAATGTAATGCGAGCGGACCTTTTTTTAAGAGAAATGAGAAAGCTGTTGTGTATCGTACACATCTATTGACCAAGTCTTGCTACCTCAGAAGTTCTTTGGCTGTTTGAAAGCTGACACTTGCAAAAACCCTTTTGAAGGAACTATTAAGTCAAGGGAAAGCGAAAGTGAATACCTGAGTGTGCACTGAGGCCTGATCCCAGAGTGCCTCAAATAAAGCCTTTCTCATTAAAACAGTTTTATAGTGGGATTGCAAGAATGATAGAGACAGTCTAGAAATACCATTGTCTTTTGCAGAGGGGTTGGTTATAAAGTTTCTGGCTGTGGAATACATGCATCAACAGGTCTGCTGTTTGCACCTTGGTCTTTAATTCATAAATATGTTTAACTCTTAAAATAAGAAAATTATGTGTAATCAACGGACTGAAGCCATTCTTGTTGACTTCTTAGCAACAGGGCAGAGTTTTAATTCCTTCCTGGTTTTCATCAAAATACTAAGAAGCATAGAGTTAGATTTTTTTATTATTTCATTTTATGTGTGTCATACTTCATTCATCATTTGAAATAAGTGATTTCAAAGCACATTTTAAAAAAAGGAAACACTTTGCCAGCATCTGGGTGACAAGTAGATGACAACAGTTTCCCAGCCCAGCACTCAGGGTGGATCGCCCACTGTTCCCTTTTGCAGAATTGACTGTCATTAGTGCTGCTCCTTGGGGAGACTGATGGCTTCTGCCACCCACAGAGAGCCCTTCAGGCTTAGGTTAAATATAGGTGAGACAAAGATGGTCAGGAATCGACAACAGGGGAAGAAGGAACTTCCACTGTAAATTAAATTAATGCATAAGAGAGAAATTTTACTGGAGATCTTTACACACTCGTACACCTTGGTGATTTGTCAGGTACCGTATTAAATGTGAAAAGACCACATTTCAGTGTGCTGTTCAGTGTACAGCCTAATGATTATTCCTCATTAGTAACACTTGACCAAAGTGCTGTAGTGATCAGAATCCCAGGAGGTTTCAGAAGAGCTCATTTTACCTTCTGGGCACAACACAGGTAGAGTATAATGGGATGCCAGCCCAGGTATGCATACAGGGGAACCTTTACAATTTTCCCTAAATTTCCAGTGCCTCAGTTGTACACATCATGTCCTGCAGATTTCCAGACACCCAGTGGCCAGGTTTGGCACTCAGGAATGTCTTCTGTGCATGCAGTGTGCAGCTGGCTGGCATGTGCCCAGACAGCCCAGCTCCTGATGGCTGGGACATCACTTGTCCCATGGGGCATCAGGTGGGCAGGTGATCTGTGTGAATTCACTGAGTCCAAACGCAGCTGACTTACTCCATATGCACGCTGGTTCAGGAAAAAGCTGCTTCTGTTGGCTGATCTAAATGTTCAGTTCCTAACCCAGGCACTCCTCACCACTGGCATGGGCAGGTAGAAGAGCATGGCCTTATTCCAGCTTCCTGCTGAGCCAGTGCTTACCACACTCCTGTGCAGTCTCACAGCACAGGCAGAAAGGTCAGCAGGAGGAGGAGGAGGAGGAAGAATGCATGCAGCTGACAGGAGACTAAAGGGAACCATGGCCCCCCTCTGAAATCCCTTGGCCTTCAAGGCCAATACCTGAGTGCGCACAGTGCTGTGAAGGCCCGCTGTATACCTCACATTAAACCTCTTGAGGATATGGAAGACTCTTTCTCAGACATTCAAGGGGCTTCAGGGTAGGTTCTGTGCTTTTTTTTATTTATTACATGTGTTAGGAAAGGACCTTGGAGCACATCTTACTTGAGTAATGATTTTAGAGAAAAGTCAGTGGGGCAACACTGATTCCTTTCCAGTAAGAGTTACTGTGTTTTTGCAGTATAGGTTCATGATTAAACAAGGACATCACAGGATCACCGAGGTTGGTGGGGACTTCTGGAGAGAACAAGGTCAGCTACAGCAGACTGCTCAGGGTTTTATCCTGTTCAGGTTTCATTATTTTCAAGGATGGAGACTCCACAGCCTTTGTGGGCAGTATCACAGTGTTTGAAAATCCTCACAGGGAAAACCTTTTCCTTACGTTTAAATGGTTTTCTGTGTTTTAATTTGTGCCTGTTTCCTTCAGTCCTTTCACTGTCCTTTCCCTGAGAAGAGTGTGGCTCCATGTTCTCTACTCCCTTATATTGGATCATAGAATCATAAAATGTCTTGAGTTAAAAGAGACCTTAAAGATCATCTAGTTCCAACCCCCCTGCCTTGAGCAGTGATAGATACCTTCCTCTAGACCAGGTTGCTCAAATCCCCATCCAGTCTGGCCTTGAACACTTCCAGCAATGGGACATCCACAACTTCTCTGGGCAACTTGTTCCCACCTCCCTGACAGTGAAGAATTTCTTCCTCGTATCTGATCTAAACCTACTCTCAGTTTAAACCCCTTGTTTTCCCCCTTGTCTTATCACTACATACCCTTGTAAAAAGCTCCTCTCCGGTTCTCTTGTAGGCTCTCTTCAGGTACTGGAAGACTGCAATTAGGTCACCACAAAGCCTTGTCTTCTCCAGGCTGAACAATCCCAATTGTCTTCGCCTTTCCTCATAGGAGAGGTAAATCATGGTGTCCAGAAGTTTATACACACTTATAAAGCCCTCCTGAGCCTGCCTTGCTGTAGTCTGAGCAGTCCCACCTCTCTCAGCCTCTCTCCTTATGCTCCACTCCCTTCATGATCTTCGCTGTCACCAAGGCAGAGTAGAGGGCGAGGGTCACTTCCTTCCCCCTGTTGGCAGTACACTGCCCAGTGCAGCCAAGGGGGATGCTGTCTGCCTTGGCTTTAAAGGCATATTGCAGATCAGCATCCAGTCTGTATTGGTACATGAGGTTCTTCCTTTCAATGTTCAGTGCTCCATACTTCCATTTGTTGCCCTTCCTGAAGTTACTCTTTGCGTATTTCTCCAACCTGGTGAGGTCCCTCTTAGTGGCAGCCCAGCCCTGGCGTATCAGTCACTCTTCCCGGTTTTGTGTCACCTGCAGACTCGCTGAGGGAACTCTGTGCCATCATTCAGGTCGTTAAGGAAGGTGCTAAACAGTTGGATCAGCTGCCTAGCAGGTGCCCAGCTGTGCTGGAAATCACTGGGCTGTGTGAACACTGCCTGGCAGCAGCAGTGGGCAAGGCAGGTAGATGAGAAGCCTGAGAGACACGGGAGCAGGAACAGGAACATGCAGGACACATCCAGGTACAGACTGAGCAAAGGTTCAGATATTTGGGCCGTGAGTAGTCTGGATGTGCCTGACTGTGTAGAGTGGCAGCTGCCAGCAGGTGTACCCTGCCAAAGAGTACCTCATTTTAGCTTGAGCAGAAGCAACACCCTGGTACATTCTCTTTTTCATGTAATTTGGTATCCACAGAGCATAAAGAACTGCAAGCCTTCATCACTGGCACTTGGATCTGCGTAGTGGTGGGGTGTGCAAGTGAAGCTTTCAGTGATCACACTGCAGCTGACTGATTTGAGGGGCAGCTTGGCCACCAACAGGTGCAGTGCAGAGGAAAAACTCGCCTCAGTCAGGCCTCTGTTACCTGCCTGGCAGCAGGAGAGAGGGATCCAAACAGAAAATATGAGTAACTTCCCAGGGCTTCTTAGCAATGACGATGATAAATGGCTCCAATACCCTGATTTGTGATGGGTTCATAGATTCTAATGAAAAAAAAGAATCGTCTAACATATTTTGTAATATTTTTTGGATTGTTAGACAAGGAAGCATAAATCTTCCCTTTTAATGGAATCCACCTGAAATACCTGACATACAGTCAAGTGCCATTGATTTCAAATGACAGTGCAAGTATGCTTAAACTCAAGCATGTGTGTAAGAGCTTTGCTGGACTAAAATCTTCATGAAATGCGTAGTAGAATTTTGGAAGTAATTTAAATTAATATTTCTTTAAAAGTTTTTCCCGTATTCACCAACAAAGGAAAATCTATCAAGGAGGATTTCAGTCCTCAATATCACTTAGACGTGTTTAACTTGTATTTACTTAGACCTCCTATATGTTAAATAAATTTGAATTGATTGTTAAAGCCCTAATTTAGTCACTTCTTGTGTTTGCTTCAATGTAATCTCCTCTTTCATGTTCATTTCATAATAAATGGAGAGATAACCTCGTAAAGTTCATGGTTCAGGTGTAGTACAAAAAAATGAAACAGAACAGATGAGGATTTTTGTATAAGTAGATCCATTTAATGGTAAGAAAGCTTAAGCACACAGACTGTTTTTCTTTTTTTTTTCTACTACTCAGAAGATAAACTTTGCTACAGCTTTTTCTTTTTTATGTTTGCTTAGGGCAACATCATTTCTTGACAGCTGATGTTTGAAGTAATCTGCCTCCTTTGAGATTAGTGATATATCCAAGATTATCTGTATCTCACAGCCTTTCCATAATTAGAAATTGCATGATGGAGAGAAAAATTCATTTTTCACTGCATAAGTAAATATTAATTTCTTTGCTTTGAGTTGAAAAAAGGGAGTGTAGTCCATCTCTTCTCTCTCATTTTGGCTATTAAGATACTGTATCCACCAAAGAGAAAATTACTTACTGCCAATAAATTAAAGTTACTAGTTACAATAAATTAAAAACACATTGGTTTTTTGAAGATGAAGAATAAAGAGCCTGGGAAATACCTGAAGAGAGAGGATCAAGATCAGTAAAACTGACACATGTGTGTCTAATAAGCAACATAAGATTGCTAAAGTCTGTTTTCTCTGAATGTACCCAGAACACTTCTCTTGCCCAAATTGACCTGTTGACAGAGTTGTAGGTGATGGAATTCTGCACTGTAAATACTAATTGCTCGTTTTCATTATAAAAGTAGTAAAAAGGAAAAGGTATTCTGAATACAGGTAAAGGCAGAAGGGCAGGATGTAAAACTTGAAGGTATCTGAAAACTTTAGTCTGAGGAAAATACAAAACTCCTCTCAAACTGAGCCAGCCATCTTCATCCACCCTTGCATCCTGCAGGGAGAGACTGATCAGTTCTGTCTCGATGCGCTGGCAACAGTCACTCTCCAAATGTTGTTTTAACAGCTGAAGGAGTCCACTGAAGGAAATAACATTTGCTGTTTGGAGTGTATTTTCATGCATTAATCTTAATTCTCTGTAGTTCAGCCCGGGTCTCCTCAAAGAGGGCATTTTTTGGTAACGATTGCTGTGGAGTGAGTGGCAGCCATCTGTAATGCTCCTCGTCTGTGTCGTCCCACTTCTGTCCAGACACTGAACTTTATTTACATTCACTGATGCCTGTTACTGAGCATGCTCAAATACGAAACGTTCTCTGATGCTGTTTGAATATTACATAACGTCATAGAAGTTAAATGAGCAGTGTTCGCCATAGAGGATGTAATAATGCAGAGCTTTAGCTTAGCTGTGACTTTAGAGATCACTTAACAGGAAATCTAAAGGGAAACGTTGTTTAGCAATTGCTTATGGAGATTGCCTACATTTTTTTCAGGCAAATGAGTGAGATCTACACCTGGGTAACTGTGCTGTTTACAGAGTGTGAGGCTTTTCTGAAGGGTCCATGAAGGTTGGCTGGGCTTCACGATTTTTGATTGCCTTATACCACACAGGCATTAGATACAAGCAGCTTTTACTCCTACTGCATAGTGATCATCTGCTGGCACTGAAGAAACGACTGACAGATTTCTCCTGTTTTCCAGATCTGTTTCCGAAGGGGCATCTTTCACATGCTGAGGCATAATTCGCTTTTCAGTGGGAAATGTGGGCAACAAAAGCAACAGCAGCAATTAGAAGTTAAAAACAAACTTTTGGAGTTGAAGTCTCTTGAGGGAATTCAGGGCAGATTTTAGGAGAGAGAAAGCTCTCCTGCATTTATATGCTGCTTTGTTATTCTGCAAACTCTTCTTGTTAGCATCATAGTAGCATGTAGAAATCAGATTTGGGGTTTATTGCGCTACGTGTTGTGCAAACAAAGTAAGGAGATATGCCTTCTTCAGTGAGATTAAAACAGTCTCAGGGATGGATAAATAAATAAATGAGCATAGCAGGTATTATGGAAAACGGGTAGAAGAGAAGATGAGGAATGTAAGCTGATGCAAAGTTTGCAAGGTTGACATTCTGTTATTACATTGGAAAGAACACAGATACCACATTAGCTATAGGCATAAATTTCTATTAGTACAAATGGGTGGAGCTTGTAGAGTCCTGTGTTTTACTTTCCCTTTTGCCAGTGTTGACAGTTTGACTTGGCAGCATGATATAGTATGTAAAAGTTTGCTTACTGTGTGAGTAACCTTAAAAAAAAATAGAATTCGAGGTGATCAGTAGGGCACTACACCTGAATGTAATCTGCACAAGGTCAAGCGATGCAATGTAAAAGATAGTGACTGTGACAGGATCTGGTAGCTGTTCATACAGATTTAAGTATTTATTATTCCTGTTTTATATAAAACTTGAATTATTCGAGGTCATGTAGTAGTCAGACTAGAAAAGACATCTTTTCTTAATGTTTCAGGAGGAAGGTGTGGGATTCAGCTCGGTTAACTTTACCAGCTCCGAGCTTACGTGTCTCATGTAAACATGTTGCTTTAGCTTTGTCTGTAGCCAGTGAAGAAATTTGAGCAGATTCAAAGCACTGTTCATCTCACCTGTCTCCCAACAGATGCTTTCAGGTGCTTTTTTTCTTTCACTGACATGAGAGGGAGCCTTGATCACTGGTCAACAGTAGACAGTTTTTTACATTTAATTTAGCTGCGTGATTTTTGTCCATAACAACTGACTTGAGTAAAGGTCAGAGACTTCAGCCATCTGTACAGCAGCCTAACAAACTCTCCTCGTGATTTGGAGCTAGGCATTTGAGCACGTATTTTCAAAATTAGTAGTTCTTGTTAAATGTCTGCCTCATGTCCATCTTCCATCTCCTCCTCCAGGAAATATTACTTCCCAGCCTCTTAGATATATGTAAAATTAATGAATAAAATGCAAAATAAAACAGTGCAATAGGATTGTTGTTTATTCAGCTTCAAGTGGAACCAAAGTGTTTCTGGAGGGAAAAAAAAAAATAAAAGCCCAAGTAAAATTATTTATAGCACAAATACGCAGCAGTTCCTTGAGACTAATATTTCATGGTGGGTAGGGAACTCTTACAGCTGTATCATTTCCAGTAAGTCGTTTCCTTAGTCTCGTGCCCTACCTTTCTGGCATACCAATGAACGTCAGGAGAGCTTATGAGGCTTTCAGGTTAGAGTTAACAATAAAACCAGTAATTTTCTCTCAGATGTGTTTAGTATACTGATGTTATTAGTCTCATGTCTGCTAGCCTCTGGACATTTTCCTTCCCAAGACCATCATCAAAACTAACTCTGGATGTGACTGTGTTATGAGAAATAGAATATCAGTAGGAAAACAAAACAACAAAAAACCCCACATTAAAATCTGACAGCCACATAGTATCGGTACTAGATCATGTGAAGAATAAAGACACCAACCCCCATTTCAGCCTTATTCCTAATGCCAGCTCTTTTCCTCCATATTCTTTTATTCAGGAATTTTCCACTGCTAGGCTACAGCAATTAAAGTTTAATTACAGCATGAAATTCTCACTGTTAGGGAGTCTGGATGTCTGGTTCTTCCTCCCTGGGTAACCTTTTATCGATGTTAGGGAAACCATCACAGCTTTCCAGTGGCTGCAGAAGTGAACATGTATGGTCAAAACAATTCCTGCACAGGCTGCTTGAAAGGTACCCCAGCACTTCTGATGACGTGATTTGTTACCCTTCAGATTCCCCTTTTCCACTCTCACGCTGCTTTCCACTACCACACTCGTGCACTCCCAGATAAACAGCCTGTCCCTGTTTATTCTTCTCCCACCAGCTCTAATGTTGCTGATTTTCCATCCTTATTCAGTATTTATGATAAGGTTGTCCTAATGATTTCTGCCTTGGCCAGTAGTGCTGGTACCCCCGTTTGTTCTGTTTCTTGGGTTGCTCTCTTGTTAGTGTAGCCTCAAGTCAAGGTGAGCCATCTGCAGATGGCATTACTCTTTCTTTTGCAGTTTGTTATGCCTGGTAATTTCTCACGTTGTTATCTTTCTGTAGTTCATGTTTGATGCTTTGAGCACATGACCAGAAGCCAACTTGGTGGGACTGCTGGTGGAAGCACCTTCTTCATCTGCTTGGTCTGAATGACCAGAGACAGCCGCCATGGCCAGCGATGGCCTGCATGGTCACAGCCCTTGAGGGAAACGTCCCGCTTCACCTCTTGCTTTCTGCCTGTCCTTGCCTCTTAACAGCACCACAAAATACATGCACATGGTCCATCCTGTTCCTGCATCTTCTGGCATGTTGCTCTGTGTTTCTGGTATTTCCCTTGGCTATCTTATGTGGTGGAATGCTCATTAACCCTTCTCTCCTGGACCAGACAATGGCCTGCTTTCTAGTGACTTCTTCCACGTGGAAAAGCTGCCCAGAAAGGGTCAGATATTACATGCCAGCTGTCTTCCTGGAGATCGTTCATCTTCCATTTATCCAGATTACCTCTGTGACAGTGAAAACTGATTGAGTGGGAATGGGAATGACTGCATTAAAAGGATCTGAGACCTATGCCAGATTTTTTATGGGGAAGTTGCTCTTCCACCAGCTAGAAAACAAACAGAAGAGTTCAGAGGTTGTATACTCCACCCACCCAGCTGTAGTGGGTTGACTCTGGTTGGATGCCAGACGCCCACCAAAGCCTCTCTATCACTCCCCTCTGCAGCTGGTCAAGGGGGAGAAAATAAAACAAAGGGCTGAGATAAGGACAGAGAGAGATCACCCACCAAATACCATCACAGGCAAAACAGATTCTGATTAGAGATGTGAATTGAATTTATTGCTAACAAAATCAGAGCAGGATAATGAGAAGTAAAATAAGACCTTAAAAACACCTTTCCCCCACTCCTCCCTCCTTCACCAGCTCTACCTCCTCCACCCCATTGGCACAGAGAGACGGGGAAGGGGGATGATGGCCAGTTCATTACAGGTTGTTTCTGCTGCTGCACAGGGAGAGGAGTCCTTCCCCTGCTCCAGTGTGGGGTCCCTCCCATGGGAGACAGTTCTCCGTGAACTTCTCCAGCTAGAGTCCATCCTGTGGTCAACAGTTCTCCACAAACTGCTGCAGCACAGGTCACTCTTTCACGGGGTGCAGTTCTTCAAGGACAGGCTGCTCCAGCGTGGTCCCCCACAGAGTCA
Organism: Mohoua ochrocephala; assembly: GCA_013398855.1. Lineage (NCBI taxonomy): Eukaryota > Metazoa > Chordata > Aves > Passeriformes > Acanthizidae > Mohoua > Mohoua ochrocephala. Next base: position 251,727 of record VZTA01021030.1, read on the forward strand.
CAAGTCCTACAAGGACACTGCTCCATNTTGTGGGTTACTCTCTCCATAGGTTTGCAGATCCTGCCAGGACCCTGCTCCTCCGTGGGCTGCAGATGGGTCTCTGCACCCCCGTGGATGTCCATGGGCTGCAGGGACACAGCTGCCTCACCATGGGCTGCACCACGGGCTGCAGGGGAACCTCAGCTTCGGTGCCTGGAGCATCTCCTCCCTCTCCTTTCCACTGACCTTGTTGTGTACAGGGCTGTTACTCTCACATATTCTCATCCTGCTATTCTCTGGCAGTAATTACAACTGTGCACAACCCTTTTTTTTAAATCTTCTTAAATACGTTATCCCAGAGGCGTTACCACCATTTCTGGATGGTGCAGCCTTGGCCAGCCGTGGGCCCATCCTGGAGCTGGCTGGCGTTGGCTCTGCCAAACATGGGGGAAACTTCTGGAAGCTTCTCACAGAAACCACCCCTGTAGCCCCCCGCTACCAAAACCTGGCCATACAAACCCAATACATCAGCTTAATTCAGGATAACATTTTGAAGGCAACCTGCCAGCATACAAGGTTGCCCGTAGAAGTTTCCTTTTAATACAAAGATAAAATAAATACTTAGGTGTCACAATGGAACTGCCTCTTGAAGGTTTTCACAGTTATTTGCTAGGGAACAGCAAGAAGAAGTGGAAATGTGCCTTGTCTAGTCCCTAAAGAAGTTGCTGCTGCTGTTACCACTCATCTGTATGGTATATCTTCCTTGTGGGCTTACACGTGCCCTAGCAGGGTGTTGGAGGCTATTTATTCCTGAGGCAAAAGAAGAGAGACCCAATCATAGGGCAAAATTCTAGACTAAGGTGTCACACTGTATCTCGTTTCATCATCCATCTACTCTCAGCTTACATTTCCCTGCCATCGTGTCACACTGCAGTCCGAGACAGCACCTGCAAACCAATCAAGTAAAAATATCATGAGGAGGATGTAAATTAAGTTTCTCTCTCTCCACAAAAAAAAAAAAAAAAAGATCGCCTTCCACATACAGGTGGCTCTTGATACATCATAAGACACATCACCATGCTGTGTAATGAGAACTGTGCGGTGGTTTCTCTGGTGAAAAAAAGAGAATTTGCACCGTGAGCCTCCTGATTTGTTTTTTATTGACACTTTAGTAGGACAGTAGGTAATACTTAAGATAAAGGGATGAACCTTTGAGGTCAGGTTTGAACTAAATCAAATTTTTTGATTGCTGTAGGGGTTTCTTTATTTTTTGGCACAGTGCACCTCTTCTGGAAATGGCAATCCACGGCAAGCCAATCATACTGCCACAACAACAGTGCTATGCAAACGAGATTTCTGTTTGGGTATAGTATGAAGGGTGAGCAGAGATTGTCCTTTAAGCTGCCCTTGTAGGTAAAACCAGCCCCCATCAAATTCAGCTTAGACCAGGACTTCATCAAAGAGAGAGATTTAACAAATCATTGGGCAAATATATTTAGACTACCCAAAATATGACTTTCGGATCACTTCATTATGTGTTATTTGGTTAAATGTAGCTTGTCTACCCTGACTCAATTGCAATTCTGTTTCTGTAAAATATTTTGCTTTCCATACAAATTGCTGAAAAGAATTTTCAAAATATCAGTGTGTGATAAGCACTTAGTATTCGTAGGATCTTCTGAAAAGCCCATCTGCTATGCAAATTAATATCTAAGAGTAATTTCTGAATGGGGATTCATGTAGGCATGGTTCAGAAAAACAATTAGCATATGTTTACCTTTCAGTGATTTCTGTAAAACACAGACTTTTATTTGAATACTTTATACAACGAGGGATGATTTCCCGAGGTGAGGTTGTAGTCATTACAACTGGTAATATCAATATATTGTTTGCTTATTAACAGATTTGAATTTTATTTGCTCATTCCTGCACCAGATTCGATATCCGGCGATGGAAAACACATTAATTTGTTTAATTATTCATGAAGCGTGTCGTACATGGCTGCGTTACTCCCCACCCCGTGGGAGGAGGTGACTCTTTTCCCAGTTGCTGTCAGGAGCACGTTTTCCCAGCTGAGTCTTTCTGCCCTGTCCTCTCTCTAGTGCACCTGGTGGACATCTGGAATGTGATAGAAGCCTTGCGGGAAAACGCCCTGAACAACCTGGACCCCAGCATCGAGCTGAACGTGGCTCGCCTGGAAGCTGTGATTTCAACCATCTTCTACCAGCTCAACAAGCGCATGCCCACGACCCATCAGATCAACGTGGAGCAGTCCATCAGCTTGCTGCTCAACTTCCTGCTAGCGGCCTTTGATCCGTAAGTCTGCCTTCCCTCCCTCCTCCTCTCCCAGCTGGTGAAAGGATTTCACTTCCTCCAGAAATATCTCTGGAGAACAATTGGGCAGGCTCAATTCTGCCCCAAATAACGAAGCGTGTGAATAGTGCTAACTAGGGAGACAACCTAAATTGAGGGCCTCTGCTTTCCTTTCTTTCCAGCCAAATTCAGCACAACTGTGTTTTCATCCAGCTACTCAGACTTGTTCCAGTTTATATCAAAGAAGAATTATCTACAGAAACAAATTCACATGCGCTTCTAATTTGGCTTGTTGTTTATTGACACACCAGTGGCTGACACCACTGCAATGCCTCTGCAGCAGTGCCATGGGTTAATAGCTCATTATTTTGAAAGAGCTCATTTCCCTGCAAGTTCTTGCAGCTGTAAGCAATTTTTTTTTCTGGCTCATGCCAGTGCAGCATGATTTTGAGACCATGACAGAAATAGGATTAGAGACCTGGAGGTGATGAAATTCATGTTGTTTATTACTGCATGGGACTCATATTACAAAAAGAACAAGTTTGAGATAGAGCAAGCCACTCACATCAATGTGTATTCTGTGTATACCTATTACAGTTTCTGAATTCGTAGTTGGCAGCCTGCATTGCAATATTTGCAGTCCTCAAAACTGAGTTATTGGAGAGGAGTGGTTAAGTCTGACAGATGCAGGCGTTGTCGCTTTATGTCTTATTTTTTGAAAATTCACCAGCAGCAAACACTGGCCATTAAACATTAAAATAAGGATGCTTTCCCTCTCTCTTCCCAGTCCCCTCTCTCGCTGCCCTGGTACTGGGTGTCATTGAGCACCTCTCAGTGCCAGACCAGCCAGTGGCTCAGTCACCATGGCAACGGGGAGAAAAAGTGGATGTTCCACATGAGAAGGCTGCACTCAACCTCTCCCCCAGCCCCTCCGAAGGGAAGAAAAGAAGCCAATCCATTGTGAAACCTTAGCCTTCAGGAATATTTTCCTCCCCTCAAGGGCAGTCAGAGAAGGAACGGGCATTTTAATTCACACCGTTGTGGCTGTGACAAGAGCACCGAGGGATGCTGGAAATGGCCAGATGCATTTATTGCTGCGTGCCACAAGGAAACTGCTTCCTGGCTGGTAAACACAGGGAAAGACCCTGGACTGTGGAAGCAAGACCTGTGATAATGTGCTTATTTTGTAGCTCCCTGTAAAGGGGTAAAGATCTCAGCCACACAACACAGCTACTCGCAGCAAAATGGAGTAGAGGAATTTAGTTGCCTGGAGGGAATCAGAGAATGTTTTTAAGGGGGTAGGGTTTTGCTCTCCTTGAAAACATCCCATGTGCTGGGGTTCATGACCTGTTTCTGGGGTCCTGTCAGGCCCCCCCCGGGGTGAGGAAGCTCTGACCCTCACTCCATTTGTCAAGCAGCAGCTCAGTCTGTTGTGCTGCCTCTGAGTGGAGTGCGTGAGATGCACTTCCCAGAAGGACAGAGACACCCAGGGAATCCCTAGGAAGAGGCTCCCAGCTCTGGGGTCAGAGACAGGGACTAGCTGCTTATCACCCTATATTAAATACACCAAACACATGATATGAGGTTCAGGTGCAACCTGGGACACCTAAGTTCAGGCTTCATGGAGATACACGTCAGCTAGATCTCTCTGTACTGTAATGGAAGTCTGGACACCTGTCACAAATACAGACACACCAGCTAAGCACCTGATTCTCAAAATGTGCCCTACCCTTTAGTATGACTCATATTACTGAAGTTTTGGGCTGAATATTGGTTTAACAACCACTCAGGTTACCTGGTTTCTGGGAAACGGAGGGAGGGAGGTGGCTCTAGATGCTACAGAGACAGTGTGAGAGCTGCTGGAGTCTGACCAGAGCTGCTGTCTCTGCTTCCCATGTTGCTCCTTTCCTTCCCCTCCGGTGCAGCAGAATGATCATTCTCTGCTGAAAGTTAGAAGTTGGTGGGAGGAGCAGCAAGCTCTTTTCTTATGGTCTCATGTTCAGAGAGAAGCGACGCTCTGCCTGCCATCCAGAGGGATTAAGCAGGCCGGAGAAGTGGGCCCATGGGAATCTCCTCGTGAGGTTTAACAAGGCCAAGTGCAAAGTGCTGCAGGTCCAGAGAAGGTGGTGCAGTTTCTCGTGTCCCGTTTGAAATCCACAGAAAGTGAAGAAATGGACCTACCATATATGAAACAAGTTATTTCATGTTTTAAAATCTACTGAGCCTGCCACCGTCTCATTTATTTAGTTCTATTTAATACATGTGTTGCTCTTTGTGTACTGTGCTGGATGAAGATCCTCCAGACTTTAAACAGAGCCTCTTCCTTCATTTACAGCCTTCTGAAAACCTGGCAGGTTTCTCTGCCCTCTGGCAAGGAGTGTTTCCCTGCGTCTGCAATACAGATGTCTTCTCAGGAGCTGAAACTTGGCTAGCACAACATCAAAGGAACCACGGTGTAGTGCCATGGCATCTGGGCCAACTTGGCCACTGCCGGTGCTGAGCTTACATCCCGGTTTTTCGATGGTTTTTTCATGGCCTTGAGGATTCATTAGGCCTACAGATAATTATATTTCTCTGCTGCTCAACCCTGAAAGGAGGAAAAGTGGGGAAAAATTATAGTGCACAGAATTTCACGTGACACTCAACGTGATGTTCCTTCATGCTACTAGAAGTAAACTAAAGTACAACCTTATAAAACTGCAAGCCAACAAATTGAAAATTCACAAACAGAAACACTTCTCCAATTAATTTATCATTAGTGTGTGGAAGTCAAAATCAGGTGATAAATGACCCTGACAGACCAAAACCAGTGAGCAGAATGAGGTGGTCAGATTTAAAAAATCTAGGCAGAAACATGCCCGATCTATGTTTTTAACCGCACGTTAAAATTGGGCAATAGCTTTTGCTTCAAGGCCTAAGGTGATTAACTGACTTTATGAAATAATAGCACACTTCCTTCACTGGCACACCAAGTACTACATAAAAAGTTGACAAGTTCAGACCTGTCTGAAAAATTCGTCCCGGGCTGGTGTCAAAGCCTAGGCAGCAAGGTGGAATGTCAGCCTTATTCAGTCGAGTTGTTCCCCAAAAGACTCCTTTTAAACAGGCTGTTAAATATTCTGTGCTAGATCATCTCCAGCTATTCCTGCTGCAAAGTTTAACTGATAAGAAAATAGCTGAACTTTCTCTGTTCCTTGACATACCCAGTCCTGTGAATGGAGCTGTGGGCCCTGGGTTATGAAACAGACCCTTTCTGGTTAGGGGGGGCATGACTTCTACAGAGAAAAGAGGAAATATTCATGCTCTTGTTTAATCAAATGAACATTTGGATTGTACTGATTTCAGTACATAAAGATGATCAATATCTGTTTTGGAAATACAACTTCTTGTTCATCCATCTATTCAGAGCAGTAAAGTGTTTAATTCCCTCTCTTCTCCACCTTTGCTACTCATTGAAAGCCACAGAGGCGTTTACAAAGGAAGTCCAGCAAAGAAAATGCATTTCAGAGATTTGGACATCATGCATTTTGCTCTCCTACATGAAAGATTTTTGTTCAATGTCAATAAAATTTGGTCTCTGAAACCTCTTTGTGAAAATGTGAATTTGTAACTACAGCCTCTGACATTTCAGAATTGACTGCCTTGATTACGGTGGGTAGTAACCAATAGCTGAAGAAATTTCGTTACTTTTGCAAAAGCTACCTCCAAGTATTAGGGGAGCATTACTGAAGCCTCATTAATGAGAAGAATCATATTTTCTCAATGTCCTTTTCATGGGACACATTTGCTGTTCCTAAAGATGTGATGTTATTTCTTGAAAGCTTTCCCCACCATATGGCTGTCTCAGTATGGGTGTTGCTAGAGATCCTGACAAATGACAGGGTCATCTATTTGGTACCACTCTCCTTGGTGAACTAAAAAGCAAAATCAGGCCCTGGAGCTGGACTCAGTCTTGTATGGTGTGTGGATTTTGTCAGGCTGTCTGTGGGGTTTCCTTGCTCTGGGGACAGGCTGTCTCTCTCTGCAGCTATGCAGTGGAAGAGGAAACCTGCTCTGCTCTGATGTCTAAAAGCGTGTATTATTTTTTGCCCTTTTTTCCCCAAGCAGCAGGAGATAACCCTCAACCCTGGCCATCAATCCCTTTCCTAAGTTCTCCGTCCTGTATTGTTGCTAAGTGCACATCAGCTTCAAGGTTTGCTTTTGACATCATTTATGCTTCTAGTGCTTTTCTTGCTGAAGAGTAACCTCAGCAAGAGAGGTGCAATACAAAATCAAAATATTTTCCGTCCTCTCCTATTTCCACTAGTAAAATTTCTTTCTCTTTGCATTAGCCAGCCCAAAGCTGCTTTCAGGGAGCTCTGCCTTCTACCGAGATCTTCCTGCTGCCATGAGCCACTGCCTCAGCATTTGCTTTTGCACAGCAAACACTGTGAGGCCTCGGTGCTGCCAGTCAAGGGCATCTGTAGTGCTTAGACATAGCTTAGGGCACTTCTGGATCCAAATGATGCTGGCGAGTCTTAGGCCCCATTACCCTGTCTGTTCATCAGGCACATGTATTTCGATATGCACGTGTCTGTGTGCACACACACACACAGACATACGTGTTTGGGGGGCAAACTGGGTTCATGCTGGCTCTCGGGATGCTTTCAGGAATACAAATGACCGATACAAAATACAGTGTCAAAACTAATCAACTCAAACGGAGAGATTGAGGAGATAAATGATATCTTTTCTTTGCCTGTTCCTCTGTTCCGTAACCGTTTGAGTATGGGAAAAGCCAATGGCTCTAGGGTGGAAAACTGAAGCCAAGTTGATATGTGTCTGCCATGCAAGAGTATAATCCTATTAGTAAATGTAACTAAACCTCCTGGGAAAAATAATCTAAATCTGAAGCACTTCCACATGGGCTTTTTTTTCATCTCTAAATCTTCCATTGCTTCTTAATAATGCCATTGCTTCTACTTAGCATTTATTTTTTTTAGTATAACAGCTCTTTTAAAGGCAGATGGAAGCCTCATGATGAAACAGTGCAGAGAAATTCCTAAGGGTCTAAAGGGTAGCATGAACTAAAAGAATATAAAAGGACCCCATTCTCAGCCATAGCAGTGCTAAGTCTGGTTTACACAAATCAGAATCCAATCAACAAAGGATGGAAATACAGAAGTCTGGAAATTCCTCTGCTGTGATTTTAATCTTATGAAGCCAGTCAAAGGGAGCTCAGTGTAATGAAAAAGTGTACACAAAAGAACAGCATTAAAGAACACAGTAAATATTTCTTTCTTAAATACCAAAGTAATGAATTTATTACTTTTTGCCTGTATTTCTAGTTGATTTTCTGGCAAAAAAAAGCGGTCTTTAAATGAGTGTAATGGATAATTAGAATTAATAATTAGAATTATGGGTTACAATGACGTAGAACTAAATCCAATTCAATGAACTTTAAAGATTATTAGCCAGTCAAGCTTAGGGAACCGAATCATTTTCTAAAGTCTGCGTGGCTTAATGAACATGGCAGTGAAGCATGTAGCATGCATCAGTGTAGAGATCTGAGCACACCATTCATGTCTGTCGTACATGTGTACGTTACTGCATTGGTCTGGTTTGGGATTGGCAGAGAAAGAGGCATAGGCACAGGCTATATGTCCTTCCAGAATCAATTTATCTCTTAGTTCTGATTAGACACCATTTTCTTCCTTAAAATTATGAGTGGCAATGAACAGAGTAATCTTAGAAATATTGATGAAGAGCTAAATTTCTATATATTGCTGTTGCCAGTGCAGTTAGACCATCTTAGGTAGCACATGACTGTATACATTAACCAGGAAATCCCTTATAAACATTCTGTTCCCTGGTAGAGTAGACTGAAGATCACAGAAACTCCATTTCCAAAAACTTAACACAAAACTTTATTATCTAGCCCTGTCATTAGTCCTGTCAGCAGAATTCAGAAGGAAACACGGCTGCCATTTTGCTAAGCTCACAAATATTGGTTGTCCCTTTTTTAAAGCATGATGCCACGTTCTCGCTGATGTCACTAATTCATATCATTAATTCATGTGGGAAGCGATGAAGTAGTGCCAAGGAGTTTGGATGATGGATAGAAGTTGTTCCAGTGCAACTCTGGACTCCTACTGCCTTACAGTAAGATTCAGAGAATTCCAAGAAAAACCACATTTCACCATGTGGAGGTCAAGAAACGTAACATTAAGAAGCAGATGAACTTAGGAGCACATGCTCATTCTCATCTTTGGAAAGGGCCTGAGCCCTAAACTGGGGCTGATGGGTGTTTCAGGGGCTAAGAGTGCCATGCAGTGTGTGAAGTCATGTTTCACTCCTGCAGCTCAAATAGACCAGGGTTTCTGTGGTGGCAGGTGGTCACTGGGGACCATCATGGCTGTAGAAGAAGAGTGAGTATCAATTAAAGGCAATCATAGGACCGACTGACGGGTACAGGTGAAGTTTGTGCAATGGTGTGAGCCCTTTCTTCTTTTTCACTTTTGTTCCTAGTGTTGATTTTTTCACTTACTTCCCATCTTCTAGGTCCAAAAGATTCCCAAAGCACTTAGGATAGGGAAACCATGAGTGCGATAGGTGTCTCCCAGTGCTACTGTATCACAAATAGCAGTAGTAATTATCACTGTAGTGTATAATGAGATAAACAGTTTAATACTCAGCTTCCTATACGTAATAAATCTGCTCTGAGGTCTTTACAGAACAGTGTGCTGATGTGTATTCCCATAAAACCAACTTTCTTTTTAAAGGTCTTATTTCTCTGTATGTCAATCCACATATATTGTCCATTGCAGTAAGTGATGTCAGAAATAGGTATTTTAATTGAACAGATTCTCATAAAATGAACATATAAAATATGTCTACTTTCTGCTTTTGAACAGGGAAGGGCATGGTAAAATTTCCGTTTTTGCTGTCAAAATGGCCTTGGCAACTCTTTGTGGAGGAAAAATCATGGACAAATTAAGATGTAAGTGACGTTCTTTACCTGTTAAAAATTGTTATTGTTGGAGGAATAACAGTGCAGGTAGACAAGAGGGAATTAGAATAAGTTACAGTTTCATGGCTGGGTTTGGGAGTTGCCCTATGTATATCTCCAAGTGAATCCCACTAAATGTTTGGTTGGACTTCACGCTGAGGTTTTTAAAGACAATTTGCACACATTGAGGTTCTTATTGGTGGATTTTTTTTTTCCATTGGGGCTATTGAATTCAGAATACAGACAAGTGCCTCAACATCATGAAGCATCATTTAACAATTTCTTCTGATTTTTTTTAATACCATCTATGTCTATTCACACCTAGAAGAACAATACATTTATGTACTATTTATATTTTCTTCCACAGGGCATTCTTATGCAGTGTATTTTGGTGAACAGATTCTCATTTCACAGGATTTATTCCCAGTTCCCCAATAGCAAAGGCATAGTTTACTTGTAGCTGCAATGGAATACTTTCTGTTTAGTGATATGATGTCTGTAGCTCAGGTCCAGAACACCATTTTCCAGACTTTTTGAGCAAAAAACCTTTAGTTTCCACTGAGCCTTCCACCTCAGCCCAAGAAAACAGAGTTTAAAAATTACTGTTGATTAGAGTAGACAGGTAGAAATCCCAGGTGCTGATTTCATCTTCCAGATTTGGTGCCATTTTTAAAAATATTGTTTCTGTGCAGAAACTCAAATACAGACTGAACTAAAGTTATAAATTATAAATTGAGCACCATTTGTTCCCTAGGCTGCTTTAAGGATAGGAACTGGGTCCATCCAGTAGAAGGCTAAAGTACAGCGATGATTTTTTTGGGTCAGCCATCCCAGAGTCCTGTTGTCAGAATTTCCCTTCCAGGTTCCTGGAAATGAAGCAGCTGACATGACAGCCTGAAAAACAATAAATGTTCCTTAGTCAGAGATCTCCTGCTAAGCAGAGGATAATTTTAAACGAGCAGAGAAGTAAGGGCTGACAAACTGACATCACTGCAATAATAAAAGTGTGATATTTTTATACATAAAAAAAGGGAGAAGAGTGAAAAGTAATGCATTTGCAAGACCTTCAGTGCTTTGTTGTGTCCAAGACAATAATAACTGACTTAATGAACCCATTGTCAAGATTTTGATTTGACATGGTAAGCTGGCAGTAGGCAAAGAGTTGATGTAGCGTATCTTGTCAAATCAGAGCCTTCTTATCTGATTAAATTACTGCCTGATGCCATGCATCAGACTTTGCTTTAAAATGACCACATACAAAGAAAAAAAATCAGGAGTATTAGTATTAAAATCAGCAAATAATTCTTCCTGTTTTCTGTTGAAAGAGGTCAGAATTAAAGATGCAGTACTAATGGAGGTTTCCATAAGCCAGTCGTGTTTAGTACTTCTCTTTCCAATCAGACGATACTGAACTCAGAGCAAATCTGTAGCTCACGCTGAAGTCGCTGTGTTCTTCCCTTGTCTTTTCCTCCCTCAGATATTTTCTCCATGATTTCCGACTCCAGCGGGGTGATGGTTTATGGCAGGTACGACCTGTTTCTGCGCGAGGTTCTCAAGCTGCCCACCGCCGTCTTCGAGGGGCCTTCATTTGGTTACACCGAGCAGTCGGCAAAATCCTGTTTCTCACAACAGGTAAGTGAAGAGACGCAGGGTCTCAATCACCCCTCTGAGCAGGCCAAGACTCTTCCTGTCTTACACAATTTGCCCAGGAAACACAGGGCTGGATGAGGGGAAGGTCCACTCTGCTGATTGCTGGCGTGCAGGTTTGGTGCCTTCAACAGGAAACTGGTCTCTATAGGTGCCCCATATAACCATGAGGAGAAAGGCTTAGCCAAAAAGTGATTCAGAGCAGGATCTTGACTTACACGTTCCTAAATTAGGGAACCTCCTCATTTAAGCACCTGTTACATATCTACCTTTAGGTATTATATATATTTGTACCCTAAGACATGCAGTCCTCCACTCCACTTAGCTGGTATTGGTATAAGCATACACAAGACTAACTTCTCCATACAAAGCTTAAGTTCCACCAAAAAAAAATCAAACTTCAGGTTTTCCCAGTGATAGACACACAAGTTCAGGAGTGAGAAGAAAGTCACCTTAAAACTTTTCTGTAGATGGGAATCAGTATGTATTAGAAAATCCCTGGTCTCTCACCAATAACGCCAGTGAGATAGGGTCAGGAAAGCAATGAATTTATCCTGAAGAAAATACAAGATTACAAGATTTTTCTGCAGCTCAACAGACTCCATAGGTACACTGGGTACGGTACATTGGCTTCCGCTAATACATGGCACTTCAGAAGATTCCACAATTGTGGCTGGTTGTCCACTTCTCCAGCGGAGAAAGAGAATTCCTCTGGCTCTTGCCACACATCACACGGTATAATTCCATAAATATATGGTAAGGGAATATGCTGAAACTGGGACAATGTTAGAAATAAAGTTGTATTTTCCTTCCTTTTATCCTTTCATTTGCTAACTGAATGCTGTTGAACAAGTAAGTTCAATGGAGCAGGAATAGTGTCGTTTTCATGCAAAATAGAGTCTCATTTTTTGTATTATCTCAGTTTCATCACTAATCAATAGGCACTCCAGTCAACCGAAAGGCACGTTGAATTTCATTTATTGAATCATCTCCCAATTAATTTTAAATGGTAATGTCTGCATATGTGAAACTAGTCTTGTTTCACAGAGGGAGGCTTAAAACAGCACTTCATCCTATGCTGAAGGCTTTACATGGTGAAGTGACTTCTGGTAGTTTTGTGTTAAAATAATGAAAGAGTGCTCTTGCATGGCAGCAGGGCGTTCAAGCTTTGCGTGTTGGACATGCTGTTGTTATAGATGAAAAAAGGAATTTCTTTTCCTGCAAAAATGTAATTCAGGCCTCATTTTTTATCTCAGTAGCCATCAGAAATGGCACTTGCTTTGAGGTTGCATCCAGCTGAGTGGACCAGATGCATTAAGGTACCTTTAGAAACAACGTCTTCAAGCAGGCATTAGATGGTTTTGTTTACAAGCTCCACTTAGAGCTAACAGGAGTTAAGTCTCTGACATGTAGGTACACAGCAAGTTTACAAAGCTGCTGTTTTGCATCTGGAGGTAGCCAAGTATTTTGTAAATCTAGAGTAATATTTCACTTAAATTGACTTTATGTAGTTCTCATTACATCCTCGCTAGGGATGAACCAGTGTTTTGAAATGAGATTCAAAAAACCAGGTCTTTGTGACACCGTAATAAATGGTATTTACAGTCTTAGTCACACACGAGTCATTCTTTCACTCTCTTGTATTGCACATAGCATTATCAGAAGTTGATACCCTGGAATAAGTTTGGCATTCTCCCTTGTTGTTCTCGCTGTGGATCACTTTTGCTTACCAGAAGCCTTTCGACCCCCTGATATATAGAGATTCTTGGATTTCAGGGAAAGGAAGAGTTCTGGGAATGATCTGTTTATGATGTCAAATCCATTTCAGTCTACATCTGAAAGGATTTTTCCTATTACAGAAATGTTTTATTATTCCCCATTGTACTGGTTTACTTGATCAAACCATGTATTTCCCTCTGCCTGTGAACCACTGGTAGGTTGACTGGCTACTCAAAGTAGAAACAACAATGTTTCCTCATCAGCAAATTTAGGGGACAGAAATGCCAGAGCAAGTGACTTAATGTTTCAGAATACAAAGCTGTGGCTGGAAAAGGAGTTTTTTCATCACCACTTTACTCCGTGGGTAGGATTGATGTGATGTTATACTGCATTTGTATTAAACAGAATTGTTATTATTGTAAAAACCACTTCTTAAAAAAAAAAAAAATCACCCCAAGCTAAAAAGATAGACGCTAACTTCATTTCCTTAGCACTTGTCTAAGTGTTATTCCACAAACCTAGACTCCATCTGTGTGTAGTGTATATTTAGAAAACAGCTTTCAGTTTCAACTTTCCCAGCAGCTGAAAGATGATTGCAGGAGGAAAATGTATGGAAATTGCTCTGACGGCGTCCTTTTAAGGGACACTGCTTTTTTCCCTAATCCATAAAATCGGTGATCACCACAGCAGTTTGGCCATAAAGCTGTCGTTGAAGATAAGTTGCCTTATTTGGTGCCATTCAGATTTTAAAGTTACAGCTGCATCGAAAAGCCCACTGCATTGTGGAAGAGCTGTTCTTGTTCTCCTCATCTGTTTGCTTGTTAGACTGGCTGTGTGTATCCCTTCAAGAGCAGAGGGAAGACCTGAGGCTGCTCAGCTCTGCACTATGGGGCACTGGAGGTCCCTTTTTTTCCTGGGCTCCCTTCCACCTTTTTTTTCCCCCCTGTGCTCTCAGTTCTGCTGCAGACAACACCGACATTTGCTGGCAGCATTGGTCAGCAAAGCCGTGCCAAGCATCCAGAGCAGAGAAAGGAATCCACATCTCCAAAAGAAAGATCCTTTTCTGTGAGCTGATGCTTATAGCATGGGATGCCTGTTTGGGAAGTGGTTATCCCCTCTCCGGGGCTGGGAAGATAATTCATGCAACAAGCAGGTGGTAGTGTTTGACTGGACTTTCACACTGCAGTTATTGTGGGGAAAGGCAGTATTCCAGTGAGATTTAGAGCTCATATTCTGGCTATTTCTGTTCATTAAAGAATCAAGTCCATTTTCACAGTAGCCTGAGGTATTTTCTCCTAGGGACGAACATCTTTATGTCTTTCCAAATATCTTGCAGTATTTCATCCGTGAGACTGTTGCAGTGTGAGATGTTTTCCATTGATCCACTCAGTGTATGAGAGAAATAATGGTTTTATTTACATCTGGTGGTAATCGTGTGTAAATGGAGCACAGACACTCCATCTGGGAATCTCAGCTCTTAAAAGAATTCCACAACACACAGAGGTGATACGTGTCACTGCATAACTGCGGCTTAGCTTCCTCGTGGGGTAACCACAGTTCTTTAGCAAGTTAAAGCAGCAGCTTATGCAATCAGATATGAAAATTTAGCCATCCCTTTGGATATGAGGATACTACTTAAATATGTATGTCTATAAAATATATCTGCATATATTCTCAGCAGGGCTCGATATTTTTGCATCTTACATTTTATTTAAGGAAGGCTTAGTTGCTGATTGAAAAAACAAATGAACTAAGATTTGCGATTACTTTTCGCAGACACCTAGGAAATTTAAGGCCCTAGACTGAATTTTTAAAATCAACAGGGATATCTTAGAGTTTAAATCTCTTTGAAATTTAAAGGGGCATAGACCTCCGAGCGCTTAAAGGCGTGAAGAGTTTAGGAACAGTTGCAGTCCCTGAGTATATGCAAACATGACATCCCACAATCACAGCTCACCCATAACTAGTTGCCATTGCCCCTCAGACAAGCATAGTTTCTTAAATTACAGTAACAAATTGCCTGTGCTGGTCTCTCCTTACCCTGTGTTTCTTTTGGATTTGTGCTCCTTTGCCAGTATTTTCTTTCATTTTCTTTTTTAGAGTACCATCAGCAGTGATTTTTCATTGGAAAATTGGTCATACTCAGTGATACCCTGCATGCACTTGTACTTGTCACACAATACTCAAAACAGATGAGAACATGCAGAGTTGAATATCACCCTTAACCACAAAGCATCTTCAGGCAGTGACTCTAGAAGAGAGTCTGGAAGTGAGTGGGAGCTAAGTGTCTCCAACCCAGCCTTGTGAGAATGACTGCTAGTCATCAGTTGTATCATTGTACCAACTAAAAATAGTCTGGAAAAGCTCTGCTAGTATCACTTGTTCTTTTCAGTAAACCAGGCCTACAGGCAAACAGTGTTTGAAACTTATTCCCAAGTGTTTCTGTAGAGACAAGATAAAATAATTTCGAGATGTCTAATTACTGATTTTTTTGTGCATGTTTGTTTGCTTGTTTGAGCAGAAAAAAGTCACATTAAACACTTTCTTGGATACTCTCATGTCTGATCCCCCGCCACAGTGTCTAGTGTGGTTACCACTTCTGCATCGACTGGCAAATGTTGAAAATGGTAAGTACAGAGACGCTGCCAAAACACAGTTACAAGAACAAACTTCTGTGTGATGATTTTCACACTCTGTAGATGGTTTTTGTAAAAGCTACTGTGCTGGGTTCATTAACTCCCTGTGCTATTTTCACAGTGACTGGTAAAATATCTGAGGAAGTCTGTTGGTCATTCTGCCAGGAACACGGGTTAAGTTTTGCTATGTTCAGGAAGTTAACTTAAACATGTTTGTGCTCTGGATAAGCAAAGAGCAATAGGACTTGTGCTGGTTTGAAAACAAACCACTGAGAGACTCCAAGTCAGAAATACAATTTAGTAGAGAAAGAAATAAATAAATGAAATAGTACGAAAAAGAAACCACTGACAGCGTCAGAATACAGCCTGGCACCCTGTCAGTCAGGGCGTTGGTAGCAGTCCAGATGAAGTGGTCCTGTTGAAGTGGTGATCCTGAAGAAAGGGTCTGGTCTTCACCTGAAGACCCAGTGGTAGCTCTTGTCCTCTGGGAATCCAGCAGGTAAGAGCCACCTGTGGTGTTCGAAAGCTCAGCTTCTATCCAGGATGGAATGCTCGGTTCCTCCCCCTGGGCGGAGCAGCTCACCATGGGATAATGCTGTGAGACTGGATGGCCCATGAACAGAAGATATCCCCTAAAGGGAGGATGGGTCATGGCAGAGATAAAGAACCCTGCCCCACCTGGGTTCAACAGCTCATGAAGATGGTAACAGAATACACTGCAACCCAGGGCAGACTTCATCCACTGACACACTTATATTTGGTAAACTATCAAGACCACAACTTTTATTAGCTATGACATATGGCAGCTGAGAGGGAACAGCTTGGCAGTTTCCGTTCGTGCAGTATTCTTGGCAGGAGATGTCCAGTGCAGTGCAAAACACCAGCCAAAAGGTCCTTAAGGAAGGATCTCCTCCTAAGTCTACACTGCTAGATCATATTCTCTGAAGAGGAAGTTCCGTGTGGATGGTGTGCACCCATTTTTGGTGATAAAAGGAAAAGGAGGAAAAGTTGTGTGTGTTCTTGTACTAAACAAATCTCTCTTCCACTGAAAGGCACCGAGGTGGATGAGGTGATGTTCCCAAGTCCTTTTTGGCTACAGAGCAAGCTACCTATCCCACCTTCCTCAAGCTCTTGTCATCCATCCCTATCCCTCACCAGCTTCACAGTGTTTCCTAGCCTAGAGCAGTAACCCTTCCTGCTGCAAAATTCTGGCAAGGAATTAAACCCTGCCGTATTCAGCAGTGATCCAAATTCTCCCAGACCGAACCTTATGACAGGAAGGCAGAAGGTGCCTGGGAACAAGGGGATGTTCAGTACCCTGTGGTAAATTTGGTACATGCTGTGGCAAGGAAAGGCGAACAGAAATAGCACTATTGCCCAGAAGGTGCTTCAAAATATCTCACTCGGTGCTTTAACGTCCTCAGAGGCTTTCATGCTTGTCACTTTCTGCTTCTGAACAGAGAACAGGACCACACAGGTCCTTTCAATGGCCAGCTTTCCATATCTGGGCATCCAAAGCTAAGTGTTCAACTCCATAGATAGGTACCTAAATGACACCACTTGTACAGATGAGGCAGCAGTAATTAAGAGACAATAACATGTCTAAGCACACTTTCATCCTTTCAGTAGTCATACAGCTGAGTCTGACTTTTCCTCCAAGGTGCCTCACCTCAGCTCCTTCCAGTAGTGCAGCTGCAGTGGATTTTCCCACATGCAAATTTCCTCTATCATGGAATAGCTTAGGTGGAAGGGGACCTTAAAGATCATCCAATTCCAACTCCCTGGCAGGGACACCTTCCACTAGACCAGGTTGCTCAAATCCCCATCCAGCCTGGCCTTGAACACTTCCAGGGATGGGCCATCCACAACTTCTTCAGGCAACACAATCCAGTGCCTCACCAGCCTCACAGTAAAGATTTTCTTGCTGATACCTAATCTAAACCTGCCTTCTTTCATTGAGCCCATTCCCCCTTGTCCTATCCCTACATGCCCTTGAAAAAAGTCCCTCTCCAGCTCTCTTGTAGCCCCGTTAGGTACTGGAAGGCTGCTCTAAGGTCTCCCTGGAGCTTTCTCTTCTCCAGGCTGAAAAACTCTCTCAGCCTGTGTTTATAGGAGAGCCCTCATCTTCATGGCCCTTCTCTGGACTCTGTCATGTATTCTGTCAGACACTGAACGCATTTGTTGCTGCTGTGAGCAGGAGGTACAGGTATCAGCTCAGAAGTGGAGAAGGGCTTGGTGCCCTGTGTGGGAAGTGTTGCCCATGGCTTAGCACGGGTTGCTGTATTTTCACGGATCAGAGCTGTCGGCAGCATCCAACGCTGCAGATTGCTTTAAACAAAGAAGGGAACACGCTTCATTTCGGGGTTTGTCCACAAACTTTTGCTGGGTGTTTCTTTGTTGTGATTTATGGCTCACCATTTCTTTCTCCCTCGCAGTCTTCCACCCCGTCGAGTGTTCCTACTGCCACAGCGAGAGCATGATGGGGTTTCGCTACCGCTGCCAGCAGTGTCACAATTACCAGCTCTGTCAGGACTGCTTCTGGAGGGGCCATGCCAGCGGTTCCCACAGCAACCAGCACCAAATGAAAGAGTACACGTCATGGGTAAGGGAAGGCTCCTGCCTCGCTGCAGACTGCTTTGCCCTCCAGCCATCAGAGAAGCCCCCAGCCACAGCTCTGGGCAGCTGTCCGGCTCAGGGGAGCTGGGAGCCAGCCTGGCACTTTGGATTAGTGACCCTGTCTGGGAGGCTTTGGCCCTGGGAGCCATCAGGAGAGCGTGGAGGTGGGAATGGTCTTTTCTGGGTGAGGATCTGGGGCGCCTGTGACGGTGTGTGCCGCGGTGAGGGCAGCGCAGGAGGGGCTGGCAGCAGGGCACCAGGCTCATGGCAGCTTCTCCCGTTCCCACAGGACTCACGGTAAAATCCTCATTGGCTTGCTCTCTTTGGCTACGTGTAAATGAAATGATGAATACTTAATGCTCATTCATCAATATTTTCAGTTGAGTGGCTGCAGCATATGCGTAGCATTTGGGATGATCCTGGCACTGTAGATTTGAGCGTGGTCACGGGCTTAGATCCACAGTAGTGTTTACTGTAGAGAAAAGCTCACTTCAGTCTTTTTGTTGTCAATCAAAATAATGCAGTGTTTTTTGTAAGCCGAAAGAGAAGTATCAACAGCTGCTGGAACCTTAACCTTCTCTGAAGGGCATGGGACCTGGGAGCTCAGCTTTCCATGGACTGGAGCAAAGCCCCAGTAGAACCCCTTGGTTAGAGAGCATCATAATCCTTCGGGGTTCAAATGCAGAGATCAGCAGAAAATACCTAATTGCTATCAAACCTTTCAAAATTATATTGTTAAAAAAAAAAAAAGGTTATGCATGCAGCAAAAGCTCCCATTTGCACAGTACTTTGTGTTTATTTTTTAACAAAGTTCCGAAGTTTAATACTTTTAAAATGTCTGGTTTTCTGTTGATGGAACAGGCAGGGGTTAAATTTGACATGGTCTTTGCTCTGTATGCCAGTCATACAGCCCTGCACTGTATCCCAGCAGACCTGGGTCTGTAATTGTTTTTGTGGGTCCTAATTGCTGCTTGTTGCATAGACACAAATGGCTGGAGTTTAGTATCTGAATAGGAAAGTGCCCACTATGTAGCTCAGACTCCATTCTTAACAGCAATTTGTGCTATAAAATCCATTTTTTGCTGTAGCCAGGGAGCTGTAATTATAGGTAGGAAGTAATTGGAAAACTTAAGATTTCTGCTCAGCGGAAGACACAAATGTGACCACATGCCTAGTGCTTTCAAATGTTTTCTTGCCAGAAACAAATGTTTTGCTTCAAGTTTGAAGTTGCCTTTCTGTAGCATTCGTTAACATTTGTTCAAACCTGGTTAGCATTCTCCATAATGCATCAGTACTGAGCTCCACATGCGGATTGGAAGTGTTCATGGGTGCAGTGGAAATCAACTGTTCTCAGTACAGAGTGAAATTGCGTTTATAATGAAAGAGAAAGAGCTTGAACCTTACCTATTTAGGTTGGATTTCTCTAATAGAAATATTTCATTATGGACTTGATGACAATCATAAGTCAATGCAGAATGTGTATGCACAAATACAAAATCGTTTCTGTCAGGTTCCAGAAGGACTTTTAAATTTCAGCCTGTAGAGCTGTGTTTTGGGGAGAGGAGACAGTGTAAGGATCACTAACCCTCTTTTACTGGCAGAGAAGCTGAATCACAGACAGATGACTTGAATTCCCTGAGAATCCCTCACACAGCCTAAAACACAGCCTAGATCTTAGAGCCCTTCCTTAGAAGGGAAGCTGAATTTACTCCTCAACTGCATAGTCTCCAGACAAAGCAGAAGGCAGAAAATACCAGTTTGTTTTTTTTCTTTTTGACACCCTGATGAAAATGATGCTTCTTGCACAGACCCTCCCCATATTTTGGGGACAGTGACAGTTCGTCGATCTCTTTTGAAGTGCTGTTGCCACAGCGGGGCAATTCCTGGCGTGCCCGTGTCTCAAATTTCCCATTCTCCAGTGGCCACAGGACATGGAAGAGGAGCTTTACAACAGCAGCTAAACAGTACAGGGTACTGGAGGTGAGGAGGGAAATGCTAGCGAGGGGAAAGAACATAGCAGCCTAGTGCCTGGCCCACACCTAGGAGGGAGATGGTGTCCCATGCAGTGCATCTATAGGGACAAGCACACTCAGGTCTGTTCTTGCCCTCCCAAGATGGTGAGGTACGAGCCAGCACCAGTCCAGGTGGCACAAACTGTGCTCTTCTTCGTTCAACACTGCCTGAGTGCAGCATTGCAAAAAAGCCCTGGCAGCTGTCCCTATAGATACACCCCCCAGCCTGCTCTAAAGGCCGCTGAAGAGAAGAGTAATCTTTCCCCAGAGGGAGCACTCTTTGCCTTACCAGACCCTTGGCGTGGGAGAGGGGCAAGGGGGATGTCAGTCCATAGGTACGTGAGCTGTTAGAGCTTCCTGTTGTTTTGTGCTTCCTATAGCAGAAACAGTATGCACCTTACTTGTCCAGATTACCTCTACCTTCCTTGTTCCTCCCAGAAATCACCTGCTAAGAAGCTAACTAATGCACTTAGCAAGTCTTTAAGCTGTGCTTCCAGCCGTGAACCTTTGCACCCAATGTTCCCTGACCAGCCTGAAAAACCTCTAAACCTGGCTCATATTGTGTAAGTATCTGTGTGCTGTAGACAAAGTAAGCTTTGTTGTAGGAGTTGCTTGCACCAAGTGTAGATAC
This sequence comes from Mohoua ochrocephala, assembly GCA_013398855.1. Lineage (NCBI taxonomy): Eukaryota > Metazoa > Chordata > Aves > Passeriformes > Acanthizidae > Mohoua > Mohoua ochrocephala. The sequence goes on from VZTA01021030.1 coordinate 272,268, forward strand.
TACGGCTCTGAACAAAGCAGGAGGCAGATGTGGCTTGTCCAGCTCAATGCATCACAAGTGCAAATTTGCTGGCCAGGGGTGTTTAGTGGAATAGTGCTCTTCTGGTGTGACTTCACTTGAAAAATCAATGGGGTATATACGTACAGTCAAATACTGGGACACAACATTGGAGTGTCCCCATTCTCCTCAAGAGATGTCCATGCAATTTCGTGGAGTTTCAGCACTTTGGGATGTATTGATGCTGAGAACATCAGTTCTGTCCTCTAGAGACTCTTAACTTCAGTGTGTCACAGGTATGTCTTGACACAAGGCACCAGAGAAAAGTGAAATCAGACCAATGTTGTCAAAACGGGTGTCAAGAGTTCTCACTGACTTTAGTGGAGCTGTGGCTTCACCCAGCCCTGAAGAATTGTGTGAGTCTGCATAAAAAGTGTGTCTTGAACTGCCAAGTCACTTGAAAAGAGTCTGTTATCCTTGTGTTTTGTTATCTTGAGAAAGCAAGATTATTTTTTGGTATAGTTTCTGTCACTACTTCTGTTCTGCAGGAGTCAAGAAACCCAAAGCAGAAAGAAAATGTATTTGTGCAGGGTGGGGAAAGTACCACTTTGGATGGGTCTTTTTCTAAAGCATGTCCACTACCCATAGTGGCAGTCGCTCAGATTTTCTCATTTATCAACTTGGCTTACCTTTGCTTCCTGGGTCCTTAATAAAAAAAAAAAAAAAAGGGGGGAAAAACGTTAAATTTCCCATAAAATTAAGGAAAAATCAAGACACTGGTCGGAAGAAAGGTACAAAGAAATTAACTTGGAAAAAATATTTCAAAAATACTGTCTTCAAAGTGTTTCTCTTATTCTGGTGTATTTCTTAAGAAAATATCTTTCTTAACCATGTTCCCAGGGCTCCTGACTGAAGTATTTCAGGCAGCAGCTATTAGAATTGTATTTACATGTTTAATATCTGTGTTAGTGGCTGCTGGAACTGTTCTAGTCTGTAATTATTATATGTAGTTACCTTTGTCCATCCTGAATATTTGTATGTAGCATCTTTAAGGGTAAAGTGCACACCAGCAACACCTTGAAAGTTCACCAAACCTGCCTGACATTTTAAGGATAAATTGTGCTGGTGGTCTTCCTTGCGTGGTTATAGCGGAACTTCTTCAAGGTGTAAGAGAGTGCTCTGGTCTTCAGAGACAAGGTGCCTCTGACAGGCACAGAGTGCCAAATCCCTGTCACGCTCAATGGTCAGTAAAAACCCCTGCACCTCTTTGTGGAAGAGTACTGGGAAGATGTTGTTCTTTTGAAGAAATGATCCAGAGCTGGATCTGCTGAGCTCCCTCACTGCCGTGCCTGGCCCTGCTGGCAAGTCAGGGATAATTTCACAGGGCGGATTTTGGCCATCCTTAAGAGAAATGGAGAGAGACAGAGAGCTCGAAACTAAAAGAGAAGCCTCTGTTCCCTGTTGGCTGGGGGATCTTGAAGGCCTGGGGGTATGTCAGAATATAAAAGGTAGCGAAAACTGGGCTACTGTGAACGGATTAAATGCATTTAGGCAAGGCAAGGGGTACCGTAATTAAGTAGGAACCGAGCCAAATCTTTGCTGTGAAATTAACACCTTCCCTTATTCCTAAATATGCAGACAATTTAGAGTGATGGGATGTGAGAACAAACCACCATCTATTCTGTTTTATGACAGTTTCCCTTTATTCGTAGATTGATGGTAATATAACTTGGCAGTATGTATTGGCTATAATGATCCATGAGTGAAAAACCTGTAAGTTGTGGAGGTATCATGATCCCCAGCATAATTCAGACAAATTAACTGAGGGGAGAGGTATGCTACAGAAACTCATCCAGAATATCTTCCCGCTGATGCGATTTTTATTTTTAAACATAAGGGAAGTTGAGAGAAACAGCTCTGGGCAGGAATCCAGGCAAAAAGGGGTTTATATGCGCATTAGATGGAAGAATTTTGGCAACAAAACAGTATCCTTTTCTTAGCTTCTAGCTTAAATGGGGACAAGTGCTCCCTGCATTACTATAGAGACTTTCCTTTTGATTGTTCTTCCGCCTATGACTTGCACCAGACAGAAGGACTGCATGGGGTTTTTGTTTTACTGGTGCCACACAAATTTTGGAATTAAGCAGGAAATACATCTAGGGCTTCATCTAGAGAGGTAGTTATCAAGATGTCATAAACCTGATGGTAGAACTCCCACTGGTGGAGGGGTCATTTTACCTCTCTGTACATAAGATTAGCAACATGAAAGGAAGTCCAGACTGTGGAGATGACAAATGGCGTGGCCAGTGCATCATGGAGGTGTTTTTCAAATCCATTCTGCCCTGGCCTGACTTCATTTCCATCTTAAGCCTGTGGGAGCATTATTTTTGACATCAGTGTAAACAAATTAGAGCAGCCTGGAGCACTCTGGAAAATTCCTCCTGTTTCATTTGGTTTATTACTGTGGATATATGTTGTGCCATAGCATGCCTTTATTACATAATGTATTTCAATAGCATTTAGTGTTTTCTGTCTCCTTGAGGAAAGTTAATTCAGTATCAATAGCTCACTTTTATCAGAAAGCTTAATCACTCACTTTCAGGAGTTTAAAAATAACCTCAGAAAGATATAATTTATAGTCAATAGCTGAGTTTTCCTTTGCTTTACAATGAAGTCTGTTGTTCTTGCCTTACCACATCACACAGCTCTATGTGTTTGACCATCCATTTGATATTCAAGTGCAACATGAGGACTGTGACAGTGGGCATCAGCCTTTAAGAAACTTGCCTTGGGAAAGCTCCAGATTAGTTTAATATCATTTTCTTCATTGTAAGAATTGACAAACTGATGCTAATCATGAAACCTTAGCAAAGCCTTGGAGTTTAAAGACGTTTGTACACAAGAGTAACTTTGCTTATGTAAACAGATTAATGACCTTTTATGCATAGAGGCTCTCGTGCTTTTTGCAGAATCAGGGTCACAAGAATGGAGTATGTCCAATGTATTACTTAGACCATATACATATTAAACTGACAATTTAATTAATGATCTCTTTTCCATTTTATTCTGCCTGCAAAAGAGATACTTGGTGAGTATTTTTCTTCTTTAGTACACTTGTTGAAGGAAAAGCTTAGGAAAATCATGATAATCTCGATATTACCAAAAAAAAAAAAAAAAACCATTAAACACATCTCTATAAGTACATGGAAGAGAAGACAAAGGAGTGCTTCTCAAATTCATGACTGATCAGAACTGGAGGTTTTCATGTGGTTCTGCAGATGCAGGGTTAGGTTAAAACTGTATTTTCACATAAATAAATAACACTCCACATCCTACCTCTTCCTGATCACAGATTTAAACTTCTTAAAATCAGTGTGACATTATCATGCTGAGAAATTCATTTGGGTTTTTCAAATACCGTAGTTTGGCCTGTTTTATAACAAGTTGCAAGACAAAATGTATAGTCATAGTTCACTTCTGTGCAGAACTGGCTTTCTTGCAAATGCTTTGGTTGACCAGTTGTCTTACACAACTGGAGCCCAGTGAATATTTTGCAGATGGCTGCTCTATTTTGATTTGCACATCTGCAGAATTCAAAAAATTCAGAAAGCAAGATAGGTCTTCCACAGAGCCTGAAGGGAATATTAACCAATTTGAGGTCTGAATGATATGTGCCTTCAGATTCTGCTCATATCTGATTGAAAGCCCTGTGATTTTAATAACATACCTTTTCGTTGTTCCTGAGCAGATGGATCTTTTGCCCAATGTTGCTTAAGAATTCTGATAAGAAGGTGAAATTTCTCCTTAATGGATACAGAAGGATGAAATTATACACTGATTATTTTTAAGAGCAGACTGTAAAAGAAAGCAGAGGCAAATTCCTTCTTTCGTTTTTTGTAAAAGCAGGAAATAAACAATGTAATAATAAAATCATCATTACTAATGGGTCCTCTTGAGCTAAATACTTACTCTAAATTTTGACTTGGGGGTTTGAAATACCGGTTAAAAAGCTTTGTCATCAAACCAGTTTAGTTCTGCATGTCTTTTATGGGATGCTGAGGGCTTGGGTACACTGTGGTCACTGTGTGGGTGTGATAGCATGGAGCTTAGCACCAGGGATAACTTCATGAAAAGATGTGTTATTTATTGGCGGTTCCCCCCTGCAGACCTCCATGCTGCCACAGAGAACTGGCTGCCAGTGCTCATCCTGGCTGGTTGAAAGCAGGGACTGCACCCTGGACTGTTGCCTCTGGAAAGGAGCAATGGCATAGTGGCTATTCTACCAAAGTGGGGAAAAAAAGTCAAGCAGGTTGCTTAAAACTCACCCCAGAACACACAAAGGCATTGCTTCCCTCCAGGCCTTAGTACCAGAGTGTTTTTATCAACTTCTTAAAACCACGGCATCTGTAGTTTGGAACTATTGCTATGTAAAGCAGAAGATGCCAGTTGCAATGTCACTTAAAACGAGCTCATTCTGTTCTGCATAAATACTGTTGCTGATGGAGGGGGTTTTGGTGCAGAATTAATGCAGCTGGATATTTTGCCTTTCAGGCCCCCCCGACCTGTAACCAGCATGAACGACACACTCTTCTCCCATTCTGTTCCCTCAGGAAGTCCCTTTGCAAACAGAAGGTGAGTTCTTATCCTTATTTATATCAAACAATTATATGATAGTGGTGGAAGTTTCAATTTTCAGTTTGCTCACAGGGGTAAAAAAAAAACCCAAACCCTCTCACAAAGTAAAATCAAGAGACATGAGCAGAGGAATGCCTCGGTTGATTTGGACCTATACCCAGACATCTGAACGGAGAGCTCCCCACAGGAGAGGACTGAATTTGAGCTCTCATTTGAACCATTCTGACCCACTAAAATGTGCTCACATGCAACCCAGGCACCGTCCCATAGGGACAATGGCTGGTGAAGAAGGCATTTTGTAACAGCACGGTGGGAATAGGAACTGGGATGTGCCATTGCCTGCTGGGAATGCCTGCATCATACTGCAAGATACGGATGAACAAAGAGAAAATGTCCTCAGACATGCAAGATGTAGCAAGACATCCTTAAACCATTCTGATTTTAAACCCCTGTTAAACCATTAGAGGCTACAAGGGAGGAATAGTAATCTTGGAATGTGGTGACTGACCCTTCAAGCCAGGGAAGTCTCGTCAAGAGCATTAATCCCCAAGAGGAGGTGCTTGCAGCTGACTGTGTACATTTTGACTCAGTATTTTGGCTCATCCAGCCAAAATATGTATGTAGCATTTGCAGGCTGTCTGACCCAATATATGTAAGCCTACAAATGTACATAGTTAAGAAGGTGGCAGGAAAATAACTTCCTGCTGTCTTAGGGAAGACGAGCAGCGTGTCTTCCTGGGGTGCATTTTATTGCTTGGTTCCTGCTGTGTGTGTCAGTGCTTCAGTGTTCCCAAATGACTAAACACAATCCCTGGGTATGCACAGCTACATATTTTGACACCGAAACTGAAACCAAACCTGCAGTGTACACTGCAAAGTAAGAGTAAAGATGGTTTACTACGTCTTTGATTTATGAATTTTGTTGCCACGAGCTGTGAACTGTAAATTCTCAGTGTTATCTTAGTGCCAGTGGGTGTGACTGAGATGCTTTTTGAAAGCCAGTCTCAAAGCAGCCCCCAAGGCCAGATCTGCTGCCTGTACAGAGAGACTGCAAATGCAGATTCATTTCTGTTGGAATATAGGGGGGTTTACGTGCAAGGCAGGGTGATGTAATTGTAGCCTGGCCAGGAGAGGTCATTAAGAACAGTGCTCTTTAGGAGTGTTGCTGATGCTTCTGTTCATTCCCAAGAAGTCCCTGTGCTCGATCAACAAAGTATCCTTTGGTCCTTAGGCCAGGGACCTGCAGTAACACTCACAGCACTGTCTCCTGTGCTGCTTGTCTTTCTTTGCATGTAAAACATACCGGATTATTTTACTTTTGTCTTCTTTAGTAACTGGCTGCCTTTAACTATCAGGGTTAAACGTACATGCTTCCTGAGCTGGTAGAATTCCTTTTTTTTTCTAGGAAGCACTCCTTAATGAGAATCCCCTGAAGGCAGGTGATAGTTAGACCCTCCTCAAGCATAGGTATCCATACTTCCTTATAAGTGGACAGTGTGACATTCCTGTACCGTTAAGAGTTTCCATGATGCAGCAGTCATTCTGGCTCTTTTAGAGTTCACTGTACCCTGATATGTAAGGGAATTGCATTGATTGTATGTTAGAAGTTTTGTAACTTTTGTTTCATTGACGTGGCAGGATTTTAGGAGTTTGGCAGCTTATTCTCAGTATTTTTATTTTCACCTTCTACAAATTTAATTTGCATCTTTTTGTTGGAAAGAAAAAGCACCCTACAAACAGCCAAGTCAGTATTCTTTCTAAATAAATTGGATTTATTGTTACGAACCCCTCTGAACAGTCTGCTCACTGTGTATTCCTTTTGAGGTATTAACAAGGTTTCATTGTTTGAATCATTCAGGTTACTTGGGGGTATAAATGCAGCCAGTCCTGTGGCTGATGAGCATTCTCTTATAAAGCAGTATGTAAATCAGCTTCACAACAATTCACGGTCAGTATGAGAGCACTAACCTACTAATCGCAGTAGTTCTGTAGCTCATGCACTAAATCATTAGCAATTCTGCTAAACTACTCCAAATATTCTTTAAGGAAGGCTCTGATGGGCTGGAGGGTTTCTGTGGCTCTAATTAGTCTTTTGAATAGACTTCCTGCTGGCTGTGGGCTTTGCCAACTTCTCTTGCTTCTGCGCAGCACGAGTCTTTCCTTTTACCCTTTCACGTAGGACTAATATTCACATGTCTGGTGGAAGTTGGAAACATTGCTTTGGAAAACTGAGAAAACTACACCTTTATGGTTCCATCATCGGTGTATGAGTTGCCTGTTGTGTTCTTGACCAAGGAATGAAAGAGGCTTGCACAAAAGCCTGGAAATGACTCCAGGTCTCACAGCCAGCCTCCTCTGCCACAGCCCTCGCTGTGGGTGGTTGCTGCTCTGCCCTCAGTGCTGCTTGCCAATAACCCTCCCCAGACCCCTCAGCTTTGCTTTTCAAAATGACCTCAGGACAGACGGATCCAAGTCCTCCTGAACCTAATGGAAACTTCCCATTTGCATAGTGAGCTCTGGATTTGGATCCCGTGCCTCTCATTGCTGCACCCTTTTTCCAGCATTCCCACACATCTCAGGGACCTAAAGGAAGATCCTATTTCACTCTGCAAAAAAGAAATACGCAATTGCATAAGAACAGTTTCCCCATCCTTTTTTATGTGGAGTGTAATATCCTTTCCTTTTTTTTGTTATTAATCCATGAGCATTAACTATAATTCAGTAAGAATTATAGATACCAAGGTATGTTTCTGCTAAATGCCAAGGTCTTCAATCTCAGTTAGACTGATAACAGTGTCTTCATTCATTCTTTCAAGTTTTGCTGTTACTATTGCCCCGGGACAATCAGGCCTCATTAGTGGAAGCTCATCCTCCTGTACATCAGAGAAACAGACTTTGATGGCTCTGTTTGCAATTGTGCTGATTTTATATTAAATACTCCATGATTCATATTATAATAAGAAGAGTACAAACTCAGAGTAGAATTTCTAGCTGGATGTAATCAACACTAAAAGCTCTGCTGGCTGTGTTTTCACTGCAGATAACTTATGGTTACTTTAATTTGTGTTGCAGTCTAGTCCAGAGGTTTCAGATAGCTTTAAGTGAAGTTTTTATGTAATGTGAATGTCTGTTCAAAGGAGAATTGGCAGAGAATGTCATTCATAGCATTCCCATGGTATTTATTTCAGCTACTTGTGTTCACATAAGAGCGTGGCAATTCCAACCAGTTTCTCCCTATAGCAGCAAATGTTAAATTCAGCACACCAGCTCATTCTGCTGCTGGAAATGGAGAGCATCTCCTAAGTTCAGCACACTGCCATCTTTATTTCTGGATTCATGGATGAAAACTGGAAATTAACTGGGAAGACAGAGAATCTTGTTAGAGGAAAGATCTTTGATAATTGGTAAATACAGTAACAAATTGCAGGGAACAGCTGAAAGGAGATGGAACATTATATACTATTTACACTTTAATTGCATCTGAAGCACAGATTTTGGGTGGGTACACAATTACTCCGAAGCTCAAAGGAAGCTGGGTTCAGGTTTTCCCTATGATGCTTTTTAATTTCTTCAAACTGCTTTAGAATCAAAGTCCACTTAAAATTTCTGTGCTTGTTTGCTTAGTTTGAGCCAGCGAGTCCATAAGAGAGCTTTAATGAGGAGGCTGGCTTAGCAATTACAAGCACCTTTCTTCTAAATGTATACAGTGTGGAAATTGGTATCAACAATATGCTCTGTACAGCTCAAGAACAGCTTTAAAGTGCTCTTGTTGGAAAAGAAGAAACAAAAAAGTCTGTGATCTTCTCCCAAATACCAAATCATGGTCATTTGCTGTGTTGACAGCTAACGTGATTAAAACCACAAAGCCTGTAATTTTTTTGCTGTAGCTAATATTCAGGGTTTTTCTCTCATTTGTTTTTGCAATTTCCAATGGCCTAGAGGGCAGCAGAACGAGGGAATTTTACTGCAGAGTAGGTAATGCCCTTGCAAACCCAATGATTTGGATATGTTACATCAAAACAAGCAAACTGAGCATTATAGAAACTTTTGTCCGGTCAAGAGAAATAACTCTACATCCTGAATTAATCTTTTCTTCCTTATTTGAATACTTTTGTTCCCCAGCTGCAGTCTGTCATGCTGACTTAGACTATATAGCTGCCACAGTAATGGGTACAATCTCATGCTCTTTCTTAATAAATGTTTTCTTTAAGCTATTGAATTATTGAGCTTAGGTAGGATAAGATGAAACAGAATGTTTTTCCTTGCATTTTTCTCAGCCCCCCCCCCTCCACAGCTAATGCATTTAGTTCTTCTAAAGGAGTCATAAACTGGAATAAATGGTGTGATGCAGCACCTTCTTGAAATGATTGAACTTGAAATGACTTGGCAATTGTGTGATAGATAGAAAGAATGCACTATGATATCAGATACCCATAGCCAAGGAGAAATTGAGCCTTATTTAATGCTGAGTCAGAATGGCTGTTTTGAACTCCACATAAAAATAAAGGAATTGGATATTCTACCTGGGCATAACAAGAGATTCAGCCCAATTTCTAGACAACGACTAACTTGGAGCAAAGCATACTGGTTGCTGCTGTTCTCCACGTTTCTGTCTCTAAGGAGCATGGTAAACTTCAACTGCATGTTGTCTTTGCATGTTGTTTTCAGAACAAGATGAGAATCCTTATTTCATCAGCAATATTCTTCCTGGCTAAAGGAAAGGTTTATATGTTTAATTGTTTAATAGCCAGGTAGACACTAATGAGGGCATAACATGTGCACCAATATTGTTAGGTCTGCATCTTTATAGACATCTGCTCATGCTTGGAAGGCTTGTCTCTAAATTCGGATGGGGAAGCATTATTTGGCATCTTACAAGATGTTCCAGTTTAGCAGGAATATGTCTTTAAAATATCTGTTCCAGTTGGAAACTCACTGTGGCCAAAAGGATCTCTGAAGTATTAGTTGTATTTTGGGGAATATGTGGAGGATGTAGAAAGATATGGAAGAACAAGAAGGACAAATGTCAGCTCTTCCAAATGAAGGGGAGTTGAAGGCAGAATCAGGGACAAAGGTGAAAGGGATTGTACACCAGACAGCCTGACCTTGGTATCTAAAGATACTGAAATTATTAAAGAGTTAATAAGCATCTGGGGGATAATAAACAAGAAATTACCACCACAGATATGTCAAGAACAAATTATATCAACTGAACTAATTTATTCATTGACAGGATGACTGGTCGAGTGGGTAAAAAAAGAAGCAGCAGGTACAATACAGGTTGACCTTAAAAGGACTTCAGACATAGTCCCAGATGACCCAGAAGTACCCAAAGAAAATACAGACACAGGGAAATTGGTAAAAGAGCAACATTGAAAATGAACAATGACATTTTCAGAAGTTTGCTGTCGCTTTAGGAGGACATCTGCTGGGATTCTTGAAAGCTGTCCTCAATCAGACACTATGCACTATTTCTTGTAGTGGCTTAATGGAAGCAATAGAGTGAATATATCCAATTTGCAGGTGGTACAGAGGTTGAAATGGCTATGGAAAGGAGTGCTTGGAGAGCAGTTTCTAAATAAAAAAATTAGTTCAGTAGCAATGGTAGTAATTGATGTCCAAATGATCTGAAATCAATTACAAGAAATTCAGTAATTATAGGTGAAAAGTGCTGTAGCAAGGAAGCAAATAGTCAAATAAAAGATGGGAGCATAATTGGATGGATAGAAATCTTTTAACAGAGGACCTAGGAGTTGCAGTGAACCACAAACTAATTGAAGTTAGCAATACAGTTGTTAGATTGCATTTGACCCTGGAACATCATCTGGAAAGCCATTAAAATTCATTCCCCAGAGGAAGAGACATCTGCCTGGAGGTTTGCATCCAGTTTAGGGCAACAGCACAGGGGTAGATATGCTAACCAGCATATCTGGAGCCCAGAGGGAAAGTCCAGAAAAGCAGAGAAAACATAACTCATGAGAAGAGGTTGGAAGATTAAAGTTTGCTTAATCAGCTAAAAAGGAAAGGGACCTGGCTAGACACGGTACCAGTTGCTGAGTGAGTAATCCTTGCTTGCCTGTCTCTCCACACAAACTGTGTGGCTTCTGGAGCACATGAGAGGAGACCTTGTGCTTGGTGGAGGGGGCGTCACACCTCACTGCTAGAAAGCAAGGCATAAAACCTGCCCTGGGGTCTCTGGTCTCCCACTGTGGCAACATATTTATCTGTACTTTTAGAACAGAAAGGTGCATTTTTGGCTGAAGTGGCATTCCCTGTATCCCTTGAATGCATTTTCCTTCTGTAACTGGGAAGAAAACGTGTGGAAAACTCACCCTTCTAGATGGCATGGAGCATGTTTATCTGCATGGATATTGCCCCAGTGGCAGTGCAATGCACACGAGTAGCATGCTGATGGGCAGAGAAATGTGAAACAAGCACCTTTTCTCCCTGTGCAGTACAGCATTTCATTCAGCTATCTTACAAATTTATTACAAATCAAGAGGCATGAGTTCTCAGGACAACCTCTGGTCCCATCCTCTTCAGAACCCCGCTGCCAACCTTGCCCTCCCACAAGGAGCAGAATTACATGCGTCTCGTCTCACCAAATTCCTCCTTTGCCCTAATATTAAAGGGTTTGAAGGTTTATCATGCACCACATTTGTGCAGCATCATCTGCCTACACACACAGACCCACACACCCCCGGATACACAGGGGCATGCATGCTCATGCACCCATGAGGTGCCAAACGAAAAAAAAAAAAGAAAAAAAGGTGAATAATTTTTAAAAAGAAGAAAGTAACATATAATTTTGTTTTGCTTTGTTGTTTCTTAAACCAAAAAATGCTGCAGCATGAAAAACAAATTAACATTTTCAATGTGTCCCATTTTTAGCCAGTGGTAGCTTGTTAATGTGGATATTTAAGTGTTGGGGAAGATGCAGCTACTGCAATCCATTAAATACTGTAATTAGGGGGGAAAGTGTGTTTGGTGAACTATATATTATTTTAAATCAACAGAAGAACAGTACTTCTGAAAATTAAACTGCTGTATCCCATCACTGTGTCTAAATAAATGCCTTTCCATAGATTATTGAAACCATCTTACAGTTAATGTGGAGAAGAGCAATTTAGCTGTTATGAAGCTTTCCCAGCTTGAAAGCAGCATTTGAGACCGTGTTTATCTCGGACTCCATCTGGAAAATACACAAGCCTTCATCTCTCCATTTGTGAGAGAAGCACATTTTGTTTGTCACTTCTGTAGTGGAGGCTTTAATAGTTTGCTTTTGGAGAACAGGCAGGAAAACTCATCATTCCAGATTCTGCGTTTCCTGAAGTTTTCTGGAATTTCTTTAAAGCTTCTACTGTTATTTTTATTCAGTCCAGGGCACTCGAATGAGCTTCCCCAAACTCTGTTCTGTAATGAATTTCAGACATCACTGTTTACCCTCTTCTTAGTTTTCCTGTCTTATTAACTAGCTCTCCTTCCAAGAGTACTGAAGTAGAGCAGAGCAAACTGCTGGCTAGGGCTGCTCCAGCTTTCTTGAAAGGCAAAGGGTAAGTTAGAGTATGTTCTTAACTTGCACTAACACAGCTAAACCAAAACCTTTTCCTCTCTTCCTCCCATTTGTAATGTATTCTATATACATTTTCCTTGAGAAAAGTGTGATAAGCAATTAACCCAGTGAGCTAAGTAGGGCATGTTTAAATATATTTGTGTACACCTGGATGCATAAAGTCTTGATCAGACACTTCCAAGCAAATCCAGTGTGTTAGTCATGTGTGTCGCATATCTATATTACTGTTGGTGTGCAATATATAGTGTATTAAAACAAATAATGCTGACCTCACAATTTGCTGTATTTTGTAATAAATGGTACTGTACAGTTCCAGAGCTTCAGTCCTTGGCCCGATCTGGCATCTCACTGATTTCTGAGGCTGGCTCTGCCATCCAGTGGGATGCTACCATCCTAAATCACTAAATATTAAAATGTAAATTACAACAATAACAAAATAAGTTCTGCACGTGGTGTGTTGTTTTATTTTGATTTTTTTTTCTAAGAACGCTGAAGTATTCATTCCTAGACTCCCATTTCACAGTCTCACTTGCTCCTGCTCTCTCTGTCTGTCTGTCTGTGTGTCTGTCTGGATCACACCCTGTCCCCCGCCCCCGTTTCAGGTTGCAGTACAGCCTGGATGTTGCAGACAGGCTGGCTGATGAACATGTGCTCATCGGGGTGTATGTCAACATGCTACAGAGCAACCCCGCACGGTTAGTGCAGGTTTGGCACCTCTGGGGGACCCAGGAAAGGGACCTTGCTCTGCCAAATGCTCTCACTGCTTCCTCCTGGCCATGAGCTGGAGCAGCCCTTCATGAGCACTGACCTGAAGTGAACGTGTGTGAATATGGGGCATGTCCTCCCAAAGCTGGTGGATTGTGGCTGCTGTTCTCTCCACTGAGGCTTGCAAGGTGTTGCCAAGTATTGCAAATAATTGCTTAGTTAAGAGTGGCCATGCAAGTTATTTGGGATGCTGAGCTCTAGGCAGTGCAGGGCTTGGTGGTGGTGCAGAAATCCTCACACAATAATGCTTAAACAAGCCCATGTTTTCAAGGTATTGGTTTTTGAGATCATATATAATTTGTAGCGTCACCTTCCTTGAAAGTTAGAAATGGTAATAGTACATAAATAATGATAATAATTTTCTTATTAGCCTAGTGAGAGAAATTCATTTTTACATCTGTCAGGCATTGCTTTTAAATCTGCCTGATTTCTGCATTGTTTGAATCTTGTATGCAAATTTTCCCCTCTCTCATTTAGACTCAGGGGTTTTAGATGGGTGTCTTGAACATAATTCATTGTTTCTGCTGGAGTGATTATAGAGCTTTGTCTCCTAAACCCATCAGCTGTCCTGGCACTTGAGATGCTGGCATTGCAGCCTGCCACGCCAGGGAAGGGAAACCCTGCCTCACCTCTCCAAGTGCAACAGAGCTCCATAGACTCTGCAGCCCTGTACCAGCAAGGTGGTGGGCAGTGTGGCATATGGCCCTAGGAAGGGTGGTGCTGAGCAGAAAACTGCATTGTGTTTCTACCAGAACTATGGTCAGGAGGTTTATTTTGCTCATAACAAACCCTTCAGTTTCCTGTGCTGCCACTGCAGAATATTTCCTGCATTAGAGGAAAGTCTCCATTTACTCCAGTGTGTAGGAGGCAACAAGCAACTTCATTTAGGAGAGTGAATGCAGTCGTTCTCTGTGGTCTTAAAACACTCACTTCTGCATGTAGCTCCTGTTGAAAATGGGAGTAATTTGTCATGCCCAGTGGATAAAAAAGTCTGCCTCCATTGTCCTGGATCTGCTTCTCTACTCCGTAGCCCACTGGAATATGCCAGTGGTGGGGGGAAAAGGCAAACTAGGTTTTAGCAAGGAAAATGAAAGCCATTTACCCTAAACAAAAACATTTCCAAGGGGAATCTCATTCCTGAAGAAGCACTTCCAGAAATCAGACTTTTTGAGGAATATGACACTGTGGCTGTGAAAGCAAGCGACTGGGGGAATGTGTGTGACCAGTCTTTGCCCACCCATGAGTGAGGCCAGGAACATGCTGCCACTCGGTCTGGTTTGACAGGGAGAAGGAAATGTGGCCCTGGCTGCCATGAGTGACTGACTTGATGTGGTTGTTCAGGAGGTGAGCGAAGAATGTCCACGGTTTAGGGTAGTTCTTGGTGCTAGGCCGGTTTGCCAGGCTTGGCATTTTGGATGCCACGTCTAGGATTCATTTCGCTTCGGTGAGGGCTGCCAGCTCCTCACCAGACCTCGTTGTGGGCGCCTCACCTCATCTTTACTGTTTTCATCCTCCAAATTTTATTCTTTATATTCCAACCTGTTCCCTCGAGGCTTTGAGCCGACCTCACCAAGTCACAGGACATTTGTTTCCAAATATGCATGCACAGATCATATGCCATGATATCCAGCATTTATTTGGTTTTGAGGAATGAATGGGGGAGTGACTGATAATGGCCTTAATTGTTTAAACGACTAATGCAAAGCATAGTACATAACATCTGATTGCTGACATTAAATCACTGCAGTCACAGCATCCTGAATGAGAAACAATCGCAGTTATTTGTATAATCAGATTTTGACAGAAACATTAGCTAGAGGGACAGCAGTGTTAGTCAAGCATCTGGCCATACTGCATTTTCTGCTTTGTTGGACTGAGACTGCTAGCAGAGAAACAGAATGGTTATATTTTGACAAAGACAAGAACAAAGTCTTGCCATCCTAAAGCTCCTGTGTGAAGCCAGTTTCCAGAAGAGTAGGTGAGACCTCTGCAGGAAGCTCAGCTGCTGCATCCCGAAGTCTGGGGTGGCATCTTCAGGCAAAGCTGAGCTTCTCCTGCCCGTGCCCCAAAGTGGCTGGATGCAGTTTGCTCAGAACCCACACACATTTGTGTCAGGATGGTGCCGAGTTCAGGTTATTTCACCCTGCATCTTAAGGAGGTTTGGAAACCTGAGTAAAGCGTGTCGTTAACCATAATGAGGTAGCTTCTGATTCAGGGGAGGCTGCAGCTGGCCAGCTCTGCTATTCAATCTGCCTGCAAAATCCTGCCTGTACCTACCCAGACATCAGAGAATTCAAATGCTTCTGGCAGCCAAAGATGAAAAGAGGAATGATTGTAGCTGGACCTTTATCTGCAGGAAAAACCTACAGAGATAATTTCATGTATTATGCTCACGAAGTATCTAACAAGCTGTGTAGTAACATTTCAAAACAAAACAAGATTTGGGGTTTTTTATAGCTAATCATCAGTCTAATATAACCCAGTATACCATCTTTTCTGCTTTAAGTGCAGCTATAATTTATATTTTGGGCTTTGTGGGGTATTTTTAAGTCATTTAATTAATTTTCACTGCTTATCTTTATTTTTCATCTGCAGTTATTTGATACTGCAAGTAAAAGTACAAGTTTTCCTTTCCTTCTACCACAGGCTAATAAGCTACTTGAGGGTTTTTTAGAAGCCAGTACTCCAGAGCAAATTAATAAACAAAGGGAGGAATTAATTCATTATTTATAGTAACTGTATGGGTAGAAAAAATAGCCCTTAGCCAGATGTGTTGAATAGTTTAATTGCAAAGTCTTTTTTAGTATTTAAAACCAATATTTGATACTTTCTTTAGTTCATCTTTAGTGTCTGATTCTAAAAAAGAACTTTTAACAGCAAATAGTTTTCATTTTTGTAAGTTAGAGACTTTGCCTGGCTTTGAATGTTAATCCCATATATTTCAGTCTTTTTCTTTTCAGATACAGAAAAAAAAAAAAAGATAAATTAAAAATAAGAGGTTATTTTGGTTCCATGAAGAGCTGTTTTCTGGGGGCGTTGTGTTACGCTGTGTAGTACTATGTGAGTCCTATTTCTGTATAAAAGTGCCGTGCTACTCTATGGCATTTTTAAAATATTTATTGAGGGGAGATGCACAGCTCTAGGTGGGAAGGCTGGTCTAATCTTACTTTGAAAGAGGAAAACCATTCAGAGACCAGTTGCTACAGAGGAAATATGCAGACATTTGGCTCCATTGAACAGAATTAGTTTTTCTAGTTATTCCCACGTAGCTGAGTGTTACAACATTTCGGTGGTAAAATCTTGGTGTTCTAAAGTAAATGGCAAACTAACAGTAGCAGGAGACTCAGATGACGTGTCTCAGTTTAAAGTGTCTTAAAACCAGGCCAGTTTTGAAAGTCTGGCAGTTAAACAGTCCTCAGAATACATTTAGGGTGTTGCTGTTAGGCCGTTTATTTTTTTTTTTACAGCTCTGGGTTTAGAAACCGACTCTTTGATTTGCCTGTATTTTCTGTAGCAAATCATTTATTAAGGAAGGGTTTGTAGAATAAGAGCATGTAATGAAGACCACACTGATACCTCTCCATTGCACAAATTTCTCAAGAGACTTTTCTAAGCGGTGGTGCCAGTTGTAAGGCCAGCAGGGAACATCCCCATCAGCTATTGCAGGGTGCCTGCTGCAGAACAGGCTGGTCTGACATAGCTGAAGCCTGAGAAATAGCCAAGATCCTCCAGAGTCACTCCTTTGCTCATGGGTTATCGTGTTTTTCATCCTTTGCCTGCAGTTTTGAGATCCTTTTTTTTTTAATGGAGCTGCCTTAGAGCACAGAAGTCCTATTGGACGGGTGATGATATTGGACATTCACTCTATGCCTGAATGGTGATAGATGCCAGACCAATTACTGCTCATAGTTAGAAAGTCTTTAAAGAAGTGGTCACTAATGGAGAAGCAGTGTTTTTTAGAGAAGGAGGAACAACAGCAGGACATTTGTATGCAAAATGTCCAGTTTCTCTCAAAAGGATGTCTGAATCATTCCCCCGTGGTCCCAGATTCTGCACATGTATTCATAATATTTTAAACCTTTTGTGGACGATTGTCTTACTGTATCCCTCTATGGTTGTCTGTGAAGTTTGAAGTAAAACAGAAGTGAATTGTAGTAAATCTGAGAACTCTGAGACATAAAATTCCTGGCAGTCGAGGCTAATGCTGCTGTGCAAACTTCTGTGCTTAATGGTCACATAGAACAGGTATATTCCAGAAGTACATTCATCCCAGACACTGAAATTTAATTTTCAGAGCTTGGGGGTTAGTGATTTGTGGCATTCATAGACCAAATTTGACGCATTGCTACATCTACTTTATGACATCCACCCACGCATAAATATATATCAAAGATATTAAATACAAGTAAGACTCAAAAAGCTGCAGTGGCTTGGTTCATCCGGTAAGCAGTTGTCTTAGGTGTTAGCTCACAACTCGGAGCTCTGGTGCAGATTGTGTTATGCCAACAAGTGGAACCATAATCCATTTTTCCAAGACTGATATGGCTGCACATTGCCATAAAAAGGAGAATTGATGCTAAATGATTGCTGTTTTCCCAACCATCTGTTAGGATGCAATGTTTTAGTCATTATGCTAGGATTAAAAATTAATTAAACTGTCATAAAAGTAACCCTTATTACCCAGTTTACATAATTTTATGTGTCTGCAAGAGTTGCTCGCCCTTTTCTTTCTCTGGATGACATATCAGTACAGTAAGCGTGAGTATGTAAGAAGCAGAACTATACAAATTTAGAAAAATGCCTTTAGTTTTAGTCTTTCCTGAAGGTATATCAGTTATCCCACCAGATTCTTAGCAAGCGTAAAATTAAGCTGTGTATGTAACAAAATAAACATAACCAAACCCAGAAATGTTCATCTACCACCAGAAGTCTCCCATGCAGGCTGCAGCACAAGTTTTGTTTACACAGCACCTCCCCGTGTCTCACTTTCCAGAGCTTTACTGTGTTTCTAAGCTTCATGTTTGCGGTCTCACAGGTTATTATCAGAATGAGAAAAAGATGATGTTTGTCTCTTTTCTCTTGCATCAGTAAGCTGTAGCAAATCCACATGACACCCAGCTTCAGTGTAATGATCAGTGAATATGAACCACTGCTCATCTTCCAAACATAATGTTTAAATCCCAGTGGATTTGATCAAGCCAACCAAAACATGTGCAGTGTAGTTCCCTGAGGGACATGGGGATATGAACTCACTGAGAAGTTTTAGAGAAATATTCCTTTAAAATACATCAGTTCTTCAAAAGCAGCGTTTTTGGCACACGTGCCATTTTCCTCTGGAAGGCTTTTCAAGTTTAAGGTACAATTTCTGGGAAAAAATCAGAATAAAATCCCATGCCCAGACTCTTTTTGAAATGTGAGGCTCATTTGCCGGCAACCAGTTGCATGTCCAGAACAGCCCATGGGCAGGGAGATGTGTGCCTGTTTCCCTTCAGCCAAAAACCATCACAGAGTTGCCAAGGGATAAGAAAAGAGGCCAGACTTATCTCTGTCCAGGATAGTCCACAGGCTGCCTCGTATTCCACACGGCAAAGCACTCCTCTCTTAGGGACTTCATTTTTTCTCTCCTGTATGTACTAAAAGTAATGCGGTATAGGATTCTAAGGCCCAGGATTATCCAGGGTCAACGAAGTCCTCTTCAGATTTCTGGTTTTGTCAGTTTATTAGTTTTGATGGTTCTCTGCAAACTTCTAAATGCTTAGAAATAGTGAAGGGTCTCACTATGTTACCGTTTTCCTGCTCATCTGACTAAATAATAGCTTCCATCTAAAATAAGGACAGTTCTAAAAGCGCTAGCCTGAGAGAAATATTTGCATTTTGTATACTTAGGGGGAGAAAAAATAATAAGGTGCAGTATTTTAAAGGAATTCAGCATATTTTCTATTTAGTTTTTACACTTGTGGATCACAGTCATGTGAACCTCTGAAATCTTGCACCCAAATATCAAGAAACCAAGACTAAAAGAGAAAGTCTGATTATAAATTCCTAGATCAGTGGTTCCAAAAAGTGATCCACAAGACCTTGGTAAGTGCCCTGCAAAACTGTCCTAAATACTCTTTTCTGGTGCAAATCTGACGAAGCTTCTAAAGTTTTTCTCAATAAACACCAAAGCTCCTGCTAATCCACTCTTCTAGGTGACATGACAAAGCTGAGATGCAAAATAAATGCTGACTGGTGGTCCTAACCACCTCCCAACCCTTTTGGGCAGAGTAGTCTGCAAGTGGCATCCTGTACAACCTTTACAGACTGCTGCTGTTTTCCCCCAAGGGAAGGTGCTGCTTGGGCCCTTAGAGCTGATATTTCCAGGGAAATGGCCCTCCCCCTTCTCCCCTTTGCTCAATTAACATCAGCTGTTCCTGGTTTGGTGGCGGTTTGCTCCTTTGTTCCGTGCTGTGGTGGTGTGAGGTGGTGGTGGGGCTGAGGCAGTGGGGGTTTTGCCGTGTATAAACCTGTTTTCCCCTTTCCCCTTCCCCCCGAGCAGCGTCCTTGACAGTGCAAGTCGCCTGGATGAAGAACACAAGCTGATCGCCAGGTATGCAGCAAGGCTGGCAGCAGAAACTTCTTCATCAGTAAGTGTTTGAATTAAAGGAAGGTACTTTGCTTCTGTCGTGTTTCAGGGGCTTGGCAAGATCAGGGAAATTGCATCTGACAGTCTAATGATTAATGGATTATTTTTCCCTATCGTTTTCATCAGAGGCTGTTATGCTTTAATAATAACACTTTTATGCAGTCCATTTAATCCAAAGAATCCACGTACTAATGCCTGTAATCTATATACTAATGCAGTGGTATTTAAATAATTGCATCAAAGGGAATCTGACATCTTGAACTCAGGAAAGACTATAAAATATTGTCTGGACTAGTTTTGGTTAAAGGTTAATGATTTACTGCATTGGAAAAATGGGGTGGTGAATCCATTTTCCTCTCTAGCTCAAATATCACGGCCACTAGGGCCCTGAGTACTAAGGATATTAAAGAATGTTCTTCAGCAGGTTGACTGTAATGACCCCCTGCATTAGCCCTGGCTCCCATTTTCATTTCAGAGCAATGATTACTCTGCTCTCTGTCTCCAAAGACAGAAGGTGGTGACAGGCTAAAACCTCACTAACTGCATTCAAGAACAAGAGAGAATGAAGCAGGAACCTAGTCAAAGTACTTAAAATCTTAAATGGTACATAAAAGGTCAGCCCAGCTACTTTTTTTCGATTTCAAACCATTTGATAGAACAAGGGACCATGAATGACGGTTAAGTGAAAAGCAGCTGGTCTGGAGTGCCCAGGAACATTTTCACACTGAGATTTACACTGTGGGGTCAAGTGAAAGGCTGAAATTGGGCACCACGCGTTGTGTAAAGACTCTGAGTCACATTCATGCCAGGTGAAGACGAATCTGTTGCCCCGTGCAGATTCTGTCACGGAGATTTCACACTACCTGCAGCTGCCTGGGAAGAGAGGGGTGCTCCTGTCCTGCCAGCCCAGCCCAAATCAATTCTTTCCAGACATGTGACACGGTGTTTCAAGTTTAAGGCAACCGGTAGATGATGGTCTTAGTTCTGAAAGATAGTAATTCTTTATGGGAACAAGATCTCCCATTAATAATGTCTCTGGTTAAAAATTGGTCGACATCAGTCCCATATAACATGTGTCCTTGATGTGGGGAAAAACAGCATAAACAGAGCTGACTTGAAGGAAAATACTGAATTTCTCGTTGCCATCCCTCTGTGCTCTTTGAACAGAAGAGACAGAAGGAAAAGAGGTTTCTTCATCCAGAAATCTTTCCAAGCAAAAGAGTGACACTCGGTAGGGGCAGTGGAAATTTTTCAAGCTCTGCTGATGGTCATTCTGGTTTTTAAGGAACTAAATATATTAATAACAGTGGGCATTCGGGATAAGATCCTGATTCCTCCTCTATGAGTCACGACATCCACCAGCGCGTATCAGTTCTTCTTTCTGCACTGTTCTGCTTCCCTGTGGTTGATGTGTTAATGGGAAAACGTATCCGTAGCAGAAAGAGTAGTATGTGGTTACAAGGGAAACATGCTGTCCTTTCTCCACAGACAGTCCTAACCTTTGTTAGGTTTGCTAGGCTGTTGAGAGGTCCACATCCTGGCGGAGGAGGTGGCTGGCACCACATAAAATAGCGCTCCAGAGTTACACTTCACTGGGCTTTTTGTTGTGAGGAACCCTCATATCACAGCAGTAACTCAGCAGAGTGTTTTTGAATATCTGATTCTTTCAGGTTGGAGTTAGAAATAAATGGGTATCTTTGGTAGTTGTGAAACTTACAAATGTCCTGCTCTGTGTTGTCATTGTTGCAATACTGAAATACAGGAGTGTGAACAAGGAAAACAATAATTGGTTATTGCTGATGAACATGCAAAATGAGCATAGTCCAATGAAGCTGTAATGAGCATTGCCTAGTTTGGTGAGAGACAAATTCCCATCTCATTTTATTGGGAGAAAAAAAGGTTTTGCTGTACCTGAAGGACTAGGGAAAGAAGTTTTCTGAAGAGAAAACTCTTTTATGAGAGCATATAGGAAAACTTGGCCAAATGGGCCATACAGCCGGACTGAAAACTGAGTACTGCTCTCAAACTGAAAGTAAAACCGTCCTTTCACGAGAGCGAAGCATCGCTGCACTGGAAACACATCCTGTTCTTCCTGGAGGCAGACACTGGTGTTTGCTTCAGCGTATTCCTCTTGTCTGTAGCATTAGAATCAGGAGCCACATGACAGCAGCTGCCTGCAGCAGTGTCACTGCCTTTTACGATTGGTTCAGAGGAAGCTGCACGAAAAAGCAATGAATGACAGGATGGGAAACGCTGAGTCTTATTTACTCTAGCACTTACTCTGCTTTTAGTGGCAATGGTTCCATACTGGTGTGAGCACAACACAAATGCTCTTTTTTTAGTGTAGGCAAGCTTGGTACTGCACTTTCTGTACAGGGATTTCACAGAACAGATCTGTGCTGAGCTCACGGTGCACGCTGGCTATTCCTCTTTCAATGCAGCCTTCTCTGTTTTACAACAGCAGCCGAGTCAGCAGAGAGGGGCATCAGATATCTCCTTCACCATCGATGCAAACAAGCAACAGAGGCAGCTGATTGCAGAGCTCGAAAATAAAAACCGGTAAGCATCCACCAAGTACCCGGTTTTGTTCAGTCCCATATATTACACATGTGTTTGTTTCTTAACATTTTCTACCACCTACACCCGTACAATGTGCTTACACAGGCACATACATCTCCCCCCACAAAAAAACAGAACACAAAAAGGTCCACACAATATGATAAAGGCTCTAAAATCTATAGCCACGCCATGTTTTCATAAGTGTACTGTCCAGTGACATGATATAATCATGGATACTTTACTGTTTGCAGCTGCTGTTTGTTAAGAGTTTAAAAAAAAAAAAAAGCCTGTCCTGTTTCAAAACCGGATTAACTTTCAGTTGGATTCTCAGTAGCACTGTAACATGAAATTATAAAAGGATCAGTCACGCTTGTAATGTTATGCTCCCCTGCTTTTATTTGGGAAAAAGATGATTAAAGCTCTCCAGAACACAGTCTGCCTGGGAAAGGTTTGCAGGAAGATTAGCAGCAAGTTAGGCTGCTGATTAAATGAGACAGGAGGTGCAGATGTGACCAAGACTGAGAGAGAATGTCCAGGAGAAGTAGGCCAGCCAGCCCCAAAAAGGAGTGATGCCTGTTTGTTAACAGCAGAAAGCCTGGCCCTGGGTACCAGGCTGCCTGATGCCGTGAAATGTATGGCAGCAGAGCTCTGCTCTTAGTGCCGGACTGTAAAGCAGAGGCCAGCCCAGACCAGATGGTTTCCTCTTGCAAACTCTGCACTGCCTTCTGTCACCGTGTAATGAGCACCACCAGCTCTGGTCTCGATTTGCCTTTCATAGTTCGAGGCTGCCTCCTGACCGTCTGCTTCCAGCACATTGTGAAGAAGAGACAAGATTCACGAAGGTTTCAACCTTCTGCTGTGAAGCTTTGTATTAGCCTTTTGACAGCACTCCAGGGCTGACAAGCCAGTCGTAACAAGACTTGTTAAAGTGTTTCTCCATGAATTGTCAACTGCTCTCAGATCTCTAGTTACATTAAAAGTATTTTTTTTAAGTGCTAAATATTTTCTCTGATACTCAACAATATCCAGAAAGGTTACTTTACTTTTTGTGAAGTTCGTGAGGTGCTGGAAATGTTCATGGTGAAGAATTGAAAGGGGGCAATGCAGTCAAGCACAGAGCTATTTTATGTCTACATCTGGTTTTGGGGGGGTCTTGAAGAATGATTTCTTTTTATGGCAAAATTCTAAGAGTTTATTTAGAAAACATCCAGACCCCTCTCCCATTACTGAGGGCTTCTTTGGTTGGCTGCAACCCCGTCATCTTATGTACATCTTCATTGATTAAAAGCTAAATACAGTCATAATTTTTCTCCTCTTGCAAAGTCCAGTGAACTGGTTTTGTGGAAAATTACTGACTTGTGGTCGTCTGCTTATTCTCCTCCCCAAGAGAAATCCTCCAGGAGATCCAGAGGCTGCGACTTGAACACGAGCAAGCGTCTCAGCCCACACCAGAGAAGGCCCAACAAAACCCCACTCTCCTTGCAGAGCTCCGGCTCTTGAGGTAAGTCCACGGCAGTAAAACCTCCAGCCTTGACAGGGGCCAACCAGTCATTCTCAGTAAGAGCAGAAATAAGAGATAAGCCTGGCTTATAGTTTTGAAGGCTTTTTAAAGTAAGTCAACCAATGTGTATCTTTTATCCATTTTTGGTGCAGCCTGTTGTCCTAGAAGTAATTAAGCTTATGCTTTAAACTGCATGCATGAGGAATCTCACATATTACTCCTCTACATTAAATTAAGCATGTGCATTAGTGTTTGCAGAGTTAGGCCCTTAGGTCATTTGGAATAGGTCCCCACAGCCCAGTCCAAATGCCATTAATTATATGGGGAAAAATGTTCAGAACAAATGCCTTCACAAAGATTTCTCGTTTATGCTAAAGAAAATACAGAACTACATGAAAATACAGCCAGAATTAGATGTTAATCTTTGGAAATTTCCCCTATGTGTTGAACTCTAAGGAGAGGTCAGTTCTTTTCATGGTGCAAAACCAGGCTGCAGGATGATCCTCCTTGTCATGTGGGGGGGTGAGGAGTAATGTCATCTGCAGCTGCTGAAGATTTAGAGGATCCTTCCTCCAGTTATCCCACCAAGCTAAAAACATTAACATGGATGTGTCTGTGTGTTAGCCGCATTACTGTACATGGATTTACTAATTTCCATGTACATCACATTGAAGAAGTGCAATTGTCGTTGGCCCAGATCCATAGGCTCCCTGACAGTCCTGAAGTTCACATTGTGAGAGCCAGACAGAGAATCCAGTGAGAGCTATTCGAAATGCTCTGTATGAATAGAGAAGAGAGTGTAAGCACTTTCTTTCCAGTGAAATAATGCTAGATTGCTCTGCCCCCTGACTAAAGAACATTTTTTGCCACTTAGCTGCTCCTCACACAACTAATGTTTTAGTGGTCTGATTCATAGCCAAAGGAAATTACTGTAAGAAATTGTGCTAAATTTTTTTCTTTACAAATACTTGATAGTTTTATTATGGAGTTTTCCACACGAAAATATTTTTCTGATTCACAAATAATTACTTTTGCTTTCCAATCTAAATCCAAATTAGCTTTTTCATTTCTATGAGTGATTTTAGTATGTAATTACTTCTAGAGATCTACAGGCAAGTGACATTCTGTGAGACATACAAAACTGACTGTCATGAAAACATGTACACTGTATGAAATATACCAATAATGTAGCTCTTGTCCATCAAACCTAAAGTCTATTTTCAGCTAGGAAATCAGATTTCTATGTAGTGACTAATAAAATTCATTATACTTTAACAAAAAAAAAAAAAGGAATGATTGTGCAGTGTTAGCAGGCTGACTACTTGTCTTTTCCCTCTTTTCAATTTTGATACACATATTAAAGCATAATACCCTTATTTTCATTTCTTGACATGTGATGTCCTTAGGGCAGTGATGCTGAATTCCTCAACTGTATCTTCCCTGCTTTAATATGCAGTGTGAGAGTCAGAAAATAGCTTTTAATCTGTGGGTCTGAACTGCTTTGCATTCCTTCTGAAACGTTCACCATTTGAAAGGCGAAAGTCTGACTTTGGATTTACTGGGGCATTTTGACACCACCTCAAATTCCTAGACACTTAAGATGGCACGAGGCTGTTCTTAGGTGTAAAAAAGCAGGGCTCAGGACAGCAGCCCTGATTTATGTCTGTTACCCTGCTGATTTTTCAGGCTTGAAGCACTTAAGGCCGTAGAGCAATTTAGTTCAGATAGTATTAAGAGATGCTGGAATCTGTAAATCATGTTGTGGATACCTGTCCCAGCATCTTTCACGAGCTGCTGTGGTGTGGCACTCACTGAAACGAGGTCCTGAACGTGGCATCCTTCACATGACCAGTGCTGTCCTGGAGACAGGGTGGAAAACCCATTACTTCCAAGAATTTGCTCTGGAGTACAGTGGGAGAAAAGCCTCAGAGGAATAGTCTGTACAGTGCAGGCTGCTTAGATCCTCTCTCCCTGTGGAATGAATCTAAAACCCAGCAGAGCTCTGTACTAGGACCTGCCACTTTGGATTACACGGACCCTATTTTCCTTAGCAGTTTCTTTAACTCCATTGCCTTGTACAGTTCACAGCATTTCCAACCGTTACATGTCCAGGAAAGAAAAGCCAACACAGGCATTTTGTAGCAGCAAATAGATCAATCCCTCAGAAGAGTAAATGCAACCTGGCAGTGTTACTATATGATCCTATTATATAGGTGAGAGATAGCACACATGAGCAGTCCTGTAGAAATAAATGTTGACTATATCTGTAGTTGCTCACTTAGAGTGAAGGCTCAAAATCAGGGTTTCATATTGCCCTAAATACAGGAAATGTACTTAAGTCTTGTTGGTTCCGGTGCTTTTCCATTTAGGATTAAATTGTCATGTTTTGTAGGTGGTACAAGGCTAACAACGTAGTGTTTATATGTTCTTTGCAATGCAGTAGTGTATAAAGTGTACCTAATATGTATATTTTTCAATAGTAATGTTAATTAAATCATAACTTCCAGGAAGCAACAATTTTATTTTGGTTTTAGGTGGGGACTTCACACAATTTGGTGATTGGACATGTGCAAGTGCTGCTCCCCCATCCTGTGCAGTGGAGCTGTGCAGAATCAAAGCTGTTCAGATTTATGGGGGCACAGAGAGACTGTCACACTCGGAGTGGCTCAGTGTTCACACTGTCACACAACCAGCACTGCACTCCAAGTCCACAGAGCTAATTTCAAGCAGTTATGTCTCTACTACGTGATAGTCTTACTCTTGCTTTCAGGAAAAAAAATAAAAATAGAAGCAGAAGCAGATCACTGTGGGTTTTTGTCTGAATTTCTGAACTCTCTTAGCTTCTCTCACATCTCACTGTGTTCAGTGCCCCTGCTGTAATTTCCTGTCCTTCAGGGCATGGCTTTAATTTCTCCTGACAGCTAGTGAGGTTATTGACTAGAGTGTTCCAAAGCTGAAATTGCCAGGCATTTCCACAAGGGAATATAACACAAACTTGTTTGAACCTCATTTGTTCTTTGAAGAAGGGTCTGTGTCAGTGTCTGTCTTTTCCCTAACCACTGTTCATTCCCACGAGGATTCCCAGTGTGAGGGAACTCCCCAGCCTTCACACAGCCACATTTCTAAGCCCTGTGCTGAATTCACGCAGCGTGTTTGTTTTCCTCTGGTCTGTAGGCACGTATCCCATGGCAGGGCTGGGAAAATGCTGCAGTTAAAAGCTGCTGTGATACTGTGAGGGGTAAGCTCTGATCAGATCTGCTTGCTTCTCAGGCAGCGGAAGGATGAGCTGGAACAGAGGATGTCTGCTCTCCAGGAAAGCCGAAGGGAGCTTATGGTTCAGTTAGAAGGCCTCATGAAACTGCTGAAGGTAAGCAGCTCCACCTGGTACTACCAAGGAAAACAGAGTTGAAGCAAGAGAGGAGAAGGGAGGAGATGTAACCACAGAATTCTGCAGAACCTGACTGTTTCTACCCACAAAATTTGGCTGTGTTTCCCTCCCTTTTTATTTTTTGCCTTGGTCTTTTAATTCAGGGGTTTCAGATGATGCTCAGATGATGTTGTTCCTGTAGCAGCACTGCATCATTATTGTCACCTGCTGCTAAGTGGAGTAAGAATAAGAAAAGAAACTGACATATAAAACAAGTTAACTATCAGCTGTAAGAGAAAAACCTCAGCACTGTACACTGTTACTCACAGCAGCTGACATTATAGAATCACTTGGCTAGTTCCTTTAACTTTGCCCTTGAGTTAAAGTTCCTTTAACTTGTTCAGTAGTTGGTTCTGTCAGGTGAGTCGCTTGACACCCACATCTCCCTCTCTCACCATAGAGATGCTTTCCCTACAGCACTTGTTTCATTTTCACAAACACAGAAGCAGGCCCTTGTTAAACAGAGGAAACACGTCTCAGCAGAGGATCTCAGTTAAGAATAAAGCTATCAAAAAGCATGTGCGTTTTTAAAGACAGACTAGCATAAGATGGAAAATGTGTTTTTATTTGCAGGCCCATTTTGTCTGATGTGCTTCAGGACAGGTGATGCCAGCAATACACACTGGAAGAGAGTAGCCTGAACAGCATAGGAGGCTGTTTTGTTGTTGCCTATGGCAGATCAAATGAGTTCATGGAAATTCAGTGCAACTTGGGTCAAACATGGCTCAGATAAGAGCAGCAGGAATTTCACTGAAATCCATTTAGCAACATGCATCCATTTAGATGCAACATGCATCCATTTAGATCCATTTGCATCAAAGGATGAGTTTGACACCTTATGTCACTTGCCCCTCCTCAGACACAGGCTTCTGCAGCCACAATGCACCAATCAGTGGCACCTCAGCAGCAGAGCCCACTAAATTAGCCAGCAGATTTTTGGGAGCTGGAAGTAGGCAGGATACTTTTTGTTCTACCCATGAAATGCTGCAGTGCCACAACTGGCAGTGAGGGCTGCCTGCTGTCAGTCACTGCCCGGACAAAGAAAATTTGGGGTAGGAAATGACAGCAGCTTTCTGCACACTTTGCACTGTTCTGGTGTTTCAAAGTGTGCAGAGGTGGGACCTGAACCTGGTCTCATATCTTCAACTATCTTGACTGTACCTTTAACGCTGTACTCCAAATTTGGCTTTGTTTTTTGTTCTTCACTTACATCCTGGCTCATCTCATGTGCTGATCCTCTTTTTCTTTAGGAAGAAGAATTGAAACAGGTAGCAAGTTACCTCCTCTTTGGAGGCCTTACTAACTCCTAAATGTGATTGTGTTCCTGTGATTTGTTTTATTTCCTTTGCTTGAGAAGTGTGTGTGTGTGTTCTGTTGACCAAAACTAATATTTTGCAGTTCTTTCCCACTTTAGTGTCTTGGAGCAGTTTTCACAATGAAACATCTTGGCACTCTAGAAAGTGAGTCATGGCTACAAGGAATCTTGGTCTTTTTCTAAATTAAAACATGTAAGGTATAGAAACCACCCCTCAACTGTAGTGAAACCAACCTAGAATATGAATAGATAATATTTTGAAAATGTAATGAGAATTTGTTACTTTCAAGAAAAACATAACTGAGCTTAAATTAGACAAGAGCAATGAGTTCGACAGCCCATTTTTTCCAGGAGAAGTCAGGGCAGGGTGTGCACATCTTTAAAAGTCAGCACTGATGCTAACAGTCCCATGGGTCTTCAGGAAGATAAATGTTTTCTGCAGCCCAGATCAAAAAGAGGAAGTATTTACATTACTAATAGTAAATTTTAGAAGATTTAATTGTTTTGGAGCTTTCAGTATTGTAACGGATCTTGGAAATGTATTAGGCTTGAAAAAAATGTCCCTTTCCAGGTAGCAGTCTGATTTATGAGTTCAATAAAAGCGTTTCATTTTAGCAAAACTCACTTCCTCCTGCTTTCATCAGCAGGAGTGCAGTCACAAGTCTGGTGTGTTCTGTCTGCAGTACAGCCTGCAGAGTTTGTTTGTATGCTCACCTTCATGAAACTAACATTTGGCTGATTTTTGTAAGCATCAGTTCAGTGCACACAAAAAAATACATCTGACCAAATATCACCTCCATGGAAGGGCTGACTTTTTTGAGTCTGAAGATCTGTTTGCAAAAGAGAAGCTTCCAGTGTGACAGGAGTTACCCTATCATATCAAATGTTCACTGGACAGTGTAAGTGAAAGCACATTTTCAGGCTGTTACGAGGTATTTTTATGAGATTTTTTTTTTTTTCTCCAAGAGTAATGGCCTCGCCGAATACCAGGTGATGATGCTAAAGAATGACTCTCACCATTTCCATTTAATGATCCCCATTATGCTATGCCATTTCACGATCTGTTGAGAGAAACAGGATTAAATTAATTTCTGGAGGAATTCAATTGGAATGAGCAGCCTGGCAATTCATCTAATGCTTATGAATTATCTATTTCTCCGTTGCCCTTCCTTGAGAAAGGATAATGAGTTCTTCACATCCCTGTCGTTTGATGAGGCTGTGCGATTTCCCCATCTGTCATCCCAGTTCGGTCCCAGCAGAGGGAGCAATGGGCTAAAGCTCCTGTAAAGCCACTTTTCATCTCAAGCGTTTTATGCTAAGCACGCATGACACTTGATAGCGGGAAAACGTTCCTGTCTGGCAAGAGTTAACTTAAAAGCTGCAGCAATTCGACTGGGGATGGTGAATTAAATCAAATACCTGAAAGTTTTCCTGAAAGGCGTGAGAACACTGATAGCTGCAACCAAGTACAACACAAAAGCTGAAGCCATCCAAATACCCACAGTAGCTGTGGTAGCTCCATTTTCAGGATGCTTCAGTCCTTGCTTTAGCTGGCAGAGCTGTCAGTGTTTGGGAGCAATTCAGTGCTTGTCTTCTCTGCTGACCTTACCAAGAAGTTGCTACTAGCTGTCACAGCAGATTTCAGGCCATTAGGTCCACCCTTTGAAAATCATAATTCTTCTGATAACCACTAAGCAGGAACCCAATCCTAATACCACTTCATTCCCACAAACCTGGGCTGAGGTGGATCTAGATGAGTAAAATAGATTAAGTTTTCACCTCTCTGAAATCAGGCATTCCCTAATATCCTCCTATTTCAACTTGCTGTTCATCAGTTCTGTCTGATACTGCCCAAATGGTATAAAAAGTGAGGAGTTTTTTCCTGGACTCTGACAGGACTCTGCTTCATCTTCCTGTGCTTCCCAAACATTTTGTGTCTGTTTATCATAAACACAAGATCTCAGTCATAGCTGCAGACAGAGGGTGAGCACTGGGTGTGCAGCAGCTTTCACATTTCTCTTAAGGGAAAATTCCAGCGCAGAGATACTGGCGGGCATCTGTTATTTTTAGTAAATAAAATGCCTATTCTGAAGTTCATTCCTGAATGTGACTGGATGACAGGAAGCAAATTCTGTCCATTTTTCTCCTCATCTTTTCTCTGAAAGTTCCCACTGTTGGTGGTGTTCCCGGAACAGAGATCAAAGGCAAAGGGGAGCTAAGGAAAAAAGGCAAGTGAAAAAGGAAACTTGTCTTTCAAAGAGCTGAGAACCAAAAATTCTTTTGCAAATGTGTCTCACTGAGGATGAAATGTGCTCCGCTGAGGCATGAACGAAGAAAGCTGTAGGTCCTGGATGCCCTGCCTGATGTTCAGAGGTTATGACTAGCAAGGACCTCGGAGCATCTCCAAGTTGCTGTGGGCCCTTCCTCTGGAGGACTAAATATCTCCATTTCTGCTGGAGCTGGTATCGATGATTCTAGAAACAGGAGAGTATCTGGCCTTTATATATTTGAGTCGCCTTTCATCCATCATTTAAATGTTCTAAAACCAATCATTAAAGAAATTATAAGTATTAAATCCTCCATTCTTCCATCAGTAATGTGCTTATTTCTCATAAGCCTAATTTGCCCTTGACGGCTTTCAGGTGATAATGTCTCTTAGAAAGGGGCGATAGGAGAAAAGAACAAATAGCTTAGTATTCTGATTCATTATTTATGGTCCAGGCCAGGAATTTATAAAAATCTCAAGGGCAATCCTGCAATGGGCTGCTCTTGTCTTTTTCAGAACGTATGGTATTGCCAAACCATATCAGAGCTGTAGTGCCAACCAATACCAGAGTCAAAATAAATGTCATGGGAAGAGTTAGGAAGTTCTCTTGTATTTTAAAAATGAAGCCAGGATAGGGGAAACACCAGCCCTGCAGTTACTTTTGACTGAAAACAACCAGGAGCTTGTGTTGCAGTTGCCGTTTAAGAGCACTCAAGCCACCTCCATCCTTGGCCTCTGCTAAACACTGGGTTTCAGTCAAAAGCCACGTGCAGTTTGGTGTGGGCTCCAGCATTAGGTTTTTCTTACACGGATACACATTCCCAGGGTTTTGAAACAGTGGGTGAGAAGAGCACTGTGCCTCTCGGAGTCGCTCACCTAGCTGCGTTAGTGAAAACTGCAGTTTTGTAAGGTCTCCTTGAATTTCAGCTGAGTGATCCTAACTGTGAGGTGCTAACAGCATGTCATTTGTATGACTGGTGTTAAAACATTTTCACTTCCAGCAGCTGGACTGGTAGCAGGAATTTATATTGCCCTATCCCCACAGTGTTTTGGGAGTGCCTGAGTATATCCTGTGGAGCAGATAATTTAATAGTGGCTTAAATAGTTTTCTAGCTCCAAATAAAAAGCAGAAATTTGTATTATTTATTGCCAGTGTCAGACTTTATGTGACAGAGAGGTTGCACATGCAGTGAACTTGTCCTGCAGGGAGGCAGAGGGCAGGGCTGTGATCAGCTCTCATGGCAGTGCTCTGCTGAAAGGGGCTGCTCCAGTCCCTTGCCCAGGCTGAAAGCCACGCTGGGGCCAGCAGCTTTCCCCTTCCCACAGCCAGAATGGGTTACAGTTTATCAGACGAGCATGTGGACTGGGGGAGTGAGAGAGGGGAGAGGGCAGAGAGGTCCATAGTGTGGTCTTTATTAACTTGGATTTTTTTAAATTTAGCTGCCTGACATTTTCCCATGCTTGAAGGAAGTCAGATCTTGACTCATATTTTCCTACTTACTGTTTCTCTACACAGAAGCCTTGCTGTCAACTAACAACTGACTTCGGTTTATTTCTTCTAGCAAAATTAACATTACCCAACTGATCTACCAAGAGCATGATGCCTTTAAGCTGAGGGATGGGTGACCAGGAGAGCAGGCAGGCTCCTGCAGAGGCCGTGTTTAACCCCTTGGTTGTTTTGCAGACGCAGGGGGCCGGCTCCCCACGTTCCTCACCCAGCCACACCATCAGCCGGCCTATTCCAATGCCCATCAGGTCTGCCTCTGCCTGCTCCACCCCAACCCACGCGCCTCAGGACTCTCTGACCGGGGTGGGAGGAGACGTGCAGGAAGCCTTTGCACAAAGTAAGTCACTAAAAGCTTGTCTGAGGTACCTGGAGACTGAAGAATCATTGTTTCTTGTGGTTACTGGCTAAATGGACTTGAGATCCTGAGTTGCATGCAATGAAACAAAACAGAACAAAAAATATCTGTGACAACTGCATTCTGCCATTGAAAATGAACTTTGTCAGCCATCAAACTTTGCTGTCAAAGCAAGCAGGTAACCAGAAACTGGCCAATGATGCCAATTAATGGAGTTTGGGGTAAGAAGGAATTTTGATGCAAGAGGGGGAGAGCAGTTATCACTGCTCTGTTAACCAGAAAAACTGCTGTTGACCTCAGCAGGCATTGTCAGTGTGTTTGGTTTTAAATAAAGACTTTGTTAGAAATAAATGATACAATCATAGAATTAATTCAGGTGGGAAGGGCTTTTGTAAGTCACTGTATCCTTCTGCCCCAAGAAAGAGCTTCAAAGTGAGATCAGACCGTTCAGGACCTTTAGCAGCTGAGTTCTGGATGGCTCCTGTCACTCATTTTCTCTGTTGCAGTGTTTCACCATCCTTATTGTGTAACTTTCTTGTCCTCCTGTCCGACTGGAACATCCCTTGATTCAACTTGTGTCTGTTGTACCTTGTCTTTTTGCTTTGGACCTGAGAAGGATCCAGTTAGACTTGACAGGAATCAAGTCTGAAAGTCTAGGTGAACCCTTTCTTTGCATTTCCAGGAAGCTGCCATCCCCTTCCCATTCTTTTTTCAAGTAAGAATAAATTTTAAACTGTTTTGAATTTCTAAGGCCACAAATTTAATTATTATGTTGAATAACACAGAAAGTGAGTCGTCTGTGTTATCTAAATGAATAAATATTCCTTATTTTTCCAATCTGCTCTCTCTAAAATATTTACATAATTGCAATTCTATGATCTGAATAAGTTTTTCCCTCTTTCCCCAAAACAAATTAAGCATACCTTTAAATGTAAGCTCAGAAGTTCCTCTGCTACAGTGGAGGTGTGCTTCTTCCCAGGAACCCAGTTCAGCCCTCTCCTGCATCCTTCCCCTTGATTTTCCTGTGAATTGTGTCTTTGTGTGTATTTTTTGACAAGGTTGAATCTGTAATGCAATCAAGAATTTTCTCCTAAAGTGGTGGTCAATTCAAGTATTGAACACAGGCATAATTCCTGGTCCCAACATAACGGGTTGCTGCTGATCTCATTTTCTGTGGCAGATGAAACAGGCAATATGTTTTCCTTTTTTTCTGCTATGAAAAAAAATGAGACAGGCAAAAATATGGACCCCTAGCTCCTCTGCTGTTATGGGACAGCTTCTTCCAGAGTTAAAAGTAAGATAAATAATGTAGTGGCCACAATAGTTTATCCATAAACAATACTAAGTCTGCCTCAGGCAAATGCATTTTAAGTATGAAAATATGTTCTGTTCAAGATAAAAAGCAATATAAGAAGTTATGTGATCACATTTTAAAACTGCTGCATTTGATAAATACCTAGCTTTGTGTCATTATTTACTGAAAGCTCTAGATAGGAAGGTCAAACCCAAAGAACTTGAAGCCAGCATTCTGTCACATCTTGACATACGACTTTGTGAGGGGGTTGGGCTGAGATTTTATGGCTCCATTCTCTGCTGCACCAACAGAGATCTGCCTGTATATACATAATACATGTATTAAGCCACGGTTAAACCATGTGTTCTCTTCATTGCTTCTGTTTCTCTTTCACAGCATTTGCAATAGTTCAGAGGCACAAAATTGGGAAGGCTTTAGAGAGGGAGTGGTTGTCTGTGTGTGTGTAAGAGAAGAGTTTGACTACTGTAATTTACATTCCAGTAACTATTTGCTAATGGATACAATTTTAAAAAAACTCTTTAGGATTTGAGAAACTTTTAAAAATGTATTGGTTTGCATTCGACCAGTTTTTAAAAATCTACAGTAGCCAATTCCTGTAAATAATTCCATTTGGAAGACCAGTGATTCTGTGGAATATATTGATTATTCAGCTATTTGACAATAGTATTTATGTTCGGGATTTGGGGGAGTTAAGCACACATTACCCACAGACCCCTCCTAAGTAAGGAATATTTCATGCAGCTCACAAGAGTCTCTCATGATTGATGGTTAAGGGAATATTGCCAGGTTCAGCAGGGAAACACTTCTAGATGCATTATTAGAAAGAGTTTTAAAGCAGCCTGGGGCTGTTTAGAGAGGCAGTAGTACTTCCTTTATTAAAAAAAACAAGGGGGGTTGGGGGGAGAGAGAGAGAGACAGTAAATTATAGAATATACAAGAAAGTCCTTGAGCTACAGGAGAGGCTGAGAGGGAGCAGAGAAGAGAAATCCATACAGCCTTGATGGGGGATGAGGTCAAGTGTGTTTCTCCAACGTTTGCCATAATTATCTGGCAAATACCTGGCAATAATGGTGTCATTAAACAGAGCTGTGGGAACTTAGAGAAAACACTTCATTTCTTCCCTCCTCCCCCACAGGCACTGTAAATGAGTTCACGCTGGATTTAATCTTCTAGGCCTGGTCTGCTGGTGTCACCACACAAATGCAAGCTTGATGGCAATGAATAATCTCCACGTATCTGGCATTGTGATTAAATGAAGCATGAGGGGAGGCTTCTGCTTTTGCATGCAGCATAAGTAAATGAGGCCGTTCTGCAGAGAACTCTTCTGCACGTGTCCCTCGTAAGGACTTTGATACCCTGAATTATCACAATGACAGCTTTCAGCGGGGTCAAAACTGCTTTCAGCAGCAAAACATATGTCATGTGAATAACAGTAACACTGTGCTCTGTCCATCTCTTGGTTCAGGTGCAAGACGAAACTTAAGGAATGATTTGCTGGTGGCAGCAGATTCAATCACCAACACCATGTCTTCTTTGGTAAAAGAACTAAACTCTGGTGAGTGAGGCTAACAAGAGGGAATAGTCGCCACAGTGACATTTCACATTTATATGAAAAAAGTGGGAGGTAGGAAGATACGTATCTTCGAAGCTTTTTATGCTTTTATTAAATAATCCCTAAATAACAGCTTCTGAAACTCAGCAGTTCTCAAAGCCATGGATGTAGAGGTGCAGCTGGACACAGTGAAAACTTTGTGATTCCTCATGGAGTGGGATTTCACTCTTTAGAAATTAGATTTAGCATAGATCGTACAGAACCTGTTGTAAAATGCAGCCTGTAGTATTACCATGAAAATATCCTACCTAATAACTGAGATAAGCAAAAGCTTCAGTATTTGGTCCCACCACAAGAAGAAAACTGTAAGCTTTGCCAATATTAGTAGAATATAGAAGAATATAGAAGATATAAGTAGAATATAGTAGAATAACATGCTTTTATTCACTGTGAGGAGGTGGCATTCTCGGCTGGAAAGGCAGAGAAATGCCTAAAGAAATAGGCAAGTATATTTGTGAAAGTTGTGAAAGTTAAATGGGACTTTTTGCTTCACAGAAGTGGGCAGCGAGACAGAGAGCAATGTGGATTCCGAGTTTGGACGGACTCACTTTGATGACCTGGTTCCATCCCCCACGTCTGAGAAGGCTTTCCTGGCGCAGATCCATGCCCGGAAGCCAGGGTACATCCACAGCGCTGCTGCCACCGGCTCCATCCGCAGTGACATGTGGGTACCTGCTCCGCACCCCCTCCTGATCTCATTCTTCTTCCTTTGAAAACAGTGTGCAGCACACAGCATTTCCTCTCCCTCTCAATTATTTGGTTAAAAACAAAAAAAAAGAAGAAAGCATAAGTCCAAGTGAGGACTGCTTCGTGGTTACATAATAGTGGGCTCTGTAAACAATAAAGGCTGGAACTTAAGACTCCCTCAGGAGCGAGCTGTCTCACATCCAGCCTGGAACACTCAGGCAGCATGGAGGCCGTGGGACAGCTGTTTCCCTTACTATGCCCTGCAGTCCTATTCCCTATTTATCCAGACTGAAGGACCTGTTGGGGCTCACTGGAAAAGGAGAAATGTGTAAATGGAAAACACAGAATGCTTTTCATTGACCTACTTAATTGGCGAACAAACAGATTGATTTTTACAACCTGATCCTTCCTTTCAGAGACAATAGGCATCTTTGTAGTTATTTTTGGTTCAGCCCCTTTGTATGAAGTTATTGAGAGTTTTGTTGCTCATTTCCTTGGGGTATTGCCTTCAGCAGAATATGCCCTTTGGTGTACTTCATCAGTGCCAGATCACTGGAGAGGGGAAATATCAAAAATGTTCTCCACTGCCAGGAAAATACTAACCAGTGGAGCATGTGGTTAGACTAGAAGTATCCCACAGTCCTCGTAGATTACAATAGAGGGAAGTTTTATTGACTCTGAATGTCATTCATCTCAGGAGGCTATTTATTAATAATTGTCTTTAGGGTTACAGAAGATGGAGACCCTTATGTCAGAGCAGATGATGAAAATTACGAGAATGACTCTGTCCGCCAGCTGGAGAACGAGCTGAAAATGGAGGAGTACCTGAAGCAGAAGCTGCAGGATGAGGCATACCAGGTGGGAGAAGGACACCAGCTGCCCGTGTTTCTCCCTGAGTGAGAAAGGATGATGTGCCTCAGGTGCCCAGTGTCCTCTAAGCCCTGGGCTCTGGGATGTGATCTCGGTTACCAGAGCAGCCACGTTCCAAAAGCTGCTGCCACCCTTCCACAGACACACCTGCATCCAGCCTTTGTGCATATCCAAGGCCACGCTGCCTGAGGCACACAGCCAGAGTCCATCAGGGTGCCAGGGAACCAGGTGGGGCAGAACTGCCTCTGAGCTTGTTCTCTGCCCATGCCTACGAAGTCACTTAGATCTCATTCCCCGCTACCACAGGCGCTGGTTGGTGGTGTCAAGGTGTCCTGCTATTTTCAGATCTTTTTTTTTTCTCCAATAGCAAAAAGCATTCACAAGGGTTTCTCCAGTGTGAACTGAAGCTCAAGCACAGTCTGTGTGTCACTGTCATTGTCAGAATCTGGAGGTGCAGAAAAGGTTCTGAAACGAGCCAGAGGACCAAGTATTCAACAAGCATCTGGTATAGAGAACGGGATTTGTTATTAAACACCTCCCTGAGGAAGCTCTCAAAGGGCATTTGTTTAAGAGTCTTGAGTAAAGCAAATATGCCAGGAGGAGCTGGAATTCTGTAGATGTCCTTATCTGCATCATGGTCTCCACTTCTACCTGGTGTTGCAGATTATTGCCACGTTTTCAGTTATTCTGACTTGGAATATCTGAATTTAAAATACATTACTTCTTATAAAGTTGGAAGTAGTGTCACTAGGAGAGAAAACCCATTTAGGTATTTGGGAGCAGAGCTGAAGCAAGCAAAAATAACTTTGTTCCCACATGGTGATCGACTCAAATTTGGACCTGACCCCTACAGAACATATTAAATGGGCTAAAAAACCCAAATTAGACATGTTCTGAGAGATCAGAGGTCTGAAAATGAGGTTCAAAATCACTTTATGGGCAGGAATTCTTTAAGCTGCTGATTTCTAGGAGCTAATAAAATCTAGCCTTTTTTTCTGGTAGTTTTCCTCTAGTGTTCAGTGCTGGTCACTTTGGAGACAATCCGTGTCTGACAGGCTTGTGTTGTAATGAAGATTGGCTGCCCTTTTGGTCTTCTTTTCTGTAAAGCTGGTAGGATGTGTTAGTCTTGTAAAAAGTTCACTGAGCCTTATCAAAATTTGAGGTGACTGTGAGGTTGATCTCAACATCTTGTTGTTGTTGTTGTTGTTGATGTTGTTGTTGATGTTGTTGATGTAGACCTGCTACACACCCATGGTAGCTTGCCAAAAGTCATTTCATTGCAGAGGTCTTTAAGGACATGACAAAAGGAACAGGATTATTGTAGATCATCTACTAAGGCAGCAGTAGGTGACATAGGGGGTCTTGTCAGAAATTTTTATCCGAGATAGGAAATGTCAAAAATCACAGCCTTTAAACTTCTGAACAGGATGAACAGCTACTGCTGATGTAATGAAAAGTAGTTGTCAGTTATAAAGAGGGAGTGCCTAAATAGTCACAGCTGTCAGGCATCAAATGGAAAATGTTATTCTTGCTGGTAAAAATTCCAGTTCTTCAGAAGGAACAACAGAGCAGTTCGACTGTACTTTGATTACAATATGGAAGTGCAATAAATGGCAACAGTGTTACTCAGGTTTCACAGGTTACAACGGGATTTTGTGCATGCATGAAATTCAGTGTGTATGTGCACTGCAAATAGGGGCAGGAATAGTTGTACATGTCACTTGATGGCACTGGGTGCTACTCTTGCTTCAGTCAAAAGAGTTTTTCTGCTGTTTTCCACCAACATTCCCAGAAGAAGGGGAGGAAATCTTAACATCAGAATAAAACTCCTGAATTTAGATGAGCCAAGACTACAAGGTAAAGTTTATTCCCCATTGTTTCACATTATTTGTTTCCACCAGGGGAACAAAAACAAACAAAAAACCCAACACACACACACCCACCCTCCCCCCACCAAAAAAAAAGAAAGGCTGCTTTTTGTCAAAAGTATATTCGCTGAGGGAACAGAAAGTCCTCATTCTAGACAAGTTGTGCTTAACAGCATTTTTCCAAAACAAGTTTCATGATGTACTTTACTGTCTGTGAGATTGTCAGCTTCTATCAGGCAGTGATTTGACAGTAGTGACTTGTAAGTGGAATCTATTTTTAGTTGGTGCCACAGCCCCAAAGCGTGTAATGGCAGTGCATGAGAAGTCCTTCCCAGTATGGTTGATGCCATTTAAATTAGGGAGTGTGTTTAAAGGAAGCAAGGGAAAAGTATGAAGTTAATAGGGACTACGAAGATGATTAGGAGCCGTTTGGAGAGCGTCATATATTGATCCTGAGACTTGTGCTTTAGCATTGGTTGTTCTCTACAATTTGCTGTTTATTTGTGGTATTTTGCTCTTCTGTTCCTTTTTCTACTAATATCACTGAGTATTCTAAAACAGCCACAACTTTCTACTTGGAAAAACAAAGGAAAATTGGAAAATTTCTGTTTAGGGTATCCTGTTGAACAGAGGCCAGGTCAACTATTCTCATTTGCATCAAACCCTTGGAATTTATTACAAGATGTTTTACTGTTTGTACTCACATGTACACTGCATTCATCTGGATTGCCAAAAAAAGTCAGAAGCTGTAGCTGTCGTAATGCAGTTGTCAGCTGAAAAAATCTGCAAGGAGGAACTCCTACTAAGGTTGCAGAATGGTCACCTCAGTAACAATCTGGTAACCATTTTTATGTTATTAAATGTCTCACTTTGTGTAAAATCAGCACATTTAGAAAAACACGTAGATGTAGTGTAGCATGAAAGATGGTTGGCCCGAACCCACTCTTGTTATTTTGTGTCACCTTGTGTCCAAGAAAGATTTTTATGCTGAACTCTAAATTAGTATTAAAATATGAGCAAAAAACCCAAGATATGTAGGGAAATCAGGGACATGAAACCTTAGAGGAGGCTTCTTTCTCTCTTTTTTTTTTTTTTTTGAAGCATGTTGTAAATAACAAGTATCTATATCAGAAAAGAAACAAACACGTTTAATGCACAAGTGCAAATGCTAACAGTGTGTATCCTCCCACATCTGCTTCCACTTTTGTTCTTGGTACAGTCTTTTGCTGGTATGTTGTGTAAGGCAGTTTTCACTGGGTTTGTTTTCTGGGTCCCTAATTGCTCCCTTTATTTCTAGGCTTGTGCATGGCTTTTTTCAGAATAATACACTGCCTGGCTGCTCACAGGCTTAATTTGTCATCTTCCTGTTTTCTGTCCTTTGTTACCTACAGGTCAGTTTGCAAAGTTGAGTGCAATATTCTTCTCTCTCCTCTCAAGTAAGTATTATTATAATTTAGAAGAAAGTTTGGAATTAATCCTCATAGTGTACATTTCAGTTGCAATGCATCTTGTGGCACCTGAATGTATGTGACAATGCTGTTTCTTTCTCCTTTTCACCTGTGTTGGATGCCGTGGAATCTCTCTGAATCTGTTCTGATTTGTGGGCCTGTGGTCCTAGTCCCAAGGATTCCTGTTAAGCCATTACCCTTTTTATATTTTTCCTTTGTTGACCATCAGAGTGAGAACGTGGGCTTTTCATCCCCAGGGATGATGACAAATATATTAGCCAGTACAGAGAAACCTTATCCAGAAGATAAAGAATCAGATTACATTTCAGTTTAATTCCTTTCAATGCTTTAGTCTTCCTAGGATAACTGAAATAAACAATTTCTGATGAGATCAGAACATCTACTCTGGTGTGTGAAACAAGAGTTATGCAAACATTGAAGAAAGCAATCCTCCAGCTGCTGAGCCACTGAGGTGTCCTCAGATGTGCTGTGGAACTTTAAAATGCCCCAATCCAAGTGGAAGGCACTCAGCTACTGGATAGAGTCTGGCAGCTCAGAAATATGGCAGGATCTATAAACTCCCTGCTGTCTCATATTCAGGTCATGTTCCTGACACATGCCAACCTCACAGTTGCAGCACTGAGATTATTGCCAAGTTTTTCTCCTCAGGAAGACAGACAACATCTATTTTTACGAAGTAGCCTGTTACTCTGAACATTTGCCCAGGAAATGGGAGACCACACATTTCTTCTTGCCTCAGCTGAAGCCATGGATTCTGCATTTCTGACTTTCTAGGAGAGTGCAGTGCCCTGCTGTGAAGATGGCAGTGAGACAGTGCTGTCCATCCTGCTGAGACACTGAACCCGTGGGGTGACGGGGACAAAAAGGCAGGAGAAGTCAGAACAGGGATCTGGTTCTGGTCTGCAAACTGAGCCTCTTCCTCAGAGCCAGAACTGAAAGCAAGCAGAGGTCAACAATCAAATGGACGCTGGAGCCTGGGAGCGGGGTCACGTTCAGATGCACAAAACCAGTGAGCTAACAGGAGCTCGTATTGTTAGATTTTGTGTGCCATGTTTTATGCTACACCTCCTTATTTATAGGGCAGCTTTGATGGTAAAACTTGACCCTGATTCAAGGGGTTTGCATCGTCTGATGACAGTAAAATTTGACTGTTAAAATGTGTACCTGGTGAAAGCAGCTGCTAGTGGGTATTTCCAAAGCATCTGTCTCAGTGTCTCTTGCAGCTGAAGCAGAAT
This sequence comes from Mohoua ochrocephala, assembly GCA_013398855.1. Classification (NCBI taxonomy): domain Eukaryota; kingdom Metazoa; phylum Chordata; class Aves; order Passeriformes; family Acanthizidae; genus Mohoua; species Mohoua ochrocephala. The sequence continues at coordinate 313,849 of VZTA01021030.1, forward strand.
AAATGGATGTGAAAAGCAAATAAACTGCAATACCCAGAGTACTATAAACACCAAATAACTGCTCATAAAAATTCTAACATTGCCCCTCAGGTTACGTTCATTTTCTCAGTAGCCTTGTTAAAAACATGAGCCATGTAGAGTTTCCTAAACATTGACAGCCAGAAAAATAAGTTTTCTTGCTCTGTTTTGGTGCAATTGTCAGTTTTAGATCAGGTCATGTGAAAAGGAAAATAGATCTTTCAACAACAACGTGTGTGTATATAACTATGTGTATAGTGGAAATTTTGTGTATAACTGAGTATAATTATGATTTGCAATAGTTAAGTCAAAAACCCCTTTTTAATTAGAATTACAAATCTCAGGCAATTCCATTTAAGGTTTCCTCTTTTGTTGGGAAACAGTGTTAACATAATGATGTGGGGAAACACGCTGCCCTAAAGCCTGGCTTTCTTGAAAATATGTATCTCAAATTAGCAGAGATCTGAGACTGAGCTACTGTCTCATCTCTTGGGTGATTTTTGAAACATTTTGAAGCCTTGTCAAAAAGAAAGAAGATTTTCGTAGTGAAATTCTTTTTGGCTCCCAGGGGAGCCCTTTGGCCAGTACCAAAGACTCTTAACATTTCCAGGAGCTATAAAAGCCCAGCCCTACAGAAGTTAGCATCCAAAACTGGTGGACTTGGCCCCTCACCTGTATCCACAAGAGCAAAACGTATTGTGGTACATTACGATAAACACATCTTCACATGGTAAGTGAATCTTCTCAAGATTCACTCTGTTGTGAATATGGAAGTCTGTCATATCTTGTCTATTTTATTTGGTACCTACATTTCACAGGACTGGAAAAATAACTCCAAAATAATTTATTGCAGTCATGTTATCTAAAGTGCTTTTGCAGTTTTCATTGGGTTCTTGCTTGAAGCTTAGAAGCTGCACGAAGAGGTTTATTTCTAAGCCCTTATTCAGTCAATAATGGTACAAACACAGTTGATATGGTCCTAGATGGCCATAGGAAGTAGAAAGCCAACAGATTTTCCTACCTCACACCAGTATTACATTACATTATTTTAAAAAAAAACCAAACAGTGATGGGGGAAATGAGATCAGTTTATTGTAGCTCCTTATGAGTGATATTGCTGCTGATGGCCAGCCACAGAGTTTTGTTCATTGCCTAATCCATCTGGAGTTGATGTTATTTGATTGATGCTTTTTGCAATCTATTTGCATTTGCATCTTTCAAAGTGCTATGTACAATTTTCCAGGATTGATTTTAAATAGCATCTAGTATAACAAATTCCCAAGGGACCGATTCCAGTAATATATAAAACATAATTTGATCATGTTTCCAATTTACTTTTTTATGTTAAATATACTTGTTTTGTTTTTAGTAAAGAAACAGAGTGAATTTGAGCTTGTTTTGAGCAGGCACTAGGCAGATCTTGACATTAGGTGAAACTGCAACTTTGATCTTATTTTACCTTTATCTCCTTGATAGCATTTGGTTTTTTGCCAAGGATGGCCGATGGGAGCAGAAACCCTGCCTTTCAGAGACTGGTTGAAAAGTTGTCATTTTCAATTAGTTGCTGTTGACTTGTGCAGAGGACGTGTCCCCACGAGACCTGCAATCTCCTAGATTTTCTAAAGCTGTGCTTCCTTAGTGCTGGCACACATTTGGATTGGTCATGCCTGATTCATTTATATGCATTATTATGACAGGAGAGAAGGTGTGAAAAGCTAACAGAAATCAGACCTAAAGCATCCACTGAGAGGGAGTACAGGGAGGAGGCTTTATTACAGGTTTTGTTCTCAGATTTTAACTGTGATTTTCCCTATCTCGACAAAAATGTAATCATTTCAGTTAAAGATTTAGCTCCATTCCCACTCCAAACCCTCTCACTCTCTCAAAAGCTTATAACATGAACTCTTGTGGGGTCTGAGGCTTTGGGTGCGTGTGGGTGGCATTTTCCATTGCAAAAGTGACTGAATGGTTTATATTAAAACAGGTGGGATTTTTTTCAAGCACAAAAACCCCAAATCCTCTGAAATTTGTGATACAAATGCATTCTTTAAAAATGCTATCTATTCAACTTGACTGTTTTTCCAGGACAGAACTCGTGTTCAGTAACACTTTCATACCTTTCTCATCTCTTGCCATTTTTTTTGAACCTCTGCTTTCATGTTTACCAGCAGAGATTAGGAATGTCATCAAATGTCAGGTGGTAAAACCCATGGGCCAGGGGAGATGGTGTGGTCAGTCTAGTCCAGTCTTTTTTTTGGTTTTTTCTTGAACACATACATAAAAGCCAAATGTTATCTGGGCCACTCCATTTGAAAATAACAAGAGGATAACAGCACAGTAAGTTTCAAAAATGTCTGCTACCTTCACTCAGCTATGTTTTGGTTTTCTTTTCTTTCTGGTTTATTTTTCTCCCTAAGTCCTCCTCTTCTTAGCATGTAGGCGTAAAAAGCACTGTAAAAAACTGTGTCCAAGTTAACAGGGAAGAAGCAGCTTTAATTTGTGAATTCAATTCTAAAATTACACAAGTGATAGGGATGTTTTTTGAAAAATCGCTGAACGACAAGTGACAGAGAAGAACCTGTGGATTAAGTAACAGAAGAGGTCAAAAACAGTTTTATATCATGACAAATCATACAAGTCTTAACTTGGAATTAATTTTGGCTCTTGCAAGACGTTGCAGTGAATTTAAAGCTCTGAGGTTCATTAGTACTCATTATTTCTTGTAGGAAAATATCTCTATCCCAGTGCTGGCTGTGGAGCAGAGAGAAGCCTGGAGAGAATTTAGAATAACCCTTCCCACACTCCACCAAAGAGAAGTAATTTATCCAAAAAATATGAAGCAAACCCAAATACTTAACATTACTGTCAATGTGTCTTAATGCATCCCATGTTTCACGAGCCACTCTTACTCTTGTGGTTTTTAATGGTACCATCACGAAATATGAGATGTTCCTGTATTTTTGTATATTAGGAAACGTTTTGTCACCAAAAGGGTTGTCAAGCACTGAAACAGGCAGCTGAGGGAAGTTGGTTGAGTCACCATCCCCGGAGATATTTGAAAGACATGTGGATGTGGCACTTGGGGACATGGTTTAGTAGTGAGACTTGGCAGTGCTGGGTTAATGGCTGGACTCAGTAATCTTTTCCAATTTAAATGATCCTGTGGTTTACATAACCCTGAAACTGATTCAGTAAAAGTCAGTCTGAGGCAGCTGAGAACTGACTTCTTCCATGCCTTTGATTTGCATTTTTTTTGTCTGAATTGTGAAGAGCAAAATGTTCCTTTGCTAAGATTTCCAAATTAGTTTGCAGACTTCAATGGTACGTCTGATTTTTTAAAGATATCATTTAAAATGTAACTCGGAAATTTTTTATGAAACTCTCATTAGACTTGCAGTGCAGGCTTCCTTTGCATTTATCAACAAAATGTTAACGCTTGTCTTTTGTAACCATCTGATACAAGGAGACACTAAATTAAGATCATCATACCATTTGGCATGCTTGGGTATTAAGGAGTGGGATGGAAGTGTTTGTGCTTGAAAAATTAATACAATCAAGTGGTGTCAGGAAGGAGAAGCAGCAAACTAAACTACCTGACCTTCCTTCATTCATCAGCTTTAATTTAACTGTTTTTTGCCGGAGTAACTTGCATTTCATCTCCCATCTTTCAGGCATAAAGCTGGTCTAAAGTGAGTAGAAAAGAATTCATGTGTAGGGAGTGGTCTGTGATTATCAGATCTCATGTAATGCAGATTAGTTTTCTCTCTGAGGTAGTTCAAGAGTAAAAGGGGATGAGTTCCTTAACTTTGGAAGGGTCAAAGGTGTAAACAGTGCCTTTACAATAAATGTGCCAAAAGCAGAAGTTTGCACTATTCACTGACTGTAGATCCTGACACAGTTCTGAGAAGGAGCAGCAGTAACCTATCAAGCATTTTCCTTTACTGGCTAAAACGTTGATGCCTCTCCTGTAGGAATTTGACATACTCACTGATGCTTCAGGGTGTAGAAGAGCACCAGCAGAACTGGTGCACCGGTGGACTAGGCTGTTCATGAGCTGTAGCACCCAGAATCATCCTTTCAAGTAACTACAGGTTTTCTTAGACACTGTAAAACACACCCAGGGCAAGAAACTTACGTGTGAGGGGGGGGCTCATGATGGTGAGTGACTAAATCAAGTGCCTGAACACTGCACAAGAGGGATAAACCATGGTTTCACTTTCAGTAGTCTATTTATAGAGCAACCTGAAAGGGGAAAATGGAAGGGAAGATGGGAACACTGCAAGTCTGCGTCAGTGCAGACCGAGCTACCCCAAGGTCCCACAGCAGGGCAGGCAACAGTCTTCTTGCCCATGGCAAGGAAAGTTTCCAACTTCCCACGTGCCCTGTAAGTTTCTGTTTACAGCTCAGATACCTATGGCTCACCTGGGTAGAATGGCTTTTTTCCTTTTTTTAACTCCTTGAGGGATAACCACAGGAACTGGCCAGCTCCTTTTTTCTCTCAACAAAGCAGCAGTCAGAGGCTTTACTCGCTCTGCCTGCGCGGGTGCAGCATCTTAAACCAGCCCTCTTTAAACACCTCCTGTAAACGTTTCTCAACAGGGAAGCTGCAGTCAGACAGACAACGAAAGCTACGTAAGAACTGACGATGAGGAGAGTTGCTTTCGGACAGACGATGAAGAAAATTCAGCTGCGAACTTCACAGAAGAGTGGAACCAAGAGGTGCAGCGTCTCTTGACAAAAAAATCACATAGCTAAGTTCTGAGGACTGTAGCACAGTACTTTTGTTCTAAGAGTTGTAGTTTGTAGATGTGTGTTTTTTGACAACAAGACTTTTGTTTAAAGCTAACTTATATTAGCTACATCTTCTGTAACATGGCTCATTACTGGCGAAGCAAACAGACTGACGCGCACGCTGCCGTCACACACGGCGGCGCTGGTAATAACTCACGTGAACCCTTTGCACATGATATTGAACCTGTTCAGTTTACAATGACAATACTGTTTATAGGTAGAAATTTGATTTCTGAATACTTTGAGATTTTAGTAGATCGGTTTACTATACACTGTACATTTTTTTTTTTCCCACGGGAGAAATAAAAAGCGACAAGTATGCATTTAACACTGAATGATCATACTCCTGAGTGTATATATCTAGTAGCCCAAAAAAACAAAGTACCAGGCTGTATTTGCAATTTGTTTGCAAGTCTTTAAATTAAGGCTTATACAAAATGTACTAAAATAATAATAATAATATAATTATTAATAATAATAAACTTCTCTAATTTAGGGCTAATGTGTAACTTAGGAATGTTTCTTTCAAAATAATCTAACAAATCAGCCATAGAAGTTAGTGTAAATATTTTTTTTCCAAATAGATATCATATACAAAAGGTGACATTCAAATGATATAGAATCTAGTTTTTAAATCAGCACAGATCTTCTTAAAACTGTGAACTATGTTTTGAAATACTCGTTGCTAAAGCTGTTTATAAACCACAGGTGCCATAAGATCCCTGAACTGACTGATGTTACGTATAATCCTCCATGGTATTGTTTCATTGATGTTTTAGCTTTAGTAAGCATGTGTTCAACAAACCAGCTCTTTCCATCTCTCTGCCCCTCCTCTTCCCCCCCCGCCCCCTTCCATTATGTTATTTTCGAGGCCTTCAGCTTTAAATGTACAGGCTTAAAGTGCGCTTGCAACTGTTTTCTTTTGATTTCCGAATGTGTACTGCCTTAGCCAGCCACCAGATGTTCTGCATGCCCTCTTGGAAATGTGTGGTGAGACTCTTTCAGAGCTGGATGGAGAAACAGCGATCGGTGAAAAGCACAAGAAGAGCAGTGGATTTTTTCGAAAGGACAGGCATACAGTTACAGAATTGGAGTTTCGTCCGGTTTAGTATTTTTCCAGTATCAAGGCATTTCAGGAGAAAGGGGACTGACCTGGCCATTAGGCAGGGTTAGGCAGTGAGGCTGCTGGCTAAAAAGTGTTTGCTCTGCTGTGACTACAAACCTACAGACGCTCCCGAGCAGGCATTGACACAAACTAGCGTCGACGTGCTGCCCAGAGCACCCTGCTCCGAAACAAAGGTGACACCTCTGTGGCACGTGGCACTGCTGTGCAGAGGAACCAGAGCCAGGCCAGGGCCAGCTGGAGCAGCAGGCAGGCAGGGACACCAGGAGGTGTGCCACGCTGGCCACCCGGCCCTCCTGAGCCGTGCAGCGTCCTAGCCCGGAGCCACCTCTGTGCCGAGGTGACTTTACTGCCCTAACACAATATTGGGCTTGCAGTACCTGGCTGACCTGAAGTGACACCGTCTAACAGCCCTGAAAACAGTGGTGTTTCATACAGATATTTCACACCAGCACAGTTTGCCTACAGCAAGTGATGAGATACCCATCTAAAGCAGGTTAACATGGCTTGTCTGTCCTTGCTTTCATGGTGACGTGGATGTGTGCTGCCGTATTTCCGTGAGATTGCTATGTCGCTCGACCCAGTAAGTCCACTTGTTTGCATGCATTCTCCAGGCTCGTGGCTGTTTCCCTGGGCACTATGTGCTAGGGGATGAGTATCTGTATGAGAGAGCTGCTGCCATTTTTCACTTTCATGTCATTTTATGGTGTATGCAGATCTCTTGTCCGTATATCCTCGTGTATCTGGGCTTGCTCTCAGACATCCAAATGCATACTAAGGGATCCAGATATCTTCATGTAAGCTTTTCATTTTTGCAATCACTTGGTCTTTGCTCCTGGGGTATGTGCCGTCCTGGCAAGGCAAGCACCATATCCTCCGCTGTCCCCTCCTCCGACCTCCTCTCAGGAATGAGTTAGCCTCCACTAGTGCCTAGCACTCCATGTTTTAAGCTACTCCAGTGAACCTGTAGACATTGCTGTCAGCTCAGGATTCCAGGCAAGCATTTCCTGAACAGGGAGAAAACAAGCTAGAACGCAGCTACGTGCAATGGCTGATTAATTCAACCCATGTCATGTTGAACTGTACCCAAAGTAATAGATCCCCCTCATCACCTTAATGTCTGCGTGCTCATTATCACCGTGCTTAAAATAGATGCAGTAGACTAAATCCATTTGCAAGAGCTTCCGAACTGGGAGTAAGAACTGAAGTTGACTACTCTAGCACCTTTCTTTTAGGCTGGTGTCAACAAGATGATCCCTTACAGTTGGAGTTCTGGGTCCCTTATGCCCTGGAGCTCTGAGATGAAGCACCTCTTACTTAGCTCTCCAAATGTCTATTTTAAGCATTTTCCCAACTGTTAAGCTGGCTGCATTTTCACCCAGCTGGTCTTTGTCTGTTTGTTGAATATTATTTTGGTTGTGGTTTGCGGTCATTAAAACAAACACGGTTACAGAAGAGGTCCCTGGTGTGGCCCTTTTCTGAGCTACCAATGGCCCGCCACAGCAGTCAAAGCTCCGGGTGGTTTTACTGTCACTGGAGGAAAACCAGTGGTTTGGAATCAGGAGACAGGGATGTGAAGATGTATAGGGTCCTTGAATGTCCAAAGCGAAGGTGGAGAATGGGTTGTCTGTAAGTAGTAATGTTAACTAAACTGCATAAAAAGGTGTGTGGCCTTTGTTGTGATATAATATGTATTTTCTTATATGCATGAGCCAAATTGTTGCACCATAATTTATCATAAGTGTGTCCGCCTTTACTTTCGGTCGTCATCTTCTCCCATCCTTATTGGTTCTTGGCAATTACTGTAGATAGACCTTGTAAATATTGCAACCTCGGGTTGCTGTAATCACGTTGGTTCAATTCAGCAGACGGAGCTGTGAACAACAAGCACTCCACTGTGTCCTGAAAGAATAAAGGGCATTTTTACCTTTGAACCAAAAAGAAAAGAAAAAAGAAAAAAAAAGGATGAAGAGTTACATCTTGAGGCTACTAACTGTAACGCATTTTTAAAACTACTGTACTTGACACCACTTGAGACAGATACAGAGACACTAAAGATGTCACGATATTCATTGGTATTGTAACAGAACTGCTATTGTATGGGGTTTTTGTATTGCTGTTAAGTATTGTTTTGTGTGTGTGTGTTGGAACCTACTGGGGACATGTTATATTTTGAAGTGATTAAACTATTTAATTGTGTGTCTATATTTTGGAATGGAATTATTTCTTCATTAAAAAGATTTTTAAAAGGAATTTATGGAGCGTCGTGTTTGTGGCTTATTTTGGTTTTGGATGATCTGTTCCATGGAGCCCAAGCACGGTTTTTATTGAGTGGGGAAGGAAAGTGTGTCCCTGTGGTGCCTCAAGTAGTCTTTGTCTCCTCCACTTCTTCATGGAATAACTCCTTCCACCACCTTCCACAGCACTTTGAACATGGTACCAGGCAGCACCTGCTTTCAGTGGCCCAGGCAGTTTCTTCTTTCTTCTTTTGTTAATTCTCCCTATCTTTAGCAGTTTCACAACCTGAAAATGCAGTTCCCCATCTGTAAAACACCTGCCCCTGTATCCACTTCACAGCAATGAAAATGACCACAAGCAGAAGACATCAGGGCCTGACAAGGTGCCTGGTACAGACCTGTAAGGGGGTACCTGGTCCTCAGGAACCCAAACTATCTGCAATAGTGTAATTTTTTCTTGCCCTCTGTGCTTCTCTGGCCTTAGAAGGAACAAAACGTTGGAACAGGCGTATTGGAATGGCTTTACCATTTTATAGTCACACGTTCTTTTAATGCAGAAGGACACAAAGGACACAAAGTCTTTGTTTTTCCAATTCCACTTTAAGATGTCTTTCCATAGAGTTGTTGGTAGCTGCATCTGGCTGCTAACCTAGAAGAGCATGGACTGGGAAAACAAGAGCAGCACGTTCGTGTTCTGATGCGGTGCTTGGGGCTGCTTCATCGGGACGTGGCAACATCTGGAGCCAGTGCCCAGTGGTGCAGCTGGGTGTGGTGGCAGCCCTTCCCAGCAGATGTGCTGCAGCTGCCATCCCAGAGCGTGTCCCTGGCATCCAAAATGTCCCCAGCTGCGCGCACAGCATTGTTAGTGGGCCAGTGGGTTACACCAGGGCGGGGTCTGTTAGAAGGAAAGCAGGAGCAGCACACCAGAAATACGCTCTGTCTACTCAGCAGATACCCCAGCGTGTTGGGGAGCAGATACAGCCCGGTCTGCTGCCTCCTTCAGCACAACCTCCTGACTGCTGTGGTCACCTGTAAATCACCAGCGTTTATGTGCCCTAATTCCCCTGTCTACGTGCTGACGTTCTTCAATGAGGATGATCGTTTTACACTGTGAATTATTTGCCAGATCTGCTGAACTTTGCCTCCACAATCCCAATCTAAATTCATATCCACAAGATTGTAATGTATGATGACATATCATCAGCTCATGAGGATAACTCTGTGTTATCCATGCACAGTCCCAAATTGCTGTATTGCTCCCTAACCCACAATCAAGTCTATGGCCCCTGGAGAACAAAGGAGCCAGTGAAAACTAATTTATAGGCAAGGGCTGGCTTTCTCTTTGCCTCTTGGTTACTCGAGCTGCTTTTTGCTCCCCACAAGGAAAATAGACTTCATGTGGGAAGAAATTAATTACTTTCCTTTGCAAAAGGAAATAAAATAGAAAATAAAATAAAAAGAAATAGAAAAGAGAAAAGAAAAAAGAAAAGAGAAGAAAAAAAGAGAAAAGAAAGAAAAGAAAAGAAAAGAGAAAAGAAAAAGAAAAGAAAAGAAAAGAAAAGAAAAGAAAAGAAAAGAAAAGAAAAGAAAAGAGAAAAGAAAAGAAAAGAAAAGAAAAGAAAAGAAAAGAAAAAAGAAAAGGAGAAAAGAGAAAGAAAAGAGAAAAATAAAAGAGAAAAGAAAGTAAAGAAAAGGAAAAGAAGGGAAAAAAAGGAAAAGGAAAGGAAAGGTAAAGAAAAGTAAAAGAAGAAAAGGGAAGGGAAGGGAAGGGAAAGGGAAAGGGAAAGGGAAAGGGAAAGGGAGAAAAGAAGTCTTTAGATCTGGGTAGTTGGCCCCTTGGTTACATCAGCATTGAACTAGGGGACTAAAAGCATCTGGAATTTTCTGAAAGCACCTGAGAGTTTCATTTAGCAGCACACAATTCTATGGTTGCTCTTCCAAAATTTGCTTAGGCCTGTTGCTCAGCAGTTGTATATTCCCTTGCAAGCAGCCCTTGGGTCTGGGTGAAACATTTAAGAGATTATTGCAGGAATATGAAGCTGAGTTTATCAGAGAAATACAATGTGTTGGGTAGGAAGAGAAATCTCTGGTGTTCCACAAAGAAAAAATGTATTGAGGAATTTCATATGCCTCAGGATGATCCTGCCTAATACCCCAGATAATGTGCAGATTAAGGATTCCCCTTTGCTTTCTCCCAGGTGATTGCCACCCGTTGAGTCGCCTGTGGTTTAGGTCAGCTACCCCAAGCTGCCAGCACTTCACCGAGCCTTTGGCTGCAAAAGGCAGAGCAGCAGAATCAGGCTACACTTCTCCCTGCCTTCCCATTCCCCAGGGAACACGTCCCAAACTGGAATAAATTTTTCTGAGGGCCCACAGCTCTGGAGCTTTCAGAAAAAACTGCTTTGGACTGGCAACCTCCTAGGACGAGGCTGAGGGATGTGTGCAGGGGAGGAAGGGAATTGTGCAGCCACAGCATGCGAGCTCTAACCTAAGATGGTTAATGCAGCTTGGAGATAATAAAGACCAAAGAGGTGATGTGGAAGAGTAGTTGCTTTTCTGTGTCTTGGTAGGGAGTGAAGGAGGCCGTGGTGCATTTTGTCACCAGTGTGTGATGCTGCAGAATGCAGTTTGCCATTTAATGCAACATAATTTACTGCTAGCAAATTAATTTCCTTGTGACTTGCGCTTTTTACATAACTCCCAGCAGTGGCCAGATGGCAGAAGTGTCAGGCCTGCTGCTTGTTATGCTGATTGTGAGCCATAAAGGCTGCCCAGTTAACACTTCTCCCCTGCTTGCTGCAGCCCAGCATTGCTGCTGGAGCCCAGCATTGCCTGCAGCCAGCAAGCTCATTCAGAGAAGAGGCACCCTCCAAGTGCGTGTTTTGACTGATCCTCTTGTTACTGTTCAGTTCAGTTTTGGTCCCTCTTGGTAGATTCCTGTCAAAAAAAATAGGGGTCAAACTGGTTTCCAGTGTGGGGATGTGTCTGTGCACACCAGCATTTCTCAGCTTTTGGTCTTTGCAGCCCCCAGATCCCTTGCAAGCCTCCCCTAACCCCAGCCTGGGGTGCAGAGCATCCATCCCTGCTCCTCCTCCCTCCACCACGGGCACCTCAGTGTGATTTCAGGACAGGCTGCTCCTCGCCTGCACCAACGCTTCTCCTTGTGGTTTTGGTGGTGCTGTTCAACCCCGCCTCATGGAGCAGGGGCTGCTGCTCACCAGGGAAAAAAGTTTCTCACTGCTGCCTTTCTGTCTCATGTCCCATGGGAGCTGCTATGGGGCCCAGACTAAGTTTTTTCCTGGGTGGAATCCCTTGCTCAGGTCAAAAAGTTCCTTTAGGACATCCAAAATCCTTTCCTGGTTTCACCAAACGACCAAACATGTTTATACTCCCGTGGCCCACAGAGTTACCTCCCCTCCTGCACCCCTCAGTGGTGCCTAGTCCAATTACATTCCTTTCTTTTTGCTTATTTTGCTGTATTGTTTTTTAAGGCTTCAGGCAGTAGCCTTATATCCCCCATTTTACACCTGCACTGCTGCTATGAGTAGGAATCAGGTGCTTGACAGGTCTCTGCACTTCTTTAACATCTGCCTTCATGTGCAAAGGCAAGAGATTACATGCTCTGTGAGAAGCACTTTCATCATCATATTCATTATGTTGGTGCAATTAAACTTAGAAATCTCCCCCAAGAGACCTGAGCTCTGACAAGCGACCCTATTGTCTTCTCCACAACGTAGGAGAGTTGTGTTTTAGTCCTTTCACATGGCACTGCATGCTCTCTGGAGTGTTTTCCATTTGCTACCTATGTAACTGCACCCTGGCTCTCAGCTCATTTGCCTGGAGACCCTCAGAGCCCCCAGCCCCCCGGCAGACAGAGGGGCTCAAATCCTGTTTGTTTCAGCTGAAAGGCTGATACTAAAGTTAGTGCAGATGGTAATTAGTACTTGAGGGAGTGCTGTTTCCAGGGAATCCTCTCATCACTCGCTCTGAGTCACACACTTGGTGGAGGACACTTCACCAGAAACACATTTTCTGCTACTTTTGGATCTAAGCGCTCACAAATTCATTAATTGAGTTCATGTATAAATGCAAGGAGGAGGAATGCAGAACACTTTTGTGAGGTCGCAATTGTGAGAAATGTATGCAGACAGACACCTGTTCTCCAATTAAAAACTGGGTTTATAGAGGTTATACAAAGCCTGCACAGCTCTAGTATTGATTGTTTGTCTGGGAAAGCGATAATCAACAGAAAAATTAACTGGGTTTGACTGCAAGTTGGGATTGCTGAGGCTGATGGTGCCCGGAAGCAGGAAAATTAAACTGTTTTATGTTTAGCTGGGGATGCCTCACTTAACCCAATGGGAGCAAACCCGGAGGACTGGAACCGAATGAAAACCAGATCACTGGTTGAGTAGCTGTTCAGTGGCCAGCTACTGCTTTCCTTGGGAAGCAATTCATTATTCCCTTTCCATTTTGCACTGCTGGGAGCGAAACATCTCATCTGCTCAGCCGGCACTGCCGGGTGGCAGGTGGATTTCCTGCCACAAGGACACGGCGGGCTCGGTCCTGCCATGGCTGGGCCATTAGGTACAGCTGAGGTACAGCAGGCAGAAATTCGCCCTAATAGCGCTCTCGAGTTGGTAACAGGACTGCATCTGCTCAGCCCTTTACTAAAATGGGATGAATAACCATGGAGAGTGTTCCCTGGCAGCTGAAACCTTTTCCAGGATGGAAATCATGTTCATGTCTTTAGCCACCTAACAGATGAGACAGAAAAACTGGTGGCCTCGTCCAGAAAGTGTAAGCCAGCTTAATTCTGGGGTACGGTTCCCCACCAACCTGTGTGATAATTCAGAAAGCAAGAACCCTTGTGTCAGATCCTTTCCCCATCCTTTGCTATAGACTGCCTGTGCCAATATCTATAATATTTATTGTCTCACCTCTGAATATAGAACTTGGCCCACACGTTAAAAAAAAATGGGGGAAGGCAAGGCTTGAGTTGTGTCGAGTATCTGCGTCATGCCCGGTTGCCTAGGTAGCCACATCTAACATTCAGGGACTTGTTTCTAGGAATCATGAGCTAGAGAGATAAACAAGCTCTTTTAAGGATGCAGAAGAGAAGAGGACTCGAATTTGGTTTGCTGCATTTACTTTGTTGTGCTCATTTAGACACTCATGGTCTGACGATGACCTAGAAACAGAGATACCCTGCGGAAGTGTTTGCCTCGTTCCCTTCAGACAGCTCTGTGTGCCCGCCCTGCGCAGTCCCTGGCACGGACACACACACACGGGCACACACCCCAGGGAGATTGTTCTTGTTGTGTGAAGGAAAGAGTGACATTCCAGATTGCTCAGGGTGGGTCAGATGCTGTAGGAGGTTATCCAGTTTCATTTTCACTGTACAAGAGGATGAACAGTCCCCACTGGGTAAGGGTGAGAGCTGCACCGCCGGTGTCCTCGTGCCAGCCACTGCTGGCCATTCCCTGCCAGACATGGCACCCATCCATACGCCAAGAGCTGCCTTTCCCTGTCTCTCAACTCGGGCACCAGCTCTGCTTTTGTGAGATCCCACTGGTGTGAGGGTTTGGATTTTACTGCGCAGTGACCACCAAACCTTCTGGCCTTGGTTTTGTGCCTTCAGAGCGCGCAGATGCTGCGGTGCAGGTCAGAGTCCCACCGTGCCAAACACCTCCTCCAGAGGTGGGATGCTCCAGGAAAAATGCACGAAGGAAGTATAAAAAGTTGAGGTGACAGGGATGTTCACCTGCTAACACGAAGTCTCAGCAGACATCACTGGTTGGCCCCAGACCAATTTACCTCTAGGATGCCAGCAGACAGTGGCTCTTTGGAGTGTCAGCAAGGTGTGCCTGCCCATCCGCCGTGTCTGATTGAAGCAGCACTAGTGCAGCTCCCCTGACCCAGACAGAGCTTTTCTCGAAGGGCACAGTAGCAATGAAAATGTTTCTTCTTCAAGGCCCATGAATGCATTTCATCATCATTTAGCGATACCATGGATGTCACTCCAGGAAAACCCATTTTCAATATGCTGTATGTCTACAGAGCTGTTCAAGCTTGCTCCAGAATTTCTGGGCTGACTTCTGGCAAGTTCAGCCCAACCCAGCAGTTCCCCTCATCTAATTTCCCACAGAGACATGTGGATGTGTCTTTAGCTGCATAAACCTAATTATGCTCCCACAGCCCCAAAACTGACAACTAAATTACTGTTACAGAATACTTGCAGAACAAAGCTTAACCAGAAGTGTCGCAGCTTGATTTGTTGGACCAGCAGTCTGAAAAGAGAGATTGTTATGCAAATCTAATTTGGAAATCATTAGCAAGAGCGATGCCACAGAACAGAATCCTTTTCTTTTTTAAAGGGATTCCACCTTATTATAACCACATTCAGTTTCTGGTTACATTAGCATAAATGAATTGCAGGAATATGAAGTGGTTTTTGTATGGTAGATGGGTTTTTGAAGCTGAAGTCTTGCTCATGTATTGCAGTCCTAAAAGAGGTCTTAAATATTTTTTAAAATCCAGCCTCAGTTGTAAGTGTGATTTCTTTTCCCTGTAAAGCTGCAAAATTGTTGTTCTGGAAGTGCTTGTTTTCAGCAGAAAGTCGGAAGTGTTGATGAATTAACTCACACTGTGAAAATGAAAGGAAACCACCCAGGCCAGTCCCAGTCCCTACCTTGCTCCATCCAGTGCCTTTCCTCCTGTGTTTTCTGCCTGACACAAACCTACAATCCATGAAGATCTGCTGCTACACAGGGGTGACACAACATAATCCTGGAAGAAATCATCTCTGCATAGCTGAGGCTTAGTTTGTATGTCTGTCTTTCATGGTTACAAGGACCAAGATACACTCCAGCTACAGAAAGACAGAGAAGAGTCTTGGACACCAGGGCAAGGACCTATAGGAAGATAAAGTCTTCTTTACATGTTTTACCTGTCAATAGGGGTTAAGACTTCTATCTTAGTTGCAAGAAACACTATTTACACTCTACTGAGCTTATTTATGCTTGTTTACATTTGGTACAGCAAGGCTTGGAAGAATAAATTAATGCAAGCCCAGTCCTCAGAGAAGAAATGTTGGTCAAATCCATCACCCAGTGACATAAAACACAATTTATTATTTTTGGAAGCACGGAATCATGGCCAGAATATGGAGACTTTTTCATCTTTTCCTTACATTTCTAAAGAATCTAGGAAGTAACATCCAACGGATACGAAACAGGAAAAAGAGTGGTTGATTCATACAAACTGCAAACCTGCAGACAAGGAAATCAGAGAGCATAAATGCAAAACCCATTGAAATAGCTGTAGAAAATGCAGAAAGACAGGAACATGTACGTATTTTTTTTTTACAGTAAAATCATCAGCACATCTGTCTTCTAAAAAAAGTCCACTGCATTTCCAGTAACAGCTGTATCCTGGGGTTTTCTTGTAGAAAAACAGAAATTAAGTAGCAAAGTTGTAAAACTAGAAGAATTTAAAAAAAAAAAATGCAGTGAAGTAAAATCAAAAGCTTGGGGTTTATTTATTGCAGATAAGGACTTTCCCATAGAAAATAATTGTAGGAATGAAAGGTTGTGCCACATTTTTCATGACAAACAACAACAACCACCAAAAAAAAAAACCAGCACAGATTTTTGGCATGACACCACGCTTCAAATTTTCAACAGCCCTTTTCACTGCGTGTAGAGACAATAATCCTGGTGTGGTGTGAGCCAAGCCACTGGCATGCAGCACAGTTTTCAGCCATGCTTTCCTTCCTCAGTGCAGCTCCAGCTACTGTGCAGCTCGGTGTGAAATCCTGGTCCCGTGATTCATTCAGTCCCTCCGGGTCTTCAGTGGAAACAGGGGAACTAATGGGCAGTGGGAAATGAGAGCAGGAAAGAATAAACATCACTTTGGAATGATTCTGAAGCTCTTCCCTGAGCTTTTATGGGCAAATATTTAATTAGGACGTCAGAGATATTTAATGCCTTGTCCTTAAGCATGAAGTCATACCTAAAACCCCACTGTTGCCTTATATTTTCAGTTTATGACCAAAAAGCATAATTTTTGCCGCCGTTGCTGCATTTCCTCTCCTCCTTCATTCTTTTAACCTAAAATGGTGGGTTTTTTTTTTTCCAAGGCCTATCCCTACTCCAAGATGTCCTCCTCCAGGCCCTGGTCAATCCACATGACCTGCATTTTGTCCCAGCTTGTCTCACTGGTGGGACACGGTTGGGTCGGAGCCGCCTCCTGATGCCCCAGGGACAGTAATTCTGGTCCTTCTCGCAGCCAGAGGACCTGATGTGCTGCTGTCCATGTGCTGCCCTCGGCGTGAGGATAAATATCTGCCTGGAGAGCACCACCATGAGCTCTCCAGGAGGGTACTCCCCACCCTGGCTCTAGGAAACCTGGTCCTGAGTCACAGCTTTCCTCCCCACAGCAGAGTCCACTGCCTTCTCCCACACACAGTTTAACTTAAGGTTGAGGTTCAGTGAGACTCACAAGACATGGACTGTGACCTCTGAAAAAAAAGAAGAGGCATTACTTTTCCCACTTTCCTTTTGCTCTTACTGTGGTCCAGCCAAGGCCTTTATTTCCATGGCTTTGAGTATTTTCTTCCTCAAGAGTGTCATTGTTTTCTGCATGAGACCTCTCATTTACCTCTTGTCTAACCTCAAAAACTCAGGTGTCTGGAAAGCTGGAGAAATTACAAGTTCAGAGAAGCCTCAAGACTAAACAATGAAGTAGGAGAGGAGCTTCCAGGCAGCCTGTAAATTCCTGGGGCAGAGACTGTAAACTTGTCCAAGTTCTATTCTGTCGTTTATTTTCTCAAATGCCTGCTTTAACGCAGTGGCAAATTAACCCTTTGTGGTGCCTTTGTGTGTGTTTGTAGCCCACAGCTCTCATTCTCACCTGTGTCAGCCCAGGTTCCCAGCTGATCAGCCCCTGCAAAAGCAGAGGAGGACAGATCTGGCTTCACTGCTGTTCTGAGGTCACAGGGGACAAAACTGGGAGACAGCTTTTGCTTTTTCAAGTAATTTCAGCTTTTAAAATGCACCAGAAGGAATGATCACAAAGATCCACAGCATCTCTTTGAAATCTTTGCTATGAATGGTCACCATTAACATCTATTTGAATGGCACATGTACTAACTCTGTTTGTTCAATTTTGCACACATGTTTTAGTGTGAAAAAATAATGGAGGGTGGTTATTGTTGTTGTTATTATTATTATTATTATTATTATTATTATTATTATTAGTGGTAGTAGTAGTATTGCTGCTGTTGTTATTACCATTCTTTTTATTAATAATAATATTATTGTTGTTGCTATTATGTTTTCTTTTATGGATTTGAAATTTTTTCAGATGAAAACCAGTTGTGAGAGAGAATTTCTTTTTTGGAGAGATACTGGCAACACACACACACACACAGAGTAAGGAGGTAGCATTAACTCATTCCAAAGTGAGAGCTTTACAGTTGCTTTATATATTAAATATTTTAACAAACTGCATTTGAATGCATGCAATCAGTGCAAACAAAACTTCACGGACGTCAGCCACAGGCGGGGTGCATGTGCACACATGGCTGGGGAGACGACAGGGGGACACTCATGTGCCTTCTGCATTTCAGATTTATTTCAGCTTTAAAGAGGAAACTCTAATTAACAAAATCACGTAGCTGTCGAATATGTTCTTTTCTGGTGATTTCTATTTATAATTCCCACGGGACAGAAATTAAGACGAGACACAAATTGCAAAATATAAAAATCAGAATACATTAATTCTCCCAGCCCTGCCTGCTGCCCTGAAGAGCTCCTGTGAGAAGGCAGAGCAGGTGTCCCCTCTCTGCACTTCCATCCAGCCCTCCCCTGGCTTTCGGGTGCTTGGAAGACAGGGTGTACGTGTGGGAGCTGTGCCTGTGCTGTGCCCCACGACCCAGGGCAATGTTGTTGTAAAGGTTTTCCCGTTCCTGTGGGACTGCCCAAGTCAAGCAAATGCCTGACTGATCAGTGCTGCTCTTTGAAACCATTTCTGCTGGAGAGGGGGATTTTGGGAGTCTGGGCAGTGCTGGGGGCTGTTGACAGGGATGAGGTAACGCACTGACAGCATTACTCCCATCTGTTAGTGGCTGTACTGGCCCTGGTGAAGCTGTTGCAGGATGCTTGCTAAACCTGCTTGTTTTGTTTGTGCATCCCCCAAGGCTTTCAGTTACTGTGTCCCCTGATGTGGAGTAACACACCGATCGGTGACTCAGCCACTAGAACTGGAAGTTATGCAGAAGTGAGTGGTTTCACCTCTGCCACGGCTGCCCTGCACGGGAGGTAACGCGCTGCTGTCACGCTTTGCAAAGCTCAGCCAAAGACCACAGAGATCAGCTCCCTGGCCAGCTATGCCATCCTCTTACTTACTCAGCAAAATTGCTTTTATACGTCTGCCCTGGCCACATTTCTCCCTGCTTAGCTCATAAAGAAACCCAAATAAATCCCCCTTGAATCCAAATTCACGGGTTCTAGAAACTGGTTCAGTCAGCAATGTCTGTGCTCCTCTCTGCTGGGAACATGCCTGGATTATCCACTTGCCTCCTGGCTCTGCCTCTACAGTCAGAAGCCAGAATAACCCCAAAAGCTAAACCCTCAACAGCATAATCCCTCTGCACTTTTCACTCAATCCTTTACACAGACATCTCTCATCCTTTGCCCCTTGCATTGCCTTTGCATGATGCTTGTTAGAAGAAAGAGTTGTAAAACGCATTGGTGAATTAAGGACTGTGACCCCCACACCTCCAGAAGGCAATAAAAAGGCTTACTA
Organism: Mohoua ochrocephala; assembly: GCA_013398855.1. Lineage (NCBI taxonomy): Eukaryota > Metazoa > Chordata > Aves > Passeriformes > Acanthizidae > Mohoua > Mohoua ochrocephala. Next base: position 332,827 of record VZTA01021030.1, read on the forward strand.
ATAACAAACCTGATTGATGGGATGGGAAGGCAGTGTTAGGGAAATTTCTTGTTCATTAGTTGATTAAGAGTTCTGAGAACCACAGCTCGTACTGTCCTCACTGGGGCTTACCAAAGAGTGAGACAAAGATGGTGACATCGCTGCTACAAACAACTGATTCCAGCAGTACTTAGATCACACTTTGTACCAACTACAGAAAGTGTTAAAATTCTCTGGTAACATATGCAAATGCATGGGGTATTCAGGGATACCGAAATTAATGAGTGTTATCACCATACCATGAAACCAGATTTGTGCCCCGCTTTGCACGGACCTTGGCTGGTGTGGTCATGATAGTCTTTCATAATCCAAAAGCCAAATTAAGTTCATCCTTGCACTTTATCACACAGATTATGAGATTCTTCATTCATCCATGAGGTCCAGTGCCTGTGCTTTATAGGGTACCTATACCAGGCATGCACCAAACCCACTGCAAGACCTGTCCCTTTGCCCCCAGAGAGCTGGAACTCTCGGTGAATAAGGGGAGCAGAAAATCCGTCAGGCCTCTCATCCAACTGAATTTAACCAAACAGCCCCAAACCCTGGTGTTTCTCTCCTCTCTATGGTCTCTTGAGACACGTTCCCAGTGTATTTTTAGCTTGGCTGGTGTGGTTGCACTGCGCCTACTAATCGTTTGTTGCCATCTCAGATCCTGTTTCCCCAAAATAAGGAGCAACAGGTGAAGTTATCGAAGCAAAGGGCAGCCGTTTGATTTTGACTATTTTAAGGGTGAGTTATTTTCTCAGCCAGCCTACAATTTTAACTATTCAAAGCAGCAATTTCTGTATTTCTTGTAGAATTACAGCAGGAATGGTTTAGCCCCTTGTATGCTTTGAACAGTGACTTTTATCGTGCGAGAGCACCATGCTCCACCTTGCTGCTGTATCAGCTGCTGTTACAACTATTTTAAGGCTTCATTCCCCTGAGGTCTCATGAGGGAGCCTGGTTACCACCTGCACCCCATCATTACAGGTCCTAGGAGATGCCCTCAACCCAGATCTCAGGCTCTGTGTTCTCCAGCTTTGCTCTCTTCATGCAGCTCCATTCATTTTGCCCTTCTCACTCAGTCGTCTCTCTGCCAGAGTGACTTGGAAACAGAAGGGTCAGTTTTGTACAACCAACAGTAATTAAATAGATCAGTCTCTTGAGGCCTGTTTGGGAGGGAAAAACACCTCCTTAATCTGCTTCAGTAATATAAATGATGTATTTCTGGCTCCTCTTCTCAGATGCCGTTTCCGCTCTTTTCACACCTCTAGAAAGGGAATGTACAGTGCAGCAAACAGTCCAGGTTAGCTGTGAGCTCCTGCTACATCATTAACTTTGGGATAAGACCTAAACTCTCACCCTTTCCTATCTACTCTAAATCATGCTCTAATTTTTGTATAGAAGTCCATCAATGCCAGGTAAAATTCCACATCACGGAGCCATTCAGGCTCATGCATCATAAAACTACTGCCATATCCACAGGTCTTTTTAGATCCTCCTTCTCAGTGGATCTTCTTTAAGTAGCAGCAGTGGGGTCATAAAAGCAGCAAGGTAGAGTTCCTGTAGAACACTGCCAGTGTTTCAGTATCTCCTGATTTCTGATTGTGCCTTTGCATTCTGGTCATTCCCCTTCTTCTGCTTTCTTTCTTTTGCTCAGCAAATGTGCTTGGCTTTGAACAGTCAATTTGCAAACTAAATGTTGTATGGAATAGGGCAGGAGCCCACAGGTACTTTTCATAGCCGAGGACTTGCATCTGTTTTTAAAAACATTAGTACCTAAGAGTAAAGACTAACATCGTTTTTAACTATAATGAATAATTTCACTTAAAGGGAACACTCGGATCCTGGGAAAATGTTTGCTTTTTAACTGCTTGGTAGCTGCTCTGATCTATCACAGCTCCAAGTCTACTGAGCATATTAAATGGCAAACCCTTACTTATAACCTGTGGTTCATCGAGCTCAAAATCCTACAGCAGGTGTGACCTGCAATAACACTGCAGAGCTTTGGATTCCACCAATTCCCAACACACCAACACAATTCAAACTCGGTTTTATATCCAGAAGAAAATTGTTGTGCAGCTACTCTGACACAAACACCCTGGTCTCTGGCAGACTGAGCCCCACAGAAAGTCTGTCTCCTGCATCAGAGAGAACAGAAGAGGTCGATAGCAGTACCTCAAACAACTGTCAATTTATAGTAGGCGACATCCATCAGATAAAATGATTAAGAGATCAGCTTTCCAAACCGTGGCCCCAGTGGCCAACAAAGATGCAGTGTGCAAGCACTGGTGTGACTGCATCTGTCAGGATGTATTAGCTCTGAGAAATCGTTACCCACCCTAGGGAGGAAAATTAGCAAAGAAAACCCCCAACATTGGTCTGAACCGTGTGTAAATGGGGCTTCCAACAAGGAGGAGGGGGAAACAAAGCAGGGCTTTTCCTTATTGCTGGGCAGGCATTAACTTTCTCCATCTATTCCTGATGAAAAAATAAGCAGAGCTGTGAGAATAAAGTTTGGGAATAATGGGATTTTTTTAAGAGAACTCCTTCTGGCCTCTCTAGCCTGCCTTTTGTGAAAAGTGGGTTTGGCAAGACTGGGAAGTGTCTTCTTCCTTTTATTTTTGAGGTCACGTTCCCTGAGTGCATTACACTCAAGTGATGCAAGAAACACTAATAATTCATAAACTAAGAAGGGGGTTCCCTCTTCTGGGTGTTTTTTGTTCCTCTTGTTGTTTTCATTACAAGTTTAGTTACTTACTAAAAGCACTTCTCACACCAGAGACTGCCTCTGGGGAGGCTAGAATGTCTTTAAATGAATAGATATATAGATATCTATTACAGATATAGACAGGTGTAGATCAGTGTTTCCGAATTTTGCTGTATCTGAGCTAATCCTTGCTATTGTTGTTGCATGGGGTGCTCTACATAGGTGCATGTGATAATCAGCACAAAGTTGTCTGGGGACAGGGACGTGAGAGGAGGATGGCTTCACTGTGTGAGTCTAGGTTTGGTAATATTCTGAGCTCGTGGGAGGTGTAAAGTTCTTCTTTAAAAGGATGGAATTTTTGGCACATGAAGCTGACAGACAAATATATATCTAGTTCTGAAATACGTGTTAATGTCATTTTCTTTTTCTGTGTTTTAAAATCAACCCAAAAAAAAGTGTCTGGCTTTGGAATGTTTTTTTTCCAAGGGCTACATTAGAATACAAACAGTAAGGAAAAATCTTTCAGGGTCACATGGTGCAAAGGAGGATTCCTTCTACTTGTTGACAGGCAGACACAGGGGATGGAGATAAGCAAGGAGAGGAAAGTTTTTGAAGCCAAAACTTTTCTTTCCCACCCTGATCATGTACCAGAATAAAGGCAGAAGAAAACAAAGACCTGAGAAAGCAAAGCACAGAAAAACCTGGAGGAAACATCCTGGGGAAAATCTTAGCACTGCTGAATGAGTTTTGCTAATGAGTTGCATGAGATGAAGCTTTTTCCAGCTTGCCCCAAGCTGCACTGCTGGTTCTGCTGCTGGTCACCGGGTGCCCTAACTGGTCAGGAGGGATGGCCCAGGACACAAGTACTGCAGAACTATTTACCTCTGCCTTGTCAAATGTCTGTGAGCACATCCAGGCTCAAACACTTACCACAAATATTAACATAGCTCGTCCTCTTTGCTTGCTCTCCCTTCCACTACTAACTTACCCAAGATCCTCTAAGGTACTTACATTTTTCAATAGTTTTCAGAATCTCAGCCATATTAATGGACTCTACAGCCCTGGCAATGCTGACCCACAGCCATAGCCCCAGAGGACTGAAAAGATGTATCAAACAAAAGTTAAAACCATTTGGGCAGTCAAGGTACTCACAGGCAAGGGTTATTCCTGTTTGCTCCAGGTTTCCTGGGTGGCTGTGGGATTGTCACCAAATCTCCATGTCCATCAACTGCCCATGGCCTTTCACTTTGTTTTCTCTTTTTACAACCTAATCCAAGTATAATTTAATGCCATGTAGTATCTAAAGGGCCTCTGACATCTTTCTTTTCCTCCCTCCCTCTCTTAATCTTATTCCTTTTCCTTTTGTCAGCTGTCCTACACTTTATGCCGTAGTGCTTAAACTAAGTTATAAAAACAAACTCAAAGTCTAAGTGATTTTTGCACATCATTGCTATGACCTCTGTTTGCACAGTTTTAGAAGTGATTCTGCATTCTGCAGCATAAATACTGCCACACATGTCTAGCAGGGATATTTAGAGAAGATTCTCAGATCAAAAGTGCTGGGTAATAGGAAAGATCCCCACATGCAGACATGCAAGGGACACAGGTTGAACTAAGACTGAACGAAATTTGGGGTTAAGTCACAGTTTTTAATTCACGATTGAAATGTGAATTTGGGAGATTTTGATGAGAAAGCCAGACTGTGCCCAGCTGCCCTCCACATCCCGTTGGCAGCCAAGGAGAGAAGTTCACAGTACTCTGAACACAGTCACGTGCTAAGATACAACCTAGAGCATCTTTCCTTCAGAAAGTAGGGGTGGTTCTGCTGCTTTTATTTATAGTTCACGCAAAATTCCCAGACAACAATAGTTCTGCAAGTGTAAGAGAGTCAATGGAAGGGCTCAGAATGAAAGCAAATCAGAAATAGGCCTGGCATGGCTTCCTTTGGCCCTGGAGCGCTCCTCTAGTCATTCTTCTGGGAGTGAGTAATGCTGGGCATGGGATCTCCCATTCATCAGCGAGGCTGTGGTGACTGTGAAAGCTCAGAACTGTGGGTGAATCTAGAGCACAGAGCAAACTGAACAAGCACAGCCGGAGTGGTGGATTCCGTGAGAACATAAAGTGAAATTTCGAAGCAGCAGAGAAAAGTTCAGACCGAGGTGGCTCGGTTGCTGAGCATTTACCTTGGCCCAGCAAGCCAGTCTGTAAATAATACAGTGCATGAATACACTGGCACACTTTCAGCCATTGCTGTTTCAGCAAAAAGCAGTTACAGCCTGACAGATATCCCCGTGTTTGCAAAGGCCAGGTGCCATGAGGTGACATCAGCCCCAGGGTCTCTCTGGACCTGGTTGGCTGAAGGCAGAGGAGAATCTCCCACTGGCTTCCAGAGATGTTAGCTCAAGATCTATGGGCACGTGGAATAGAAAACAGCAAGCATCTGTCACCTCGAAGGCAGGGAGCTGGCAGAAGTGTCAAACAGATTTCACTAGGTGTTGCATTAGCACAAATTGCTGTGGTTTACAATTATTTGGTTTAAAAAACATGCCTCTGGATGCTCCCACAGCATCCTGGGACTGAAAATGTGTATTATTTTATGCCTGTTTTTCAGTGGATTTCTTCCATTGCAGTATTTTTAGCTCTTTACTCTCTCCCCCTGAATTGTATATCAAGAGGAGTTGACATCTCACTGCCCAAAAATGTAAATCACAAGGTGTCTGGTCTTGTAGCTGCAGAGTGGCTGCAAGGTGACACATGGGCCCATCCCAGTGCCATAGGCACAGCTACGGACAGGCCAGCGTGCTGGGTCTTGTTGACAGGTCCTCCCATTCCTTGGAGAGAGGGGGAAAAACTCAATTCAGAAATGAAGAGAATAAGGCTGCCTTTTAGTCCTTTGGCTTCCAGATGATTTTTGTGGTATGGGAACATGAAAACAAAGGGAAGGATCAGCCCAAGGATGAGCTCTTCGGACCAAATTCACCCTGACACAAAGAGGGAGCAGCTTCCTTCAGGAGCTGTACCCGCCTACTCATTGTCTGGAGGCTTCCCATCCTGCAGTAGCTGTTCACACGTTTTTCCGTGTGCTGCTTTTCTGCTCTTTTGGCATTACTTTTGGGATTGGGAAACACGAAATCTTCTGATTTTTTGGTACAAAAAAGCAAAATGAGCAAATGTATTCCTGCAAGTCACAGGAAGGGGTGGAGGTGGAATGGCTTTTCTCTCCCCGTTGCCGTGTGCCCTCTGGCCGCTGCCACTTCAGTGGCTCAGCAGCTCCAGTGCCAAGGCTGGTGGAGCCATGGGCACAGGCAGTGCCATGGGGAAGCAGCCACGGGCACAGCAGTGCAGAGATGCTGCTGGCTGCTTCTGGTTTACGACTTCTGCCAGGGCACGGTGTGGCTCAGGGACAGCACAGAAATAGGCTGTGCAGACAAGGCTGGCTCTCTGCAGCAGCAGCAGGAGTGGGGCTGCGGAGACACGGCTTCCTACGGTTTGTCACGCTGCTTCCAATTAGAAGTCTGTCAGGGAAAGAGTCACAGATACCAAATCACAGCAGAAATCTGCAAGCATATGTAGGTGCTGAAATAGGGCATAGCACGGAACATGAAAATCCCTGGAGATGGCTTAGCAGTCTCAAAGGGAACAAATATTTTCATTATAAAACATTGCATAGGAATGCCTCGTGCTACTTGTAATGAAAAATTTATGGTAAACATTTGACCCCTTTTCTCTCCATGACTGCTCAACAACTAGACTCAGTTCTTTATGATTTCCCTTCTGAAAGTAGTCCATAAATGTTTTATATGAACACATTTCGGTCTAGGCATGCTCTTGAATGCCGTGTGGTTTTGGTCTGGCATGTTTGCTCACCCTGATTTGATCCGTGTTCCCTCATTGCTCATCTAAACAACAGAAGTTATTTTTCTTCCATACTGGACCAGTGAGCCTGCACAGATGGGAAAATCATTTGTTATTACTTCGCTGAGAGCATACAAGTGACCACGTAAGAGATCCACGTTTCAGATAAGAGGGAGCGTATTTATTTTCCCAACATGTTTTTATGCTGTTGCGGACCCAAGGAAACCAAAGCACTCCCTGTGTTAAATTAATTCTCACAGAATTCTAGAGTTCTACTAGCCACATGTTACCAGTGAAAAACGTGGAAGACAGAAATGAAGACACGTTTAGCTATGAGGTCTTCTTCAGCAGAGACTCTACTCTTCATTTTTCCAAAATGTCTTCTTCTGATAATTAGGGAAAGACTGCAATCATAAAGCAGGAATTTTTATTTTTCTGTTTCTGTAGTCAAATCTCTGTGAAATTTGAAGTGAAATTTTGAGGTAAATGAAGCAATGAACTCTTCACTTGTTGAATGGATCCAGTGCTTACCCCACCTGATTTTCTGGAGCAAAAAATTGTGTCAGTCTGTGTGTCTGTCCATCTCTCTGTCTGCTTGTGCTGGCTGATACATGCTCTTTATTTTCACTTTCTTCAGAAGTGATTTCTTTGCTCATATTTTGCTAATCGAGTATGTTCTATAGATCAATTTTCATTACACTGCGTTTCTGCCTCACTGCTTATGAGGAATGAGCCATGAACTGTAGACCATATCTCATCCTGGCCAGGGGAGATAATCAAAGAGATGGTTAAGTCTGGATCGTACACAGTGTGATAATACTAAGCAATAATCTCCTTTTTTTTTTAAATCTCTCTCCTTTTTCTGACCCCTGTGAATATGACTTAGTAATCAGAACTTCAAATGAAAGAGGAGGAGAAAAATAAAACTATATATGGTACCATACTTTGGCTCAAATTAACAACATCAATATCCAAGTAATTCTCTCTTGGATTCAACATCACAGTAGAACAAACCACATTCTTAATCTTTTAATTAGAATTTTTTAATCAGAGTCATGTGAAGTTAACTTGATAATATAAAGCCAGAAATGTGACACTTAGCAGAGGTAGGCCCTGAACAATTTGTAAAAAACTGCCAAGAATCGTCAGTGGACCTGTGAAGGAAAATACGTGTGGAGAAAGGACTTCTGTCTTACACTGCTGCCCAAGCCTTATCTGCAAATCAGAGATCACATCAAAACAATGGTGCAATCCATTGTGTACTTCAGAATGATCAGAAAACAGCTGTGAATATGTTTGTCTGTGCTTTATTTTGCACTCCTCTGGCACATCGAAGTTTTGATTTGCTGTGCGTTATAGCCCTGTGACTCATTAATCCCCAGCCTCTGAAAAATCGTTGTATTGATTTGATATCCGCAAGATTTAAGTTCTTTTTACTCAGCTCTGGGAACTGAACGTAGAGGATTCAAAGTTTAAAAGTCCTGAGTACTAAAATATCTCCCATTTTTTCTCCTGCTGAAAATTAATGTAAGATCACAAGAACAGATACATTGGATCAGATTCAAGGTCCAGCTAGCTCAGGATCCTGTCTCTGGCAGCAACAAATATTACCTACTTTGGGTAGAACATAAAAATAGGCAGTGATACAGAAACATTCTCTTAATATAGCTACCAGCCTTCTGCAGCTGCAGAGATGGCATCTTGGGGTTCCACTGCCCCTGAGGATTTTTCTTTCATTAACGTATTCAACCAATTTTAACCCTTTTTAGGCCTTTTAGATCCATGACATCCCGTGGCATTGAGATCCACAGCCTAGGTACCTTTTGTGCAAAGAACACATTTGTTCTTGCATCTCTTCCTAAATCGGTGTGTTTTACCCCAAATTCTTTTATTCTGGGAAAAAGCAAACAATTTCTGCCAAATTTTTTTTTCAGGTCTGCTCAGGACTTAACAGAAGTCTCTGTCATATTCCCTCACTTGTCCTTTCTCCTGGCTGTAGAGAGTCTGTTTGTCACCCCTTGAACAGAAGTGGTGCCACATTTTTGGTCTGGCTGGTTGCTTCTTTGTGTAGCTTTTCTTCTGTCATTATGTATTTTTAACAGAGAGTGGGAGAGAGAAACTACATGCAGATGCACTATGAATTTAAGTAGCATCAGAATGTTGTGCACAATAAAATCATAGAATGGTTTGGGCTGGAAGGGACCTTAAAGACCAGCTAGTTCCAGCCACCCCTGCCACAGGCAGGGACTCTTTCCCCTAGACTAGGCATTACACCTGTTTCAGAAAATTCAAGTCTTATGGAAAAGATGGAAATATTTCACACTCCAGCCTGGCATGTCAGTTTAGGCCAGGATGTGGCCCAGCTGGGGTTTCAGGCTCCATTTTTGCCTTCAACTCCTCTAAACCCTGGTAACATTTTCAAGCTTCTACTTGAAATATTTCTGGTTCTATCTTGGAGTAGTTTATTTCAATTAAAATGTAAGAACTAGGAAAAATGGAAAAATACAGAGTTTTTTGTTTGTTTTGTTTTTAACAACTTTTCAGCTTATCTGTACAGCTGAAGTTCTTCCATGCCAAAAATTGATATTTACCATGGAATAGCTCCAGCTACCGAAAAGGACTTTTAAGTGTTTTGGTAGAACTGACTGTGCGACTGATTTAAGTCAGCCTAGAGACCCATCACAGCACAGAAGTGTTTGCTCTGTAGGGAAGGTGGCAAAGTCTGGCACCACAGAGAGGAGTGCGTTGAAGCTACACTGAAGAAAGTCATGCAGAAATACCTGATTGGGTGTCCCCAGGTGAAACGCCTGCAGATGTTACCCAGAGCTTCTCTGTGACTCCTGGCTGAGGACACAGGCTCCATGAGTTATGTTCCATGCATCTAGGAGTAGTAATTCTTTTTTATATTTACCTCCCCCAAAGCACGTGGAGTAGGAAAAAGCAATGACTGTTATTATTGTGTATCTTTCCATGGAATCTCATTAGTGTCAGGGCATCTGTAGTGCAATGAATTGTGAGTACTATTTGTTTACTAAACCATTACAAGCAGCCACTTTTTGGACAATTTGTAACAAAAATATCTGAGTAGTTCTCTTCTTTTCTCCTCCCACCACTGCTACTCCTGGCTTTGCTCCCAGACAACTATCCTCTTCAATACAGAAAATGTCCTTTATTACAAATCAAAATCAACACATCCCAATAATTAAAAAATGTTTGCAATGGTCTTTAATTGTTTAATTATTTATTCCCACCTAGTTTGAGTCTACAATGTATATTCTGTGTCTGGTACAGCGATGCTTGCTTTCAAATTTCCAGCTTTACAAGTAAGACCATGAAAAAATTACATTTCTTTGTCTGCAAATAAATAATTAAAAACAGAATGATGGTTTTAAGAGAAAAGACTGCTCCGACTTTCCTTATCATCATCATCATCATCAAAAACTGGAGGCTGTTTGAGAATAAAGGCCGATATATTCTTGCATGTCAAATACTAACAAAATTCTGGAGTTATTTACATGTCTCTTTTGATTCCAGGACTTTGGACAACTAATAATTTTTGAACTAAGCTTAAGCAAGACTTTGGGAATTAAGTTCTGGGAACGGAGATCTTGTTGAAACTCTGCAGGTGTGGAGCATGGTGAACTCCTTGGCTCACTTGAAAAGCTCTGCTCACCTTCTGATGTCAATGGAAATTGGGAACTCCAAGCCCAGTCAGTAGAAGATGTGTTGACATGAAGATTTTGCACCACATCAGAAGTGTTTTTTAAAGGGACTCACCTGGCTGTCCTCACTGGGCTGTTTTCCCCACTGTGCAGTAGGTGCAGAAGCCACAAAATTGATTCATTTTGCGAAAAAAATAAACCAGATGATGCATTTACAAATAGAAATGCATTTAACAAACTTCAGATGCTAAAGCCTTCAATCCACAGCACCAGCCCAGATTTTGTCCAGGACATCCCCTCCCTAGCACACACGTGGCCCTTAGGTTCACCAGCACTTGTCTCTCTGCAAAGCCACTGCCTGCTCCTGCAAGCAGAGCCAAAGCCATGCCAAGGATAATACCCTTTGCTAAACCACTGCCAAAGTACTCAGCTCCTTGCAAAATACAGTCCCTGACAGTTTAAATAAGTTGTTGCTGGAGCTACTGAAGTGCTGTGCTCCCCCCAGCACGTACTGACAGCGACAGGCGCCCAGCGCGCAGGAGAGAAAGGAGGCACTGGGGTAGGGCAAGGATACAGGATGCATTTTCTTATCATGACTGAGGGGGAAAGCTGCTCTTTTAGCATCAGCAGGGCACTACAAGGCCAGAACTGCGGGAGTCTGCCCTTTTTAACTCTCCAGAGTTGTGCTTTCCTGCATTTGTGACAGCATTTCAAAAGAACTCCATTAGATCCCATATAAATGGAACTGCTCTTACCACCTCATACTAAACCATCTTTCTTCAGAGACCTCTACTACGAGTTTAAATATGGTCTCTGACATCACTGAAATCCCTTCAGCTGCACTGATATGTGTGTTGTCAGTAGTTCCACACAAGTTTCCATTCTACAGAAACAGCATGTCTGGATTTTCAATGAAACTCTGAAGCTGTAACTCTGATCAGCAGTCATGATACAGATCCCTAGTTCACTTCTTTCTTGTGCTATTAGGATGACACAGGTATATACATCTTTATGTAAGTGAAAACCAGGGAGCTTTTTAAGTTCAACAATGATGGTATTTGCTCATGAGTCTGTTATTTCTCTCTTATTTCCCTTTAGGAGTGTTTCTCTCCTATGACATTTAACTTAAAATTTTACTGTCTTTGTGGGAGAGAAAGTGGCTTGTGGAGGTAGGCATTGCTTATGCAAATTGTTCAGTCCTGTGGGAAAAGGGTCAGTCACTTGCCATTAGTTTCCCTATTAGCCACTGTAATGGATTAGCAGTTACTACTTTGGGATATACCTTTCCAAAAGTAATATTTAATAGAATCTCATATTTTGTACAGCAAAATAATTTGTGAACCGCTCACAGAGAATCTCCAGCCTGGCGGGGAAAACACGTGTTCATTTTTGTTCTCTTGCTGTTAGTCACTGCCGTGAGACACAGCCAAACGTGCGCGCACGGACGGCGCACGGAATTAATTCCATCGAGAACAAAGAAACACATGGTGGCGGCGTGAACAATGTCAGGGGCTTTCAATGCACTGCTGACTGGGATATTCAGTCCCCAGGACTCTTCCACCATTGTTAGTTTTATTCCTACAGATTCAGTAAGACCTGATCCAGCTCTGTACACACAGTTCATTTACTTCTTGCGCGGCTCGTTTCTATGGTAATACTAAAACAGGAGATTTCTGATTACTCATGCTTCCTTATTTAGGAAAAAACCCAGTCAGATGCCATAAACTAAATAATTTTAACCCATGCCACTAAGGAAGTGCATAACTTTGCGTCTGGTTATGGCAGGGCATCTTGCTGCTGTGATTACCCAAAGTGACCTCAGCTTTACAGGAAGAAAAAAAACGTGGGTTTTTTCAGATGAGACAATTCCTCACTTTACCCCTCATTTCATTGTTTCCGCTCCTGACAGTCATGGAAAGAACAACATGGCTCCCGCCAGCATCTGCTACAGTGAGATGTGCACAATGGTTTCGGAGAGGAATTACCCTCCAAGTTCCAGAAGAAAACCATTGTAAATGGAAAGTGTGGTTCAACACTGAGTTTCAACTCAGCTGCTTAATTATTCCGTCAGGGAGCAGAATTTCTTCCAGTTGTAATCACGGTAAGTCTGGCCCTTCGAAACAGAAGATTTCCTGAATTCTGCACAGTTTGGGGGCCACCTGTAGAGGGTGAGGAGACCTTGTATAATGGCACATTGCCATTAGCAACCATTTCCACAGAATCAGAGAGTCATAGAATGATTTGTCAGACTTTTGCTGCTTTCCCTGAGGCTATTCAGGAACAGCACTTCCCACGGTGCCGTAGGGGTACCGGGACCAGCTTCACACTGGGTTAGGTACTATCTGCCTCCTCTGCTAAGTGCCACAGTGTCTGCTCATCCCTCTGCTTCTGTCCCACAGATACCACTATGATCCCCTCTCTGGGTAGGTGAAGTTTCCAAGGAAAGGAGATCTTCAGCCTCACTGCTTTTCACACTCTCAGCGTATCTCCCCTGATTATCATCTGGTAGGTCTCAGCAGCTGGGGACTGTCCCCATCCACAGTGGGGCTCCTTTTTACATGATAACCACCTTCTAAACACCTCCTGCCAGTCCACTGCAACTGCTGGCTAATTTTTCTCTGCTGTTGATGACAAGTATTAGATTAATCTTGAGGGGTCTGCTTCTTTCCCAACTTATGTAACGACAGTTCGAACCAGAAATCCTCCTGGCATCAGGGAAGTAGTCCCTGGCTTTGCAAAAATCTTTTACATTTCCCAGACCCAGTGAGATTTAACATCCTGATTTCAGCAACTTGATTAGCCAGGCTCTCACTGATAAAAAACTTCTTCCATCTAATGAAAGACAATCTCAAATCCTGAAACTTTAGGGTCAAAGGTGAATCAGAAAAGACTGGCCAAGAAGGACTTGTGCACCCTTTTGGAAATTAAGGATTTGGCATACATTCAAGAAAGCATCCTAGACAGAAAAAGATGTGGGTTTGATACGTGGTGCATACTTAGGAGCTTCCCTGCAAAGGACCTTGGTTAATAAACACCATTGCATAAGTGCTTGTAAAGAATTTGAGTGTAGCATCTATTTTTTTTTTCAAATGTTGCCAATTTCCTTTAAATGAATACATTTATCACCACTATCTGACCATTTCAGCTTTTGAAAAGCTCCCTCCCTGGAGAAAACCATTTTAAAAGGCTGCACTTGGGTCTGACCTCATAAAGGGGTCCTAACCCCTTAAATTAAATGCACTCTTAAAACTCATTCATTCATCCTAGTGAGAGGGGATATCAGGGCCATAGAGAGGTTAGAGAAGAGGGATTGCTCTCCAGAGATGCTGGTAGAGTGGGCAAATATGTAGATACAGCTAAGAACCTCATTTTTAATTCTGGAACTGGGCTGAGACAATTACCACTTAATGTTGCCCTTCCCTGATGCAAGCAAGATGAGTGAGGACAGGACCGTGCCAAGAAGTCTTGCCTTGGCCCTACTGGAAATAATGGATATGAATGGCAGCAGAAGCAAATGATCATGTCCTGTACGAGCTGGGAACTGCTCTCTTTGAGCCTGCCTTTGAGCAACAGAACACAGAAGGCGACGACCTTGAGTGAGACTTTGCAGACTTAACCCTCCACGATTTCTATAAAACACCAAGAGTGACAGCTGATATATCGTTCCTGCTCCACACACACCATGTAAAATAGGCTGTGTGTATCCAACCAAACTATTTAATAGCCCACTAATGCATTTTGGGGGTTGTTTTTTGAAGGCTTTGGCAGAGAAAAGACCTTCCGTGAAAACACCGTGAAACATCTCTCGGATTACCTTGTCAGCACAGCACAAAGTGCAGCTTTCTTGGTCTCATTCCTTCCCCTTCCCTCCCTGTGCTCTGTCCTGCTCACTGTGTCTACTGGAAAAGGGGTAGCAGAGACACTGTGTATAACTGAGACCCTGTGGCCTTCAATGTGCCGTGCCCTGTGGGACACAGAGGTGTGTGTGCAGCATGGTGGTGCACTGTAGATGGAGTTGGCATTTTATCTTTTTTCTTTGGTTTCAGATTAACTTTCATGGGTGCTGGGCAGAGTCACCACCTGTGGACTGCTTAGTGCTTCCTGGCATACTGGGGGCACTTGGGTTAGAAGGCCAAAAGCAAATAAACATCCCAACAAGGTGAGCAGGGAAATGAGCAACAGTAAGAGATGATGGTTTCCTGAGGATTTCCTCAGATGTTTCTGGATACCAAACGACAAGGTTTGACCAAATGCAACATTTTGTGGGAAATGTGGTTTGAGAGGACAGTTGGTCAGAGGAGAAGAGGAAGGAAAAAAAAGTCTGAAAAGGTTTTATTCAGGTAGAGTGGAAATTTTGCATGAGGGAAAAAAAAATCACTTTCTTCAGCAGGTTCTACGAAACAATAATTTAAGCTAATTGTGACTTTTAGGAAGTGCTATTTCTTATCTTGAGACAAATTTGTTTGCTCTATATTCTGTAAACAAAGGCTGCTGCTATGTATAGGACAACTTGAACTCTTGAATCCATTCCTTTTAATGGGAAATATCTGACATATTTTGGGATACTGTAAAGGAAAGAGAAGTCGCTATCCAGGAATGATGAAGTAGTAAATGAAGAAACAGAGAAGCACCTGCAAGTGAGATTGCTAAGTTTTATGTTCAGATAGATGTATTTACATGGATATTTTAGTGTGTGTCCTTGCTGGAAGACCCAACCACACACTTGGCTTGTACTGTGGGTTTGCGTAATGGGTCAGATCCAAATGCTGACAGAAGAGCATCTAAGTCAGTTCTGCATTAAAGAGACTGATGTCTCTTTTATTCCGCCTTTAACTGCACTCGCTGATGAAGATGATGCAGAGAATTAATTACAGCTATGAAGAATGAAAGTGAAAGGGCTGTATTCCCTCCTCAGCCATGACCCTGCACTGGGTTGACATCAAGGAGGTTGCAGGGTCAAAGGAATTCAGGAAAAAGCCTTCGGTAATAAATTCTACTGAGATTATGTCCTGTAACCTAACTGCATCTCTTCAGTCAGCAATTAGAGATCAAGTGTAAAGAGCTCTTAAAAAACTGAAAGTCATCGTTTCTTCCTGGAAGCAGACTGCAGTTGAAGATGGATGCACTTCCCTGAGGCTCTGACCAGGTCACAGATGTATCTGTAAGTGCTTCTCTTGCTGTGGAAGGAAAGCTAGGAGCCAAGTGTGTTGCTTTGACCTTTCCTTTGTCAACTTGGAATCATCTTCTGTTTTTTCACTTGCTGCAAAGCAGGTTTTGTTAAGAGGTAACCAGCAAACACCCAGTTTTAGAGATGGGACAAATGTTCATTTTTAAAACTGTTTTGGTAGGTAAAGGCAGTTTGCCAGCCCACCCCAGCGCCAGCTGCTACTTCCAGCACCATTGGTGGAATATGGCACAAAACCAAACTGGCCACAAACGCACTGTTAGCCTGATCCAGGATGTCCCTGATGCTAGGGAACGTGCGTGATCCTAACGCCTCTCTGCCAAGGGAAACAAAATTGACTGCAGAGGGACTACAGCAACAAGTGACTGTTTTTGCAGCAATGGCTCTTTTGCTCGTGCTGGTGTTGGCATAAAACAGGAACATGGGAAGCGTCTGAGGGAAGGAAACACATGTCAGGATGTCTACACAGACAACAGCCTCCATGTTCCTGCAGACGACTGATAAATCCCCAGTCCTTACATGGACCTCATCATGAGCCTCTCCATTTTTAAAAGTTCTTGTTTCTGGGCATTCAGTACCTGAAGGCTCTGAGAGATGATATCCATCAGGCCGGGCTGTTTTGGCTTAGGAAACCACAGGTGTGCAGGGTTCAGGGTGAGCCACGCTGCCCACACAGTGAGGTGATGATGGACATGGAAGCACCTGGCCATGGCTGAGACCAAATACACCTCTCACCTGTGGTGCTGGGAGCCTCAAGCAGGAGAGAGGGACCAGTCAGCAGCGACCTGCAGCTAAATCTCCAGACCACAGGTCCCCTGAGTCAGCAGGTCTCCTGGTGGGCATTTGGACTGGATGTACTCATAGGTGAGGTGATGTGTTTTAGCTTGACTCTGTCTCTCTCCTCTGCAGCCTCCCTTCTGCACAATGAAGATTACAATTCCTGAAGTACTTAGGCACATGCTGATGGCAAAATCATCCACTGGGGCCTCAAACACTGCTGTGCGGAGTCCCAGGGAAGACCATGCAAAAATAGCATATCTTTTGATCTTCAAACTCAGTTAAATGCAGTCTGCAGATGCACTAAAATACTCTAATTGTTCTGTGGGCACAGAAATAGGTTTTTTGTCACTATGACATGAAGCAACGCGATTAGGACAAAATTCAGGTGTTTTTAGACTAAACAAAAGAAGCCAGAAAATTCTTTTGGCTTTGAGTGGTAGGTTTTTAAGGGGCTAATGACTCTGCATTACCTGAGAACACTTATATTTGGGATTCCCCTCTGCTCCCCAAGGGATACCTGTGACCTCATGAGCGTACTCGGCCTCCAGGCCCAGCTTCATAGTTTTAGCATCATCTCATCAGCAGCATGGCACTGTCACTGCTCTTCTGCCATGAAAGATTCAGCTGCCACGAGCCCTACTCTGCACCCTTCAGAGCAGAGGTTCCCAGCCCACTCAGTGGTGGTGAACCCCTCTGCACCTCAACTTCAGCCCTAAACTGCTCCTAAAGAAGGGGGTGGTCTCTTTTCCCAGCAATGGGAATGGTTGGAGACTCCATAGGTATCCCTCATTGCATTTCCAGGCCTCTCTTTCTGTCAGTTAATTGGGAGAGCAGAGCTGCTCTACCAGGTCTGTATGGGGTCTGTGCATCCCTAGGGACATGGGGTCCCTTAAACTATGCAGCAGGAGAGGTCCCATAAACACTGGAGAAGAAGCTGGATCTCAGGCCTGCTCCTTCACACAGAGCTGCTCGGAAGGGAATGGCACAGTTTCCTCTGACACACATAATCACAGAACAGCTTGGGCTGGAAGGGACTTTCCTCCCCATTCTAAATTTCGTCTTCCTGTAAATGCTGTGCCCTAACATAATTCCTGGGGGAAATACCAGGTGTCATTACAAGGGCGAGAAGACTCTGCACTATTTCTCTTTTTCTCCAAGCCTCAATTGATAGCTACCATTACAAAAATAGGAAAAAACATCCTACACAGAGATCACCTCCCCTCAGCATTTCTGGCTACATGACACGGAACTTAACAGCACAAACCACTAGACTCCATGTGGGCAGGACATGACTAACAGTCCATCTGTGGAGCAAATAACTAAAGATAGGCCTGACAGCTTCCCTGGCTAGCTCCGTTTTCTAGAGCAGGTGGGACGGTTTTGCCGCAGGGAGTGATTCCGGAGAGCCTGTGGAAAGCAGCATCTCCTTCTGCAGAGCCGGCTCTTGTGCTCTGCCCCTCAGGCGGGTCCGACCGGCCTCAGAGCCGAGCCGTGGGGATTCAGCCGGCCAAGAGGGGCGATGCTGGACAAGCTTCCCAGCTCCGCCGCCGTCCGACGAGCGCTCCAGGACCGGCGGCTGGGAGGAAGCCGCGGGGGCTGCACGGTGCCGGGCTGCTCTCCTCTGGGAACCGCCGCACCTTAACCTTGCACCAAAGGGAGAGGGAAAGGGAGGAGGAAAGAAAAAAGAAAAGAAAAGGAAAAAAAGAAAAGAAAAAAGAAAAGGAAAAGAAAAGGAAAAAGGAAAAAGAAAGGAAAAAGAAAGGAAAAGAAAAGAAAAGAAAAGAAAAGAAAAGAAATATAATAAGTAAATAAAACCAACAACAAAGTAGTAGTAATAACAATAATAATAATGATGATGATGATGATAATAATAATAAATGCATCCAGGCGCGGGTTGGTGCAGCCGGTCCCCATCGCGCGGAAGCCGCCCGGGCGGGATGCTGGCAGCGGGGCAGGGAAGGGCACTGTCCCGGGGCTCCGGTGCCGTGCCCGGAGCGGCTCCCGTGGCACCTCCCGCGCGGGGCGGAGCGGAGAGGGGCGGGCGGACAAAGCCGGGCTGTCAGCGGGG
>VZTA01021030.1:351457-387054 GCA_013398855.1 Mohoua ochrocephala
AAAAAAAAAAAAAAGGAAGTGAAATTTCAGCGCTGTGACGGTGCTAAAACAATCTCCTGACTCGAACCGAGTCCGCTATCCTGTGACAGCGAAGCCGGAAAAATCCCAGGAGTATTATGCTGAGTTGCATCACTAGAGAGTAATTAGTATTTAGCGGGCTGAAGGACCGAGAAGCGTGTTTGTGTGTTTGTTTTGTTGCTGTGAATAGTTGGGAAGCAGAAGAGTTGTTGGCTGGCTCTGTGCTGCGGTTATGAATTTAAAATCCTTCAGTATATAACCAGTTTGTGTGTCCCTGCTGAGCTGCAAGCATCCAAAACAGCTTCTGGTAACAGAGGCTTGAAAAAGGAGATTTCCTTCAGCGTGCTGCGTGATAGGAAAGCTTTGTGATAAATAAATCCTATTCCAGGGAAAGCACTTAAAAGCCTGATGATTCAGCATGCTGCATCCACTGACCAAGGGTGACAGCTCCTGCGAGGAAGGATGCAGCACTATGGGCAGATATAAACATTACCTGAAGCTTCCCGTGCAGTAGTGGCACACATGAGGTTGTGTAACAAATAAAAAAACAACGAGCCCCCCTCCCCCAGCAGTTACCATCAGTTTTTCACTTTAAACAGATTCTTCTGAAAATTCAAACGAACAACCCTCTGGTGCTTTCTGTGGTGAGTGAGTTACAGTCCTTTTTGTACTTGCTTCCCAAAGGGATAGTTGCTTTTTATCTGTGGCCCCAAACTGTGTCGCAAATGAATAGAGGCTAATAACTCACAGCTCATAATTTAACATGGCAAGAAACCTAAAGCTGTAAAGAAGGTGAAAACTTTTTACAAGAAATACTGTGACAATTTTGCTATCTTTTAAGAGAAGATAAACACTGAGACTGAGATGACATTTGAGAAGTGGAATAGCAGAACAGTATTTCAAACAAAGCCTGTGCAGCTCAAAGGTTATTTTGGTAAGTTGCACTTGCTCTTCAAAAGACAATCTCTTTTAAAAGTCAAATGAACCATGTAAAAACTTCTACAGGAACACTGTTGCAGGGTGAATCTAGTCAGGATTCTGACTGCTTCCGTGAAGAGCTAAGTATTTAGAAAGATCATCTCAAGGGCATGTTGAGGTATTTGTTATTCACCAGCCGTATGAGCAACTGTACACACTGTCACGTCAGGATGCCCAGGTCACGAGCTGAGTGCTCTCCAAATCCTTGGTGTGCACACACTCACTCTGTGTCTTTTCTCCGAGGTACAGGGACTCCTGCTTTAATCCCTGTTTATGTCTTTGCTCGCGCAACTGGATGTGCGGGGTGGGCCTTTACCCAACGAGTGAGAAAGTACAAAGAGCACAAACTGTCTTTGTCTCACACAGGGGTTGTCAGCAACCACTGTTCAGATTGAATGGCTTCTTGTTAGCGAAGCCCTTGCACTGAAAATCATTCCCGAAGTGGAGGACAGGAGGGTTATGACCCCTTAACTCACCTACTGCCTTGTCCTGTGGGTGAAGTGTTTGAGTTACAGGAAACTCTCCATCTTTCAAAAAACACTCAAGATTTATGGTACTGCTGCAATAGTGAAGTTTCATGCTGTCCCTAGCAGGGAAAGTTGACTGAGATGCTATATAATCTATTTAGATTCAACCAAGGGCTTCAGAAATGATTAGCAATTAATGAATTTGACTTTTCCTGAGGGCACGTGTGGTTCCTTTTGGTCTGCCTCAAACTTAGCCTACAAAATCCATGAGCTGCTTCAGTTTCCTGAGGATAAAAGATCAGCTTGTTAAGAGAGGAAGGGGTCAGGGACAGCAGCAGGTGGGGCAGTTAATGTCTTGCAGGCTTGGTGTGTGTGAGACACCTGTGCCTTATGGAGGTATTCCAAAGACAGGAAAACATGGATATTTTCCTATAACCTCATTTTGTGGCATGTGCCATGGGAGGATGGCGTAACTTGGCCAATTGTCCTGTTAGGCTGTATCAGAACACCTGGCGGTCAGCTTTGGTCATTTGGTGGTGTCTTCTGCTTATTTAAAGCTTTTGGCATTTGGCCGCTTACCAGGTGCCTGGAGCTCCTGGAGTTGGTCCAGCAGAGGGCTATAAAGATGATTAAAGGGCTGGAGCGTTGCTCTTATGAGGAAAGGCTGAGGGAGCTTGGACTGTCCAGCCTTGAGAAGAGATGACTGAGATGGGACCTCATCAATGTCTATGAGTATCTGAAGGGAGGGTGCCAAGAGGATGGAGCCAGGCTCTTCTTGGTGGTGCCAGGCAATAGGACAAGAGGCAATGGGCAGAAACTGAGGCACGGGAAGTTCCACCTGAACATGAGAGAGAACTTCTTCAGTGTGCAGTGACCGAGCACTGGAACAGATTGCTCAGAGAGGCTGTGGAGTCTCCCTCACTGGAGAGACTGACTCAAGAACTGGATGCAATCCTGTGCCATGTGCTTTAGGATGACCCTGCTTGAGCAGGGAGGTTGGCCCAGATGGCCTACTGTGGTGGTTTTCCAACCTTACCCATCCTGTAATTTTGTGATTCTGTGATTCTTGAAGGTTAAGTCCTCCTATAGCATGCCCCTTCCTCTGAGAAGCAGAAGGGTCTCTTGTGCCATCACTGCTGCTTCTCAGGCAGGAGAAGCTTCCTGTCGACAAGGGCAGCAGGCATCACTCACTTGGGAGGACATAAAGTCTGTCTGAAGTGCACTGGAAATAACCTATGCACTGATAATGCTGACTGGTAGTCTCGGGCTGGGATAGTTATTTCAGCCTTATGATTTTGTTTGTAATGGCCTCTGTTAGTTTTGGTCTGATATTCTAAATCTAGGGCCCCTCTCTGATGATAGAACTCTTAAATCAGGTTTCTTTCAGCTCTTACAAGTCCAAGCATTGTCAACTATTTATCATTGTCTCTTCTGGCTATCTGGCATTTTTCTGTATTATTTTTGAACATTCTTTCAAATGCCAGTGAAATATTTGGAGGAGTTAAAAACCAAATTATATCCCCTCCACCACACCACGCCCACCCTCCCGAATGGATAACCACAATAATTTATTGCTGTGGTTTAACCTCAGCAGGCAATTAAGTACCATGCAGCAGCTCGCTCCTCGCCGCCGCAGTGGATTGGAAAGAAAATGTAAGCCTTATTGGTTAAGAGCAATTTAAGGTTTGAAACAAAACATAATAATAATAACATACTGCTAATATTAAATGCTGTCCTTGCTGTGTTCCCTCCTGGATTCTTGTGTGGCTCCTCACTTGCAGAGCAAGAGACACTGAAAAGTCCTTAGCTTAGGGTAAGCACTACTTAGGAATAGCCAAAACATCCGTGCGTTATCAACATTATTCTCATGCTCCAAGTCCAAAAAACAGAGCACAGTACCAGCTACTGAGAAGTAAAAGAAATCCCTCCCACTCAAACAGGGACATTTAATAATTGAAAAACAAATCCACGGGCTTTCAAAATTATTAAAACTTTGGCTGAAACATATAATTCAAATTTACCTTAGAATAGCTTTTATCCTGATCCTTTTCCCCTTAAGCCTTGCGACATTGAAACCTTAATACAGTCAAGTTTTATTATTTAAATAGCTTAATTCCAAAAGAGGGAGAAACATTAGACTAATGCAATTAGGTGAGTGGAATGCATTTTTCCCTCAGGCAGCTCTGGAGAGTGATACTATATCATGTTAAAAACTGCAAGTGGTTGTGTCAGAGCGAGTTGGGCTGGGCAGATGTTGGCACGGAGCACAGGAGGGAGAACTCTCTGTACAGCTGATGCACAGAGCCCCAGTGGGAGCCTGTTGACAGCACTGCTCTGAGTCACGGGGGGCCCAAAAACCAGCTCTGTCATGATGGCACACGTGGTGGTGTTGGGTGAAGTTGAAGTGAGATCCTGAGCCTTTCAGCACCTTTATGTATGTTATTTATTTTACTGCAGGTACAGGTACGTGTGTGTATATAAAAGTCTGTGCTTTGGCCCAGCTCCTCTGAGCAAAGCTACGTCTGCTAATGTGAAATCCTTGCAGTTTCAGTGGGGCTTGATTTGTCCCGATGGAAAGGTGAGGGGATTTGGGCAATTCCCTGTACAGCTTTTGCCACGTGGATCCTGTGGATCCTCCCTACTGACAGCCTGCACTACGTCTGTCTCTAGGAGCAGTGAACCTGAAGACTGAGCTATGGCAGAGCAATGGGTGCTCTCAGGGCAGCAGGAGAAACTGGGGTTTAGTCTGCCTGCAGGAAAGGTGGGGAAAGAGCCTCAGGGGAGGTGTTGTTTTCAAGGGGTTTGGAAAGACACTTCACTGACTGTAAGGAAGCAGCAGTGTCTTCTGCCTTTGGGAAAGTCAGATGGCAGGAAAGGGCGCTGGCAGAAGGGTTCCGGAGCGGGGAGAGGAGAATGCAAAACCTGAACTGCAGGGAAAGGATCCCGAAAACAAGAGTGTTCTAGGAAAGCTGTCAGGGAAAGCATCTATCACATTATTATTTAATTGGATCTCAGAACAGTTTCACGTCGTGTTTGTCCCCCATGAGCTGGAGCACAGCCCCAGCACGCAGCCGCAGGACAGGCAGGATTAAGGCACAGACCTGTTCTGGGAGCAGTGCCCAGTGGCAGCAGCCAGCAGCAGGGCTGCCCTGCGCTATTTATATTATGGCCACGACCAAAAAGTGTTTTAAAAGGACCGAAGGAAAGCAATCCTGCTAACAGAACCCCTCTAGGAAGAGAACAGCTTCAGGAGGGGCAAGTATGCTCAAATATGATCAGCAACTGCTGCCCTGAGGAGGGGACAGTTCTTCACAGTGGTCCAAAAAGATGCCCAATGGTAGTGAAGAGGAGGAGGACGTGGCAGAGAAGACGAAAACATGACAAAATTTGTAGGGAGAGCCTCAGTGATCCTGGCTGAATGCCTCCTTGGTCCTGGAAACTCTTGTCTCTTGTGCTGAAGAGTTTTACAGTCAACCACCGGGCCTTTAAAGGCCACGGATTTCAAATTTATCCTATTTAAAGTTTAGGAACGGTTCTTTTAATAGGAGCTTAATCTTTAACCTGATCTCTTCTGAGAATGGCTCACCATGTTACTTTTCCCCCTTCCGGGAAGAAGCCAGTAGAATTTCTTCAGCAGGGCAATTTCAGATATTTGAATACACCATTTATTCGAGTTTACTCTTCCTTAAATGAGAAAATTAGTAGGGTCCTAACACTGGATAATCTACCATCCACATAAATGAAAAACTTTCAGGTTGGTCTGATTACCAATGCCAAACCACATGAAAATATCAAGTTGTCAGAAAATAAAAATTTGACAGGTGAGAAGGATGTAACAATCCAGGTCTATCAGCTATAAGCTTCAGACACCTAAATTGTTTTAATCTAGTAAATCTTGATAGAATCACTAAAGTCCGCAGGGGAAATCTGTGTCTCGTCTCTCTGCATGGTTAGCTTGTACAACATGTAATGTAAAATGGCTGAATATCTTCTCAGGCTGCTCCTTACAGCAGAGTTTTATTAAAATAGGCTTTGATCTGATAACCATTTTATGCCTCAATTAATGCCGGGTTGAATATAAACTAGTAACAATCTCTTCAGAGAGTTTGAATGACAAAGCATGTCACGTTTTATCAAAGGAAAACTGTGTGTTTTGTTTGGCTTTGCTGTATTCAGACTAAGTAGAAACACTCACTCTTGACGCTTCCTTGCAATATGGCACTTGAAACTAACCTTGGATCTCATGACTCGTCTCTGCTGGGAGTGTGGCATCCCTTACAGTTCTGAATCCAAGAATATTTGCGAGCCAGACACAAAAACACAGACTGAGAAGCAAAATGGAAGCAATAGAGTAATACCTCTCTTGATTTCCATCAGAGTCTGTGATTCTTCATGTCTGATATTAGTTCAGGAGACACTGTCTTGCAGGACTACCTGCAAATGCCAACATTGTTTGGCATTGTTGAAGTCTTGTGGATTTAGTGGCCAAATAAACACATTTCCAAGCACCTGCAAGTATTGTCTGCTGTGCTTTGTAAAGTTGCAAATGGCTCCTTGGCAGATGGCATGAGCACACAGTTAGTATTAATAGACCCATACACAAGGAGAACAAGGGACTTCTGTTTGCAATTAAGCTAATCACAGAGGCAGCAGAGAGCTCCTGTCTTATCACTTATCACTGCTTAAATTCCAGCTACCAGACTGCACCAACAGAGCAAATAGTTTCCTTGGCATTTGATGCTCCCCAGCATTGTGTGCTTTGGGGTTTCCCTGGAGCTGTTAGTAGTCAGGGTAGGACATCCCGCTCATGCAGCTCTGTTCCACTTCAACAGGTTAGTCTGCAGGTCTGCTGTGAAGCCAGATGATTGCCAAACAGCTGGGTGTTTAAATCCCCTGACACAAACAAAGCGTGCAGCATAAAC
The DNA here is from genome assembly GCA_013398855.1 of Mohoua ochrocephala. Taxonomy (NCBI): domain Eukaryota; kingdom Metazoa; phylum Chordata; class Aves; order Passeriformes; family Acanthizidae; genus Mohoua; species Mohoua ochrocephala. The sequence continues at coordinate 357,843 of VZTA01021030.1, forward strand.
AGACCGACGCTTAAAGCTGTTAATTTAGTTCTTTTCTTCTAGCTTTTGCATCTTTTCCTTGCAGCTCAAGTTCTCAGACGTTATTAATTGCAGTAAGTCTTCATAGTCAGTGCTACTCCTTTCTACTCCATTAACCCTTTAATTCCCTCACGAATTTTGGCGTCAATCATAATAATGGGGAATATTATCAAAAGAAGGCAGGAAATTTAGAGGTACAAGAGACTAGGTGTTGGCAATTGGTTGTGAACATCTTTGTCTCATTAGCAAGCCCCAGAAATTTTCTAGGAACACACATTTCTGTAGAAGAAGGGGTTGTGAGGTGCAGCTGAAACCAGTCTGAGGAATGTCCTAGGAAAACTGCATTTGGTGAAGTTTTGAGCAGCAGCTCTAAGTAGGCTGTCTCTTGGAAGACCTTTGAAGTGCAGATTCAATAATTCCAGATGATGACAAAAAACTTCGTTAAGAAAACAAAAGATCTGGGCTTCCAGCCACTTCAGGGTAGTTGGTTTTGTGCCTGGAAAGAGCGCTGCATCCATGCACTGCTGCTCTCAGGCTGCTCCTGTGGAGTGCCCCTTTCTTTCTCATCTTACAAGATGATCTTATGAGATTTTCCACATTCTTTATCTGTGATGTGTCTCTTCCCCTGAGCTGCATCCTGACTTCACCACAAAACTGTCAGTAATTCTCTTCTGTCAGTTTGCTTTTTAACTTCCTCTGGCCTTTGCCTGAAAAGATCTCCCATTTTTCGTAGTAACAGAAGATATCATAGAATGGTTTGGGGTGGAAAGCACCATTAAAGGTTACCTAGTTCCAAGCCCCCACATCTGGGTGGTCTTGGATCACCAGCCTTTCAGGTAACAATGAACACACTGACTGACTGTGCCACAGAGACTCCCCACTCAGGCTGCTGTGTGCCTGAACCCCAACTTTTACCAGGCAGAGCCTTGGTTGCTCTTTGGCAGCTCTCTCTCGTTTCCCAGCCTGGCCCTGGGTTCAGTAGGAAAGGGGTGACACAGGTTAGCCTTCGCCCAGCTGTGCAGCAGAGCCAGAAAATGCTGTGCCTGACCAAGAGGAATGAGAAGCAGCCTCTGCGTTCAGAGGCTGAACACGCTGCTTTATCAAACCAAGAACTTTTGATCCAGAGGGACCCTGAAGAGGGAGGGGACTGTGAAATGAATCAGGACTAAAAGTCAGTCCTAAGTTTTCCCCTGAACATGAAACGTCAGCAGGCAGATTAATTCTGTGCTTTAAAACATTGCTTCCTCGCTACGTACAGGCAGATTTAGAGGAGCTCTTGTAACTGTTCTTGCTCAGGAAAGAAAATGTGTTTTTCAGGCTGGCCTTTGCATGGAAGCAGCTGGCAACAGCAAGTGACATTATCAGTGCAGGTACTGCTGGAGTGCCTCCTCAGTAAAGACCAACCCAGCAGCCCCTTGCTTGCAGGTGTCTACTCACCTCTCCTGCTTTAGGCTGCTGAAATATGATCTGGTCATATTTAGTTTTAGCAATTTCCTCTGGCTATACTGGCAAAAAGTGCAATTACATGTATAGCTGCATAACGCTGTGTTTGCCATTAGGACAGCAATAAAGCAGCTCTGGCAGGCAGTGCAGCGGTGCCATTGTCTTGGTAAGAGCTGTTGGATGCACTCAGCAAATAAGACTTTAGACTTTTTTTTTCCATGCATGGTGATTATTAGGAATGAATCCCAGGCTCTGAGTATTTTATCTATTGGTTTTATTTGCTCACTGCTACAGATGAGACTATACTCCATTTCACCGTTTCATGTTTCAATATTGGGATGTAGGTACTGCCAGCTGAAACAGCAAGTCCTTTGGAAGTTAAAGCATCATCTCTGGTATCTTCCCAGTGCTGTATTTCTGAACAGAGCATGGTTCCAAGTCCCAGCCAAGGAGGTGCATGTGTACAGTGTGAGCTGCACTGAGCACAGCATGCTAGTACTCCTATCCTGGTTTCTGGCCTTGCTCATCTCCTGTGATATTCCTCCTCCTGTCACCCACACCTGTGGGTTTCTCCATTCTGTCTGGGAACATCGATTCAAAAGAAGTGATAACCAAGAATGGCAGAGCTGACCTGTTTAGTCAGTCGTTGCTGAAGGAGAGAGAGAGGAAGCTGGCCCAGAGGGAGCACCTCTGCTAGAGGACTTCACAGATAGGAAAGAAAATGAGTTTGTCTCAATTTTCCCCCAACTCTGCATTTCAACAGAACTGCTTTCTTTTCTCTTGCGTGCTATGTTCAATTTGTGAGCTCATTCAAAACTTATCTTTTCCTCAGAATCATCAGGCTTCCTCTAAGGAGTGAAATGGCTTTATTAGCCTTGGAGAATACTGCAGAATTTTTGTACTCACATACAGTAGAGCATGAGATTACAGACTTCCAGCCACAGCAAGAGACATGGGTATCTGTCCTTTAAATATGGATTTTAAAGTCAAAGATGCTTTATCCTGCCTGCAGAAGTACAAAAGCAGTGAAAGGTGAATGCTGTCGTTTATTACGCAGCATTTCTTGTTGCAATGAAGGCGGCTTTCTTCCTTCATCTGACATTTGGGAGTGTCTAGTGATCACTTTTTGAAGTGAAAGTTCCACATGGATATGTATTTTTTAAGCAGCAGTCAGCATTTTCGGACAGAAATGGCCTGGTACTGTGAAAAGGGACGAACCTTCTTCTTGTCATACTCTTTAAAGTTAAGATTTGGGCCAAGTCACTAATTCTCAAGAAAACACCTTTGCTCTTTGTATCAAGGTGGAACAATCACTTCAGCTTAAATACAGGAAATGTTGGGTATAATAGTCATTACTTGCACAGATCTTGTTAACAAGAACATAATTTCCTAATCGCTCCCTTGAAAGCAAGCCCAGATGATAGAAGCATAGTTGAACTCCTGCCAAACACCTCAAGAACTCTAATTTCACACCCAGCCTCCTTCAGGAGTGCCAGGATAACCTCAACTATTCCGTGAAAAAGAAACCCCAAATTTAAGCCCTGTGTTTGTAGTTCCTCATAATTGTACCCCTGGATACAAAGAACTACCAGTTGGAATAGTACAAAAAATTAAGAGACAAGAGTGCAGCCACCTAGACGTGTTTGTGTTACACACCAAGGCAATATAAAACTCTGCAGGCAATATTGCCTTAGTGGCAACATCCCAATCCATCGCCCCACCCTCCTGAATTAGGCCTTGAGAGAAAAGAAAGTTGAGGGGTTTTAAAATATAGAGCGCTTAGAGGACAAAGGAACAGATTCTATTTTTTATTGGTGGTCCCTCCACAGTGGAGGCCTGTGTGTGATTTCATGAGTCATGCAAAGGGCTTTTGTGTTGCATCATCTTCATTCTGTAAGTGATGAAAATAAGAGCCTTCGCTGGTGGTGGAGGCTTGGCTTGAGGTGATGCAATTGGAAATTGCTGCAAGTCCATAGATACTCTGCTTTTCAATATCGTGCATCTCTAATACCAATAAACACTCCAGGCTGATAGACTTCCCTCGGGTTGTTACAACACTGCTTTTAAAAAGCCAACAACTGAGCAGCACCCACCAGATATTTGCAGACCGCGTTGCAGGAACCGCAAATATGGGAGACAAATTTAATTTTGTCTCCATTTCCCCCATCAGCTTGTGAAACTGTCAACTAGTTATCTCCTTAAAAAAAACCCAAAAAAACAACCAAAAACCAAACCCCAAAACAGCACATGATAAGCTGATAAAATAATTATATTGCTTCAGAGAAGTTTTGTTGGGTTTTTTTTTGGTGGGGTTTCTAAATAGGATTAAAGGTGGGGCTAGTCATTTAGCCACACCCATAGTGAGATTTATAAAGGGAAGTTATCTGAGGGAAGCTCTTTACTACCAGTCTATGACAACAGGCAGTTTCATTTAACTGGTTTTTATCTTAAAAAATAATACGAATCCTACCATGTCAAGACTTCTTAAAGGTTCCTGTACTGGGCATACTCCTCTAAATGAACCTTTGAGACAGCAAGGTAAGGTAAGTCATGGAGTCTGCTTTACCGCTTTAATTCCTTTTTTACGCCTAATAATTCTCTGTCAGAGAATGGAGTATTACTGTCATTTCAAAGGCCTGCGTTTTCTCTGCCATGTGTGATTGAAGTTTTGTTCTTTGTAGCTTTGTAATCCTGTATCACTAACTCAAATGGAGAAAAACCAGCCTTTAAAAAGCATCCTCAAACCTGGAGAGGGTGTTCCTTGTCATAGGGTGGTTATGCTTTCAAGACTGATGACTTTGAGGGCTGATTTGCACCACCTGCCCTCAACACTGAGGTTAATGTGGCTGTTGTAATTGTGCTGCTGTGTGCCAGTCATACCAATATTAACTTCTCAAGCATAGAAATAAAAGATATGCTGTGCTTTATTGCACAATTACTGTGGCTTAGTCATGACTTTTTGATACACCCAAAAATCCTGCTATAATTTTTGGTTTCTACTGTATGACAGTTTCCTTATATACACATGGCACAGGATTGCTTACGAGTTACTCTGCTCAGCAGAGGCCTCGGTGAGGGACTGTGGACGTCCCTCAGTGAGATCAGGTGCTGTAAAACTTTGTTTGCTCTTGAACACAGGTGTTCATGTCGGTACAATAATTCTATCAGTTTACAAGATGTCTGGGTGAAGTCTGTCATAGTCTTCAACTGAAGTTAAATGCAGTGTATCAAAAAGTGATCACAGCAATGCAGGATGTGTGGCAAGAACACTGGTCAGCATAAAAAATACCTCTCTCATTAAACTGGTTCCCTAACTCTGGGTTTATTGCTGGTGTGATGGTAAAGCAGAACTGTGAGGAATTGGGGAGAGGGGGATGAACTTTTTAGGAGCTCCTTTCAGGGTTCTGGGAAGATGGAAGGAAGTGTGGATGGATTTCTTTGAAAACTTTATAAGCAACCAGATACAAGTGTCTGAACTTTCTTCTCCAATTACTTCATCTGTGCATAACTAGGTCAGAGAAGAGTAGTAAGTTTTCTTTTACAAGCCTTCAATCTAGAAGGAGTAGAAGTCACTAATATTTTTGTTACTAATTGCACCCAAAACATGGGAATATTTGAAGGTCACTAGTCTACCAGTGTTCTGAGCATATTCTGGAATAACTACCACAGGCTACAGAAATAACCAAAGTAATGCTTTCCACAAAACTGGTGCTCTTGATGGGTTCTCTTTTTCAAGCTGTAAGCAAAACTGTGAATTAATGTATTGGCAAAAGCTGACTGATGGCCTCTTGGGCCAAGTGTCACGATGCAAGTTGGAGAGACCGTCACCGCATTTTGACTTTGTGTGGTTAGTAGACATGAGAAAAGAAATGCATCTTACATTGGAATGGACACATTTTCCTCCTTGATAATGCTGTGGTTTTTCTTTGGAGCTTCTGCTGTCAGTGTTAAACTTGTAGGATGCTTGACTTGAGCAGTGTGGTCACATCTGCTGTCTGCCATGTGTTTTTACTGATATGTGGCAAATTGTGGCTGTGCTGGATTGTGGTGAGGAGAGTCTTGTTTGACAGCACAGCATCTCCTGCAAGGGCAGGCCCTCGGCTTTATCCACTGCCACGCTTCCGGGAGATTGGCATGCTGCAGTTAGATTGTTCATAGGGATTTTTAAGTGCATTGCATTTATTTTAAGTACCTCGCGTTGATTAAACTGTTAAAAAATATTTGCTGGTATCTGTTATTGTACTAGTACAGTAGATTGGGGAGATGAAGGAGGAGGGAAATACTGGCAGTACTGGCAGATAGTCTTAGGTGTTTCTACTCTTGGATACTTTTGGATGGGTTTTCTGAATCAGAGAGAAAGTTGAAGCTTTTTCAAGTGGGTAATGCAGAGTTACTTACTTTTCTACATCACTGCATAGCTTAACATGTTTGTGAATTTGACCACTCCCCCAAGCAGGGATTAAAGTGACTTGGAAAGTAATATTTATGAAATACTTATCTAGCATAATTCTGCAACCTGCTATTCAGCACAAAGGACTCAAGTGACACTGTCTGTCCTGTGGCTGACTACTTACTTTATTTGATAAATTTAGATAAATCTTCAAAAGGCTACTTTTGAGTAGCCAAACTACAAGCCTTTGGGTGCCAACTTCCTTTTCTGATTTGATTTTTGGAGCCCCTTATGTACTAAATGTAGGAAGACTTGTTGGTGGCGAGCTGAGTAATGAAGAGGCAGATGGCCAATGGCAATCTCTTGTAACTTCTTTGAGGCAGTGTACGAAGACTGACACTAACAGTGGCATCACCTTGACACGGTATTCTGTTAGTCCCTTCACATTTCAAAACCTCTGCTATCAGCAGATTTAAGCAGAAAATTCAGAATATAGTGGTAGATGCTAAAATTGAGTCTGGCTCTGGATTCTCCCTCCTTAATTCATGCCTGGCAACCCCAGTGTGTTCAGAGCCAAGCTGGAGGAGGGCTGTGACCGGGCTGCAGGTTCTGCTGGGATGAGTGCAGGGGTGGTTGTGGAGAAGAGTTTGGTGTGGGTGGCTTGAGAGGGTCTGAAGGGAGGACGTGGGTTCCCAGCAGAGTGGAATGGGAGAGGCCCTCTCACAACAGCAGCTTCCGAGTCTGGGCCCAGCCTTTAAACCTTGCTGGCCCTGCACAGTCATCTCTTCCACTGCCACCAAGAAAGGGAGTTTTCTGACTCCTGGATGAAAATAGAAGTGCATTTTTCTCTACGTTCCTGGGTCACAACCCAAGTCTATTTTACCTGTACTGCTGAGAAGACCCACGCTGACCCTGCTCAGCTGGATGCCTTACTGCTTTATGGATTCCTCTGCTCAGCTGTCATTTATTTAGATTGTGGGATCCTTAAATCAGAATGCTCTACAGATCTTAAAATAACTGCAGTTTCTTTAAAATTATTTGATGACCTTAAATAATGTATTTTTTCTCAGGGCAGTGCTGTCAGAGGACAGAGACAGCTGGCTTTTGTTGCCCTAGTTTAGTCGCAGTCAAACCAAGTTGCTGAGGTTAAACAGTAAATCTTGTAGACTTGCAGTTTTTCAGTTTTTGTCCACCTGACAGTCATGCATATAGGCAACAGTTTCCAACACAAGGAAGAAGACTGAAATTCAAGTCCTTTGTGCAAGCCAGAAGAGGAGTTGCAAAGGAGGTGGTATACAATGAAAACTCTCCTTAGATAACTGAGATATAAATAATAAACTGAGAAAGAGATATAACTGCCAGTCAGATGTCACCCGGCCTGAAACAATGTTTATGAGGTGTGTTTGTAAAACACTTGAAGGCCACATGAGGTAAAGGATGTGCTTAGCATCCTGTCTGTGACTTTAGGATGATGTATTGTCTCTGCTGCAGCAAAAAAAATCTTCCATTGGGATGCAGGGGCTACAGGCAACGTGTGATCATGGTAGAAAACCAGGCAGAGAAATCCTGTGATGGGCTTGTCAGAGGACAGGGAACTTATTATGTAGCTGTGGAACAGACCAACAAGAAACGCTTGTCTGACGGATGGCAGAGATATCTCTCGTCTCCCTCTGACTGCTGGTACAGTTCTGTCCATTAACACAATGTGGCACAGAGGGATTGATGATGCTTTGTTGCAGCATTCAGGGTGTGCTACTGCGAGAAATCCGAAGTGCTGCCTTCGGATCTGTGACGGTGAAGGTCTCGTTTCAGGTTTTATTGGTTTCAGCGATACATAATAAATCATAAATAAAATGTGTCTGTTCTGCAGTAGCGTAACTGTACCCATCCGCTGCGATTGGTGGTACAGGATATAGGGCCTCTGGGCTTCCTCTGTATGTCCTGCTGTACAGTGTGGTGTTCATATGTGATTTTTCTCTTGATGACCTGTTTAAAACTTGAAATTGCAAGTTCAGAATTATGCTTGAGGTAGAACTGAAAGGCATTTCTGCTCTACTCACAGCCCTAAGCACATGGGCTGGTCCTGGAAGGTGTGGGAGAGCCCACTCAGAAGTGACTAGTGGGACCTGGGTATCAGCCTGTGTGCTTGCAGGGTGCTGCAGCAGGGCCCAAGCTTCATGGGGCAACTACACACTCTTTTATACGAGCTTCAGTGAGGCGTTAGGGGCTTCCAGCCCACAAAACTGATTTTGTTAGAACATAGAAATAATTATGAGAAGAAAAAGCACTTTTCAACAGGAGAGAAATCTGGTAGATGAGATTAAAGGTCTTTAATATTAAATACCTGCCATGCCCTATGTATCCTGTGCAGGAAGGTCCATCCCTCCTATCTTTTCTAGTTGTCTAATTTTGTGACTTCTGAAGTTGAAGAAATTGTGTGCTCTCTCCAGTTTATTTCCCCTTCTTCTTGGGTTTGCCTTTTGGTTCAGGTCCCTGGCATGAGCCCAGTACTTTGCTCAAGCATCTCCCATTGTCCACTTGTGCATCACGTCGGACACGGAGGGGTTTCACTCCCAGCTCACCCCATGGAGTGCACTCACAGCAGTCAAATAAATAGCTCTCTGTGTGTGTATAAACACAAAATCTCTTGCCATGCTACAGGATGCCTTTCTGTTCATATCAGGCACAGACAGGGCCATTTCTTCTGGGATGGGGACTGACAGAACAGTGGCCCTATTCCGGTTGAAAAAAAAGCGACTATAAAAGAAGCAGTAACTTGTGTTCCTGGACTTATTGAGTTCTTAGTGTCAGAGAACTGTTACACTGGCTTGAACATCCTGTTTTCCTGCATGGAATAGTAGGGGAAAGAACACAGAACTTGAAACAAGAAAGGTTGTAAGCATCTCTACGGAAAAAGGAAAGCAGGAGTGTTCCTGGGATTAAAAATACTGCACTTCCCAGAGTCACATCAGGTCACCTGGTTAAAGTTGGGACAGGTTCAGTTGTATTTTTCTGTACGTGTCTTGTATGTCAAAATATATTAGCTTGATCATTTTCCTATTCTGGAAATTAAACTTCAGCATCAATTTGTCATCAGAAAGTAGTAGGAAAGCTGAACCCTGACATTTTGTCTTGGATGCAGCAGTTTCTCACAACCAACACGTCACGCCGAGGGAAAACAGAACAACGCTGAAGTAAAATGATGTGCTTGTGCTCTCGACAGGCAAAAGGCATTCAGTTTGATAAGGTGCCAAAGAGTGTCATCTGAGAGCGTTGTAAAGACTTCCAGCTGCCTTGCGTATGCTAACCAACTATCTGGGTGATTTGGAATTTATCCCTGTGAGTATTTCACCAGAAGTGACCTTGCCTGATCCGGTGAATTCAAGATCAAGTGCAGCTTGTTGCATTCTCTTGGTAGTGTTTTTGACCCAGGCTGCGTTTCTCTGAGCATCCTGCCCACTGCTGAAGGATGGACTGTGTTTGCACAGCCAGGCTCTCCTCTCAACTCCCTCCCTGCTTGCTGCAGGAGATGCTGCCCTGCTCTGTTGACTCATGTGGAAGGTGTGGCGTGTTTTGACCAGGAATGGAAGGGCGTAAGAGAGTTGCAGCAGAGTGCAGCAGACTCTGAGACAGGCCCTGCAGGGAAATCAATCTTATGGGAAAGCGTAGGTTGAATCTTGGATTTTTGCTATGTGAGTTAATAAGCAGTCTGACTACCAAAAAGGGAGAAAAATTGGACTTATACCACCAGCATACATAAAACTGCTCACTGGCTTGGGAGAGACAGACCTGCTTTCAGCTGATGCGGGGTGCTTCAGCTGCAGACACTACGCAGCTGCTCATTTGTTCCACAAGTTACTACCTTGATTCACCTTGGGCATGTTCAGTTCAGTAATATCTTGTTATGGGGACTTTCAATAGCTGACTAATCTTGATGAAAACAGAAGGGCTTTGTTAAATGAGTTCATGCCTGGGAAATAAGGATTGTGTTTTCACAAGTTTTATTTAGAGCCCCAAAATGCGTGTTCAGCTTTTGTACACGTATTTTATATCTAGCCCTGTTTACTAAAGCAGTCATGCCTGAAAATATCTGATAGTTGCCATTTCAGGAGCCTTTGGTGCAAAGAGTGTGAGTTTATGCAAGACAGGAGATGTGCCAATTGTTCTTTCAGGCTGAGCTGAAGGACACTCTGGTCATTCCAAAGGAAAAACAGCTACTGGGAGGCTGCTGCTACAGCAAGTGGCACAGTTTGAAGAGAGCTTATCTACGACATTAACAGGGGCTGGGTTCTCGAGGGCAGATTGCATGTGCCTGAGAAGAAACAGTAAGACTTGTTATTCTGCACAGAATCTGCTGCACCGACAGGTTTATGAAAGAAGGATACAAACAAAACCAAACCCTCACAAACACCAAAACCGCCGGTTTTGCTAATCTAAGCTAAAAGGCTTTGTCTTCAATGTGAGAAATTGGCTCTTGTATAAGTCTAGAAGGGAAATAGTGTGCATGTAAATGACAAATCAATCCAAAGTAGCTGTTTCTTCAGTTAAGTGATGACTTTTCTTGATTGGTTTGGCCAGCAAACAAAAACCATAAGTGTCTGGGAAAGGCAGTGAGAGAAGTGTCTACACTTAAATTGTGTATACTATTGAAATTAGTTTAGTGCTTGTCCAAATCAGAGCTTACGCAGTGTGCTGAAGGAAAAGCTGTGCAGAGCAGAATGTTGGGGAAGTTTAAATTCAACCCGATACTGTAAAACAACTTGAAAACTTTTAGCTTTTTTTCTCATGAGCAAGTGATGCACGTGTTCATGGTCCACTGTGCTCTGTGGCTCTTGTCTGCAGAACAACACGAAGAAACAACACTTCACATGGTCTTTGTACTGCAGCTTCTTGGAGGAAATATTGCAGCTCAGTGATGCAGCCCAAAAACTTCTGCTGTGGTAGAATTCAAACGCAGGCTATCCTTTCAGAGCAAAGCAACATTAACTTGAGGGGTTGAGGCGTAGCAGCCCATCTTTTGAGCCCCCTCCCATGGGACTTGCTTTATTGTGTACTGTCATGTGTACTTAAATAAAGCAACGAGCTGTCACTCTTATCTCACAGACTGGAATATTTTTCCTTCAACTTGAAGTTCACAAGCTGTGGTCAGGTAGCAATGCTATTGTAACTGAAGGAGTAAAAGGTATTTATGCAGTTTTCATATACAGTCCTGCCCTGAAGAACTCCCCCATGGCTTTTTTTAGTTTCCCTTAATGGGGAAACCTCCAGCTCTACATTCACTCAAGATCCCCTAAAAGCTCAGTTGGTTCTGTGCTCTCTTTGTCAAATATACAGGTTAGCAGTTTTAGCTCTAATTACTTGTGTGGGATCATGACCACGATGCAAGTGACCTCAAGGTTCAGTGTATTTTAGCTTTCCCGTTTTGCAGGCAGGAGGCCCCCACTTTCTGACAGACCTTTTGCATGAGCAGGTTGCTGATCCTTGCTGAGAACATAGGTAGCTGTTACATTTGTCAGTGAAGTTCTGCTTCTCTTAGTGATAAGAGGTCCTGCAGCTGGGTAGGGTAAGCAAATCAGCACTCGCTGCTTTGAAACATGAATAAATACCAAATTGTATTTCTCTGCCTACTCCCCCAAGAGAGCCAATCCTATCAAATCCCCAGATTTTGTCACCTGTGCCAACCACAGCAATTGCCTCCTGCTTTCAGTCAAAATATGTGAGGAAGAGTGTGAAGTGTTGGTGGGCTGTTCCTCCACCTTGTAGACGAGGAGGGCTGAAGGACTGACTCAAAACACAAGATACTAAAGGAGATCTGCCCCTCAGCAGCTTGGAGAAGGCTTAAAACATGCTCCTCCAAAGTTTCATGATCACCAGGTTGTGACTATATCACTGGGACCCCCTGCCCACCTTTCTCCACTGATTAAGCAGTGTAAAAGATTAACAGGGTCCTTTCAGCAGAGATGGGAAGCCAGGGATGATTGTCTCACTGTGCATCTGTGGAAAAGTGACTCTTGCATTTCACCTAGGAAAACTGGATGGCTGGGATTGATTAGATGGAAAAGAGAGACTTCTTTGGGTTTTGGGAGCACCTGTGATGATCTGTGCAGGTCAAATGAGGTGATGCTACACCCTTCAATATCCCATCACCCTTTAATATCCCATCACCTTATCTAATCAGAAGTTCACAGGACATTTCTACAAATTATAGCCTTAAAGCTTTCATAGGTTTGTACCTATGTAATTGACTGCAGGTAATCCATTCTGCTCACACAAGACAGGAGCCCAGGAACTCTTACCTGCTTCACCAGTGCTGTAAAGAGAAAAACTTTTGGGTTTAGATTTATGTATTAAATACTATTTATTATAAATATATTTAGATAGTATATATTTAGATTTCTAAGGACTGAAATAAAAATCAAGTTACAAGACTTGAACTGCTTTAACTATTGCCACAGATACTGGATTCTATCTTTACATCTTTGAGTTAGTCCCCTTTTACTGTTCAGCAATTTAAGGCAGAGAAACATGCCAGAACTGTTAAAAGGGCTGAGATGGCAGTTCATACCCTAACTAGGACTCTCTTTCCTGGGTAAGGCAAGCAGGCAGCAAGCAGTCTGCAGTGATGCTACTTCTCCATGGAATCACTGGATGATACTGGTTGAAAGAGATAATCGTATCCATTCCTGTTCAAAGCTATCCTGAACAGACCAAGTTGCTCAGGAGCTTTTTGAGTTCTGAATATCTCAAACATTCAGATTTTCCAGCCTCACTGGACCCAACGTTCAACCACTCTCATGATGAAAACACTTTTCCTAACATGTAATCAGGATTTTCCCTGTTCAAACTTGCCTGTTGCCTCTTGCTGTGTCTGTGTGCCTTTGAGAAGAGCCTGGCTCCATGCTCTCTACACCCTCCCCTTAAGTAGCTGAGGGCTGCAGTCACACATCCCCCGCACACCTTAAACCTTCTCATCTTCAGGCTGGACAAACCCAACTCTCTCAGCCTCTCCTGCATCGTGCACTCCATCTCCTCACCTATCTTGGTAAGGTAGGCTGGGCTCCAGCGTGTCTCTCACTGGTTTGTGGCTCCCCAGCACACAAGGACTGCATTTTCCCAAGCCCTGAGTACAGTAATTACTGCCCTGGATCTGCAAGCCCAGCCCGGTGTAGAGCTGCCCTCCTTTCCTGCAAGGACATTCTGCTGAGCCTTTCTCAACTTGTTGTCCACCGAGACCCCCAAGTTTGTTTTTTTTCTCTGCAGTTTGTCTCCAGCTAGCTGGCACCCAGCAAGGTCATTCCTTCCCTGGGGCAAGGATTTGCATACTTGCTTTCCAGACCTGTCCTCACCTCTTTCCTGGTCTGAAATAGGCGTAGGTAGTGCATATTGCACTGTTTTGGAGAACTTTTTAAAGGAAGTTACTGAGTTCTGTAACTTAACAAAGACCACCAGTTGGTGAGTTTAGACAATTTGTAGGCAAAGTGCTCATAATAAAGCACGAGGTTAGAACAGAGGGTTGCTAGGAGCATTCATCCCCCTCTGTCTAGCCACCTAAATGATTTTTGCTGGATGTTCTCTGATGTGCTAAATTTTCTTCACTCACTGTAAAGAGAGGTCTGGAAAACTAATCCCACAATAGTGGGATTCAGCCCATTTAATCTCAGGCACCCGAACTGAGCTACCTGCATTTTTCTCAGGCATGTCTGGAAGTGCAAGGCTCACAGTGAAGAGTGCCACTTTCATTTAAGTTACTTTCTGAGTTAAAGCATCTGTCTTTTAAACCAGCTTGCTCTTCTAAATGTTTTCCTGGTCCTGAAGCAATTTTATGTCCCTGAAGCAATTTTGGGAGTCCCCCAGACGCTGCATAACACTCCTATGGAAGTTATCTTTGGGCACTTCCTACTGTGCTTGTTCAGCAGGCTTGTTTTCAAAGAATGTCAGCTTGGGTAATTCAGCATATTATTATTATGCCATCAGGACTCCTCATGTTAACTTCAGGATTCACTGTTTTAAAAGAACTTCAGAAAATGGCTCAGTCCTACAAAGACTGGCTTTTTTCTTTCTTTCTTTTTTGCCTTTTTTTTAAAAAAAACCACTTTTGAATGTCTATATTAATGCTTTCCCCTTGAACCTTCTTTTTAATTCCAAGTTGATGATTAGTCTATAAGATCCAGCTACAAAATGAAGCCTAAAACTGAGTATAGGAAATGATAAATCTGGAGACTGGTGGTGAGTTGACCTGGACCAGAGCAGTTGCTGCTAGCTGTCTTCCATGTGTCTCTTCCTCCCTCCATAATGAACAAGGGAAAGCTGATGTGTGTTCTGCCTTAGCTCTGTGTATTTTCCTTGCTCTTTAGACCCTATCTGAGGAGTCTGTGTCTGCTTTTAAAGCTTGCTATTCCATCCCCCTCAACGGAGCTGTTCCCTGTGCCTGCTTCTGGCCAGCAACACCAGCCGGTGAGAGAGATCCTGTCCTCCCAGTTGGGACAACCCAAGTGTTGATGGGGCCTTGCTGTGTGCTGTAAAAACTGGGAACTGTCTCAGATTTACTTTTCTAAATCTGAAAAAGAAAAAAAAAAAAAAGGAGGTGACTTTGAAATGAGATCCCTTTTTGCTTCTGCTTCAGAGTGGATGGGATTCAGAGTTCTAGCAAAAGTGCGGGGCAGCCCAGAGAAATAAACAAGGAGCAAACAGTTAGGGCTGGAATGCCTTAAGGCAATATTATTGCCAAATTCTTCATAATGGGAAACCTTAGTCAGTGCTGGCTTTTCTTGCCTCTCTATAAAACATGCATCATCACAGCATAACTCTGTTTATAAGGAAGTATTAAAAAAAAAAAGTGTTAAATGATTCTAGTGCATGAAACTAAGCAGAAACCTGATCAACTCCGGTTATTTTTAAGCCAAGTGCTTTCTGTAAGATGATATAATGCCTACTGGAAAAGAAACCCAAACACAGAATACATGAGTACACACATGAGTGCCTCAATAGCAAACTGCAGTCCAGTGCACCAAACAGAATTGGTGTGTTGGATGTAGAAGTCAACAGTCACACTTTTAGTTGTGTGATAGAAATTGAAATGCAGACATCAATGACTCTGAACTAAATTTTAAAGAAAAGGATGCCTCAAATCATTGAAGGAAGATTGTTTTCTCCAAATGGAGCAAAGAGAAACTCTTTTTTTGGAGATAAGTGAGATGTGGCAGCCTGCTGCTAAATACAAAGAATGATAAATACAGAGTCTCATCTGGTCATCCTATTAGGTCTGCCACCTACTGCCTGATATACTGGTTTGGCATTGCTTGTCATGCAAAAAAAAAAGGGTTTGCCAAATCTGTCACACTAGCTGAGTAAAATCACACAAACTGAGCTCTGTTACACCCTTCCCGAGTTGGAAGATAATTACTGCATCTCAGAGTTACTGGGCAGGAAGGCAGTGAAGGTATTTATTAATAGGAGGAGGACAGGTAGGCTGCTGCAAAAATGTAGGTGTCACACTGCATTTGGCTGGAGCTTTGAACCCAGCAGTGTCTGCAAGTCACTTGGATCATGGAAATTCCCCTTTCCAAGAAGTTGAGGGGGGACAGGAGAGGACAGCACAAATGGCACAAATTGGTTTACTGCTCAATAGGGAGAAAAATCTAAAGGCTTCCCAAACAGAGCAGAAGTCTTCCTGAGAAAAGGATGCATGTTCTTTCCTACAAAGTTGCTAAGTAGGACATGCTTGGATTTACTTTATATGTAAATGACCAAAAAAAGTTTGTTTGCTTTGTAAATGAGAGGGAGGGAACAGAGTCTTATAAGAAATCTCTAGAACTTTTTTCATGCCAGTAGATGATCTGAAATCAGAGCACTGGAGAGAAGGAGAGCCACTGGGACCAATCTGTGTTTGGAATGGGAAGAGCAAAAGAGGTGGGAAGCGCTCGGTAACAGCATCTCACATCTTCTGGGCCTGCCTTCCTTGTGAAGCCCTCTGGCTCGGACTGGATTTCTTGTAGTTTTGGAGCTGGAGATAGTATTAAACTCAGCTCTGTTCCTTGTCTTCTTTGCTTTGGGTCTTTGCCTTTGTGCCTTCCCTGTAGTGCCGCAGAGCCGAGTCCTGAGCAGACGCAGAGGAATTACTCAGGAGCAGTGAGACAGCACAGGGCTGGGCTGTTAGTTACCAGCAAGTTGAGAAATCTGCCAAACTGTGAAGTAGATGAGGGGGTTTTGTTTTGGTTTTTGTGATTCATGCGCAGCTCATAAAAGCAGTCGTTCTTTCCTTTGACACTGGAAGCCTTAAAATTAATGTTTCTGTTCATCTTTTCAACAGGAAAGCATATGTAAATAGTGATATACATGGTTTTCTGATTTACACTCTGAGTTTGTCCATTTCTGTAATTTGTCAAGCTATTCTCCACTCAGTAAATGCCTGGATAGCAGCCACATGGGGTTGCTTGAATTCTTTCTGTTGCTAAAAATAAGTTAGTTTTGAAGTTTTTTTCTGTAACTGCTGAGGATATTTGAGGCAATAATCAGTGACTGTCAGCCTATATTACAAATTGTTTTCATGCAACATCGCATTTCCAGTCTTTGGCAGGGGGTGGAAAACAGATCTGTGCAGTATGGAAGAAAGCATCCAGTGCACAGAGAGACAGTAGCAGAAGACAGGGCTCAGTGCCCGCAGGGGAAACACAGTTTCTGGAGGCAAAGTTTTGAACTAGAAGGCATTTGATTTAAATCACTTTAATTACATCTGTCCTAACTTTTCCTCCTTGGTCCTTCAAACTAACAACTATGGGTACTACTTTTCATATTACCACTGTAGGATGTGCTTCTAGATGCTGTTGTTCCTTGTTTACTACAGATTCTCTGCTGTGCTTTCTTCTTCCATTTATTTGCTTTGGTTTCTACTGGTGTTCTCATATCCCACTTGCCCAATTCTTATTTTGTGTGGGGTGGTTTTTTGTTTTGATTTGGGTTTGTTTTTTTTTTTGGTCAATATTCATTCAAATTAAACTTAATGCTTTACAGCATTTCAAGGGCTATTATTAGAGAAGCCCCTTCTGCATCGGTTTGTGTCAGGAGGTTCAGCATTGTGGATGCAGGAATAGCTGTTGTGCACAGGGAGGGAAAGTGTGTGTTGGGAGGGAGCAAGTGAAAGCCTCCTGAGGCCAGGTGAGCCCTGGAGAGCAGCAGTCCTGCTGAATCCACTGGACACCCCAAGATTCCATAAACTCTGAACCGTAAAAGTTTGCCAAAGCTGCCCTAGGCCTCCACTAGCACTCATTAGTATGAATCGGGATATGTAACCCAGCAGCATCTGGAAAAGTGGCAAAGGTAGGCTACAGAGCCATGTACACAGCTGGTGAAGCAAGGGAAGGGACCCCTGAGGAACCCTCTGGAAGCCAGTGGCCCACTAGTCCGTCCCCCCCACCTGGTTTCACTTCCCAACTGGAGCTGCAGCGGGATGACACAAAGGGCTGTGGGAGGGGGAGAGCTGAACGCACTATGTGAGCAGTCACTGGCTACTAATAAAATCTGCTCAATTCTTTTAATAACAGCTAAACTCCAAAGCATTTTGTGGTAAACATTGGTCTATTTCCCTACAGTGTAATTTGCTCATCAGGGAAATGGGTAGTCTAATATAGGGAACTTGCAGCTATGTGTAACTTTACACGTAGCTGCGAATATTTGCATTACAACAACATAGAACAAATCATAAATTTCTGCCCTGAAAAAAAAAAAGCATAATTGTTTTTATCTGGTTTACTACATAGGATTTTCTGAAACTACTCTTTAAATTGCTCTTAATTTTTTTTTTTCTGTATCTTAAGGTCTTTTTCATTTTCCTGATCCTCTGCATCTTCATCCTCTTGTATTTTACCCCTTTTTCCTATGTTTTCCAGTGTGGAAGAAGGAATTTCTTTAGGTGTCTTGGTAGGTGACTTTTTAGGAGGCGAGAACCTATTTTAAAACCAGCCTGCATGTGTTGGGGAGTTTTGAGGAAATGAATTGTGTTTGCTGGCTTATGTAGGGTGGTGATGTGATGCCAGTGTCTGCAGCTGAGAGCTGTGCATAGCCTGCTACGAAGCAGAAGGACACAACATCCTTTCCTCCTTGTCTTCATTGCACATCTCTATCCCTCCGCCCTTTCAAAGGAAACTCCAGCTCTCCATCCTTACCTTCCTCACACCCACTAACTAGGACCTCTACTGCATTCCTTTGTCCACCTAAATTAAATTCCACCCTAATGAGCCAGTGTTTCCTACCACTCCCTTGCCTGGGTGCTGCTGCTGCATCTCAAGCCAGAAGGACGGGTTGAGGTGCTGGCATGGCTCACGGAGCAGGTGGAGACCTGGCAGGGCTGCTGCACACAGCAGCAAGTGCCAATTATCTCACCTGGCCACAGCAACTGCACTGCTCCCTGCAGCTCAGCTAAGTACCTGTTTGCAGGCAAAAAGGCAGGAGCTGTTGCTGAGATGAACCTCTTTGGCTTGACCTGTGCAAGCATCAGCAGAATCAGCTTCCAAGCTTTAGGAAGCTGTGCTGTGAGGGTTTTTTTATTTGAGACTATACAAGTGAAGTTCAGTGTGGTGGTGTCACTCAAATCCCTCTCAAACCGAGGTCTACGTAATGAAGACAATGAAGTAGTTACCTCTGTCTTCAACATGCCACAAATACCAGACTCTTCAGAAAGTACAGCATGGAAAACATTCCCTGAGTAAATTAAGTGTCATATTTCTAACGGAATCACTGTGTCTCTGCACTGCTGCAGCCTGTTAGAAGTTCTGGTCACCACCTTCTGGTGAGAGATGTCTCCTTCTGACCATTGTCTCAACTTGTGAGGACAGGACACTCTTGTTGGAGTAGTGCTACCAGATCCCAGCATAAGTTCAGAGGGGCACTACTTGAGCAAAAGC
This sequence comes from Mohoua ochrocephala, assembly GCA_013398855.1. NCBI lineage: Eukaryota > Metazoa > Chordata > Aves > Passeriformes > Acanthizidae > Mohoua > Mohoua ochrocephala. Next base: position 376,593 of record VZTA01021030.1, read on the forward strand.
CAACACAATGGATTTGCTGTTCCTTTGCCAGTGGGATGCCTGAGGTTTGTCAGCTGTGCTGGAATCACTTTCCACATTAAACAAATGGAGGAAAAAGAGTACATTGAAAAGCAAAGCTTAAGAGGCTTGGAGAGATTCAAAGAAATGAAACAATAACATGTTTAATAGCTAATTCCCATTCTAGTTTGGCTTTAAGGTAGCTTCAGCCTTCCAGTTTGCTAGCAGCCTTCCTAAGTTCTCTGCCAGGATGAGTCACAGCTTCTGGAGCTGGGATCCAGTCCTTTAGACAAGCCATCTTTAAAGGTCTGTTTACCTTCTCCAGAAGATAGTGAATAACAGTGAGAATTGCTTTATGTTTTCCTCCTCTTAAAACAGGGGTTTTGATGAATATAAATTCACCTGTGGGAGCTTCTTACATCCCTCGGTCCCTGATGCAGTCCGAGTACCCCTGGGATCCTATTTGGTGTAGTTTCGTGCTGTTATGCAGAGATTGATGTCTTTGGAATGCTCCTCCCTGCTGGGCTGTCTCAACTAGTTGACTAGGAATGCAAAACAAGCAATAACCAGAGCCCTGGTCTGACTGTAAACCATTATTTACCTGCTAGCAATGATCTATCCTGCTGACTGAGGAGCTGAATTAAGAAACTTAGCCACGTAACCATCGTCTGTGATTCAGGGCACCAACTGAAACCCGTATATGGCTGCTCCATCTTATGTTTCTGTAGTCTGCAATCTACCACTTGAGAGGATGGATGTGAGGACAAATTTAGCATTCATAGGCAATTCCATGAAGGGAATGGGCCTCAATGTGGCTGCTACAGGGGGGCAGCACCACGATTTCATTGTTAAATGAGACACTTCAAAGGACTGCCAGCGTTTTTGTGCTGTATTGGCAAAAACACAGGCTTTCCTGGATAACAGTTACTGCGCTTCTCAATGGCAGATTTATTTTTTTTTCCTCTGAAAAGCTGTTCAGGCAAGTGCAGCAAGGCTCCAGTTGCATGACACAACAGTCATAACTGATTGCCTGTGCTCGGAAGAAGCCTGGTTGGATGAAGAAAGACCAGTGTGCCTGGAAATGATGAATAAACTCTAAATGCAGCACTGCATAAGGGAGCTCATAGGCCTGCTACTATATCGGGGGGCATCTGATTGTTGTGCAGATGTGTTGGACACTGAGCCATTGTGAGCACAGCTGAATTGGGGCATTGTAATGAACGATTTCTACTCATTTCAATTTTCAGCATACGACTATAGCATCAACCAATGCAGACAAAGACCATCCAGTGAACCTTTTTTTTTTTCCCCCCTCCTATTTGGTAGTTGAACTAAAGGTTTCGTGTTTTCTTTTCAGTGCCAAATTGCTGCAAGGAACAATTCGAGCCGGCAACCAGGGAAAGTGTTTGGATGCTCAAAGTAAGTATGTTTGTGCATTTGTGGTTTTTTTACCCAAGAAGTTGTGTTTGATGCCTGTAAGGCAGTAGCTAGATGAGTCTGGTTATCAGTAACAAGTGATATTCCTTTCCATCATCTTGGACTGTGTAACTGTCGTGAAACAAAACTGATGAAAGCTAAGCGGGAGGCCACAGACGTCTTATAATAAATAATTTTATAATAAATATAAGAAGTATTTTGGGGTTTTTGTTGACTGGAGTAAGAAGGAAATGGTGGCAGGAAGGAATTAAAAATAAAAAAAACAAACCTAGAGGTGGATAATTAATCTGACTTCTCCCTTCTGCTTGGGATATTTGAGAAATTGTAGCCTTCCTTGCTTTTGTTTTGTTAAATGTTAACTTTTCTGCACTTTATTAGTGCTGCCATCATAATGTTAAGTGGAAAAAGAGCAAATTACATGAAGCATATGTGCGGAGTTAGTAATTAATGCCACACAGAATTCGTGAGGTGCTGTCCCTTTTTTAATCCCCAACTATGGGAATTTAACTTCAACCATCCAGCCTCCAGCTTGGCACCTGTGAAATCTGCTCGGGAAGTCACCTGGGGAAAGCGGAAGGACCAGTGATATCCGACAGGAGGCCCACAAGGTGGCAATGTTTGGAAAGCCTTGGGAAGGGATGTGCCCTGAACAGCTCCCTGCTTCCTGCGGCTGCCATCGCTTGCTGCCCCTGTGCCATTGCTGCTGCATCTGTGGTGTTAAATGAGAAATGCCACAACGGAGCGTAGGATACCTGGTGCTAAACCTCTTGTTTGAACGGGTTCGCCATTGGCAGTGCTCACCATACCGTGCTGGACACCATTCCTGCCTTTTCCCTTGGAAGGAACGAGCTGCAGCATCAGTGGTTTGCAGTAGCGCGGGGTTTCTTTATTCCTAGCTAGTAATAAACACATGCGTGGCACTGAAACGATGCTCAGCCTGTGTAATGAAGAACTTTCATTTCCAGAACACACTTCTGCGTTTTAGCTAATGCTTGCAAAGCTGTTACAGTGTGTAAATAAATGCTAACTGGATGTAGGAGGCAGCTCAGTTTGCAGCGATACTTTGTGCTTCACAGCTAAAAGTGAAAAGACTTGCTTTACTGTGAAACTAGGGGGTTGCTCCAGGTTATGTAATGCCCTGGAAAAAAAAAAAAAAAAAAAAAAAAAAAAAAAAAACTGAAATATGTTTGCAGAAAGATTTCTCTAGATACCTGATAGGTGTGAGAAATTATTCAGGATAAGTTCTGTGGTAAATACAAGAATTGCCACCAGCAACTGTTCACCAGCACAGACATAGGTAAGTAGGAGAGGGACAGTTGAACAAGGAGCCACATAGTCCAGATTTATCAGGTTGCAAGAGTATCTTCGACAGCAATTAGCAGGCATGCGGGGCTCAAGTGTATTTGATGATTCTCAGGACAATCAGCCTGTAATTTAGTCAAAAGTGGCTCGTATGCCTCAAGGATGAAGCAATAAATCTAGACTACAGGAGGCATCTCAGAGCAAGAACTAGGAAAATGCAATGTCCTCCCCCATGGATTAACCCTTCCCGGGAAGGCGTTGCAGCTGGAAGTGCAGCGGGACAATGCCCTGTGCTGAGATTTGGAGGCTTTCATCTGTGGCTTCCCACCCTGGCGTGGAGTAGCTGCTGCTGCCTGAAGTCCAGCTTGGTCACTGTGGTTATACTGGCATCATCACAAGCACTTGGAAACAACAGGAAATCGAAAGAAAACTGTGAGCGTGGAGATAGTGCACAACCACCAAGAGGACGTTTATAAAAGCAGAGTGCGTCCCACCTGTCTAACAGAAACTTATCTGACACGTGCAGATTTCCTGCGATGTGTAACCCTCTCTGTGAAGAAACAGTATTCCAGTGTATTCCCAATGGATTGCTGCTCACTGTTTAGCCTTTCCTTTTCTAAATCCTTTAGTCCTTATGGCCTGCTATATATCCAAATGAGGATCTAGTTATCAGCCTTCTAATAGCAGAGGTTCATTAAATTGCTAGAGAATTAGCTGAGCTATTACAATCCCAAATCCATGTAGCATGCTATTATATACTAGTCTTTGCTCAGGAAACCTTCTGGTCAGGTTTCAGTGGCTTTGAGCCTCGCAAATGGGTGTATTTTTTTCATGGAGTTAAGTTATATGGGCAACAACATGAGGGATGGATATTGGAATATTCAAGAAATTTTACAGTTCTTGTATGAGGTGCTCTCATGTGCGACATGCAGATAAGGGGCCTTTTGGCAGTAGCAATTCCTTGACTGATGCATTAGCACCAAAGCAGTTACAATACATCCTAACATTAGAAAGCAAGGCTGGTTTCTCCTGGAACATTAGCTCAGGAGTTGCTTGTTAGATTTCAGTTATTTTGAGGTAGGGGAAGAGAAAGAAAATACATTAAAAGTGTGTGCATATATATATACATGTACACGTGTATATAAAGGATGTTGGTATGATGAGCTACTAATTCATGAAGTGTTCAGGGAAGATCTGAACAAAGGCCTATATGAGCTTTTTTCCTTCCCTGCAGACATAAATATTCTCTGGCCGTTCATGATAAAGGTGCATGTGCTCACCCAAACCAGGCAGACTAAAGAATTGCTTCCTCTCACTTCTTTCTCCTTACCTCTCAGCACCAGCCCTGGTGCAGAATAAACACTATTTCTAGATGAGGGCACTCTGTTTCCCCCAGCTGGTTCCTACAATGTCCACCGAAGAAGACCTGGCTTTCCCCGAGGGATGCCTTGCAACTGCAGCCAAAAGACTGAAGAAAGGGGAAATAGGTGAACTTCTGGGCTGAGCAGAGTGCTTTTAAAGCATGCTCATTCTGTGGAAACACCATAAAGTCCCCCAAAATGCAGTGGAAGGACATCTGTTTAGGAGTCAGTCCTGCATAGAACACAGATGCTTTAGAGCTGGTTTGGATCCAACATGAGAAAACCAGAGCCCTAAAGCCTGAACCTGAGGGAGCAAAGTTAACCAAATGGAATGTTTGTTTATGGCTTTGCGCTCACCAGCCCCATTCCCTTCTTAACTTAGGGATTGGGTAGCTTGGATAGCCTTTTATGGTGCTGTCTGAAAATATTCTGAACTTTGGGGTGATATTTATTTTTCCAGTACCCGATACCAAAAATTATCCCACAGGAGCTCAGCAGAGCAGCTGATGATTCATCAGGAACGTAACTTTGCTTTTCAAAAAGATAACGTGTGGTTTTGTTCAGAGTTAATGAGATCCTTTCCAACGCAGAAGCTGTCAACAGCGCTGACATACATTTACAGTTACAAAAACACATAGCCTTGTGGTTGGGGTTTTTATTAAATAGAAACCTCATTTTCTACTGTAATGACGAAAAGGCACTGTTTTCTTGCCACTAGTACCTTTTGTACTCAAAGTGTTAGAAGCCTTTTTTTATTGTTGTTATTTTATACACAATGTGGCTGTTCAGAGGTTACAAAATGGTGCCACTTAATGACAGGACTGCTGAAGGCATGGTAATATTAAATAATATATATAAAAAAAGATACCCTTGTTTCTAGTCATCTTTTATTGCCTTCTGCATCTTGCCTATCAATGGTGCTTCATTTAGAAGCTGGAGAATGTTCATTAAAGGATGATTCAAGTAATGATTTGAGTGTTGCTCCAGCAGAAAAAGAAACCATAAAATCTAGGACCTTGAAAAATAGTAGTCCTTGTCAGATATCAGCAAGTATTTATAGCGCATGTAGATCCTGTAAAAATAACTATGTTATTTTTCAAAGCAGTTTCTAGATTTTATAAACATAATCTCGCATGTGCCCCTGTCCTGTGGGGTGGTAGGTGCTGGGGAGCTTTCCTGGCCTCTATTCCCATGCTGCTGCTAAAGCCTGCATCTGCACAGCAGGCACTGGGATACTGAGCTGCGGTGCTCAGGGCCTCCAGCAGCAGAGTGAAATCCAGCGGTGGACAGGCTCCAAGTATGAGCATTTTTTAATATTTCTCTGCAATCACTGGAGCTGGAAACTTTGGTTTTAATTAGCTGACTGCTTGGATTCTTACACAGTTCAGTTGCTCTGTGATCTGCAGCTCAGAGAAAATCACCCTATATATTGAGTCAGAGTAAAGTGGGAGTCACTGGCGATGCACAGTGCACTAATAAGGTCAGGTGGAAGCAGCACATAAGTTGTTCTTACAATAAAATTGTTCCTTATAATAATGGCTTCTTCAGCCTTCTTAGAGACTTGTTCAGCACGAGGTCAAGTATGAGAAGGCCACTGTTGTGGACCATGCTGTTGTGTTACAATGCAAGGTGGCAAAATTAGAGGTTTTCAGGTCTTGGGACCTAGTAATTTGTTGCACTCAAGTCCGAATGTTGTAATCATCTGTAGCATCCTGCATGTCTGCTCCTACCCGAGCCTGGAGCAGGCACAGAAACAGGCATTTGGTGGGAGGTGCAAAGGGGCACAGGGGCAAAGTCAAGGGCAGCTGGCTCGAGCCTTAAAAGCCCCAGCTGGAGATCTGCCACCAAAGTGTGCACAGCTGCCACCCGGGTTAAAAATCCTCTGTGAGTGATGAGACAGGCCGGGTACGTGCCATGGGTACCATCTCTTCTGGGGAGCACCAGATTTAAGTCTCATCAGCACCCGTTCCTCATAGAAGGAAGCTGGCAGTGCCCCCATATTCAGGTTTATGCAGTGGCTTCCATTAGAGCTTCATCCTCTTACAAAAGGTCTGGATTGGGCACACCGCTAATGACCTGAGCGGGATGCGTGGGATAAATGCCTTCTGAACAGCACCACAGGAAATTGCCCTTCCCTCACGCTGTAGGTTTTTAAACAAATAACTAATTCTTGTGTCTGTATAAAAGAACAATATTGACTGTGCTCAAGTATTTTCAGACTTGATCTGATTTCATAGCTAGGATCGTTTTTGTGTAATGTAAGAGGCTTCACATAATCACTGTTTTAAATCTACAGCTTATGTTTGACAAGTGGGTCATTGGTTAATGGAAGCAAGTAAATCCAGCTGTTTATCTTTTCAGTAAGATCATGCACTTTCTCTGTGTTCTTGTCTGCTCAGAATGGAGACGTGTACACTTTTAATGGCCCTCCCTCTATTTTAGAGTAGGGTTGTGGAGCTTTATATGATATTTCATTTCTTCCCTGCATTCAAATAAAATAAAGTCACAGTATTACTTCTGTTGGTATCCCACCTGATCCACAAATTTGTGGCAGCAGTTGTGGTACCATTAATTTAATTACTATGTGTGATTTTTTTTAAAAGTTGTTCATTTGACTTCATGAGGAACATTTACTGTTGTAGGTTGCTTAAAAGTTTCCTTGCTTCTTTATTTCTCCTACCCAAGCCCTCAGTATTTCTGTGTGTTGCTCTCAACAGATGCACCTTCCACTGAAGCAGACCAGCAGTAGCTTTCTCCCAGCTAGCTTTAACTCTTAACATTGTTTGGGTAATTTGAAATTTCAGGGTTTCAGAAATTGCTATGTAAGCCTTCTGTAGGGTCTCAGCATCTAAATAAAGCACTTGCAGCGCTAGGTTAATAAAGTGCTCAAAGTATTAATGGAAACTTAGTCTAATAGGTCAAGCTCCAAAAGTCCTCTTAGGGAATGTCTGTCAGTAACGTAATTTTCGTGACACAGTTTTCAAGTATTCTAATTTTTTTTCAATTCAGACTACTAATATAAGTGTAACATGATTAAAGCTGTCTGTGGAAATGATTTTTCCTCTTCATTTGAAAGCTATTTTATTAATAAAGACTTAGCATAAACACTAAGACGATAATGAGCATTGACTTGCCGGGGAAAGAGTCTGTTTTCCATCAATAAGTGAGAAAACGAAAACTTTCAGATTAGTAAGGGTATTGTGTTAAGTAGCAATTAAATTATACTCACAGGACACTTTTTTGCTCCCAAATGCTCTAGTAGTCGCAAAGAGAAACTTTTACTTTACGAGTGTAAAGGTCTAAATTCTTAACAGAAAGTTAAAAAGCATGCGTGTAAGAAATGTTCAGAAAGTAAAGAGCAGAATTCCTCAGATGCTTGCCTTTGGCTGGGAAGGAGCCTGAAATAGCTGAAAGCAAGTCTCTTTGTCTATGGGAAGACAAACTCCTGTTTAAAAAAGTCGTGTGTAATACATGTATTTGCTCCAGCCCAAAGAGGAGGCACTCCCTGATTTCTCTGTGAGCCAGAGATCACAAGCAAATCCTTGGCAGCCTGGTTTTTCAAAGACGCTGAGGTGCCTCGGGGATTTGGGCTCTTTGGTGTGTTAATGGCAGCAATGTGTCACACGAGGTGTGTGAATGCTGGCTGTGATGCGGCCTTTAAACACAGGTGTCACTTCTTGGGGCGGCTGCGTGTGACGGTGCATGCAGCTCAGCCGGCGGTACTGCAGCCCATTCCTCTTGGCCGGGATGAAACGAGGCGAAATTAGCTAATGACAGTGTGTTCGCTGGACAATAAGTATGCTGGGGACTTGTCTGAGGGAAGGAAACCAATTTGACCCAGGTTCTCTGCAGGTGGCTGAGGAAGGAAAGTGGAAATTGCCCAAGCCTACAAAGGATTATGCCTGACAAAGGAAGAGTGGGAAAGAATGGGAGGAAGAACAATGGAGAAACCTCAGGTGCCAAAGAAATCCCGAGATGAAAAGGAGGAGGCACTCATTTAGTTGTAGCAATGCAGAAGAGGAACTGGATTTGCTTAGGTGCAGAGCTGGAAGTGCTGAAAAGGTTAGAAAGGTACCCGTGGAAGGAAGAAAGACGCGCCATAGAGGTGCTGAGGATGAAGCTTGCACAGACTTGTGACAGTAAAAGTGTCTCGAGGAAGCTGGTCGTAACAGCAGGGCCTCTTTCTGTGCTTGTAAAATGAGGAAAGCTGACAGAAATCAGTTTTTGTACAATGTTATGAATGGCCCAGATAAAAAGCAGTTCTCAGGAGAAAGGGGAAGGTTGCATACAAACAGAAAAGCACGCCACTTTCTGTGTGACTTCTTAGCATTTGCTAATTTGATGGGCAACGAGACACCTTGGCTCTGAAAGGGAATGGTTTGTAGTGCACTGTAGGGTCCTGAGGAAACCAGAATATTTTGCAGCAAGGCACTGGGTTCTTGGGCTGGGGTTTGCAATCACAGAAACACTCACACGCTACTGAATGACTTGGCAGTGGGATTTTGATCCTGGTTAGGCATGAATGCACTCTGTATTTCTTTCACATTAGCTAGAGCATGTAATACTGTTTACGTTGGCTTTTTGCTGGGTGTGGGAGGACAGACATTTAATTAACAGTTTCCTGGGACAAAGTAACCCCTTCAAATCCTGGTTTGTAAAGGTCCAGTCTTTGTCAGCTGGTTGAAACATTCTTGATCCAGTAAAATTTAATAGACCATCTGCTGGAATCATTCCTTTCTTGTGCCAGCCTTCTCCCTTCCTCTTTAGCAGTGCTGAGCATCTTGGGCAGGTCGGCCAGGTCTGTATCAATAGACTGAAATGCCTTCAAAGTGTGTTGCTAACACTTTCAGTGTAGAGCAGTAAGAAGGTACATCAGAGATGGAGATTGTCCACTCCCATCTGATTTTATCATCTTTTTACCTTTTTCCAGACACTCCCCTGAGCCCCAAGAAAGCCAAAGATTCCTCAACAGCTGAAAATACGTAAATAAACGCTAGACTTAGTCTCTCACATTTCGAAGCCCTTCCAGGCTTTTACCATTTATAACTTGTTTTACTGGTTTTGTTTAAGATACAAATGTCTGAAGCTCTGACTTTTCCCCATGACAGTCATAAACTGTACTGTGTGGAAACATGAAAACCCCAAATCCTTCTCTTCTAGAACGCTAACCTCACTTTCATTTAACTCAGATTTTGTCATCCTCTGAAAAAATTTAGGAATCCAGATTACTTGAACATTTTTTATGTTTTTTATTTTGGCTTTCCATAGTCTTTACATCTGAACTCTGAGAAAGTAGAAAACCAGTTCACACCTCGGTGCTAACGGAAGTGGTAATGGTACATCCAGAACAGCTCCAGCCACAGAATTCCATGTAAATGCACGTGAATGAGCCATGAGTCAGTCTCCAGCCTCAATTCCTTTCAACCAGTACTAAAGACCCAGGAATCCTTATTCAAGGCATTTATTGATCACAGCCTCCATTTACAGGTCTTTAAATGAGAGCGGCTCCACAAGGTGTGTCTGAAACTCTGCTCTAGCCCAGTGGGTATCACTGAAAGCAAATGCAGCAGACACTGACTGAAGAATTCCAAATTTTGACTTAGTCTGGAGTTAATGGAAGTAAAAATTTCTTCTCTTTGGAACCATTCCTCACTGAAGTATTTCCTGCTCTCACGGGAGCTTTTTGTCATGTAGAAAGTGCTGGATAAAAATGTTCCGGCTATTCGGTGTGAACTTCTTATGTTTTAAGTAAGGAATCCTTTGATGTATGCTGAAGAATGCTTCTTTCTAAATAGGAATTTGGGGAGTTTATTCTTTAAAGCAGCTGGATTTAGCTAATTGGATTTAATAAATGTCCACTAAACCAATTTATTAATTTTAATCTAAGAGTTAATATTCAAAGTACACAACTAGTCTTAAAATATCTTATTCAAGGTTTTTTGAAATCCTGTTCCTGTGAATGTAAGCCCTTGTTTTGTAGACAATATTTGAATCTTGAATTAATCTTCTGATTTCTATTTGATTTCTACAGTAACTATAAAAGGTAACTGGGGTCTTTCTAAAGGAAAATACTCACAGTCTGTGGTTCTACAAGACGTGTCTCTTTAGCAATCAATCCATGCACTAATGGTCAGATTGGATTTGCAGCTCAAAAGACTAAATTTTTCAAGTATGCTTAGCGGACTAAGGCTCCAAGATTTATTTTACGCTTCCTCACAGGCACGGAGCACTTCTTCAAATGTTAAATGTGAGCTCTGAAATATAAATATGTCTGTATATTTAAAAATAGACTTGAATTACCTCATAGGGATGTGGTCCATGCACGCTGTGTAATTGGGACAGCCCTCTCTTTTTTTTTTTTTCCC
>VZTA01021031.1:0-20732 GCA_013398855.1 Mohoua ochrocephala
TTTTTTCTTTTTTTGGTAGCAATTGGGGAGGGAAAGAAGGAGTGAAAGTGATGGCAGTGATTAGGAAGGAAGAACTCTGCTGTCTGAGTCAGTCCCAAGCTAACATCCCAATACACATCCAAAATATCCCTTACACAAAGAGAGATCTATAATCCAGGTGGAAGCCACTCACTGCTTACTGCAGCCTTAAAAATGAAGGTTTGGTGCATCCCAGACACCAAGAGAGCTCGAAATTTTCATCAAGATGCCTGGTGGGGGTGGCTGGGTATTCTGATGCAAATCCTGCTGTGGTTGTCTCCCAGCCTTTGACGCCTTTAGTGCTTCCTGGTTGCAAATAAGCTGTTGGGGGGATAAATATTCCACACACATAGAGCTCATTCAGTTTTCTGTTCAGGGGCTACACCAGCTTCTAGTTTGGTCTGGGATCTAATGGAAGAGCAACAGTGTGAAACCTCCACAGGCTTGGGAGGAGGGTGAGCACAGCAAACCAGCTGCTCCTGAGATGCTATTTTTTGATTCTTCCGTCTCTTCAGGTGGACAGAGAAAATCTCTCCCAAATTCCAGCATAACAAGAGCAAAGAAGTCCTGCCTACAACCCTGAAACTTCTTTCTGAGTAAGGAAAAAAATCAATTCCACCTTCCTTGCTTTACCTGAAGACTGCAAGGGAGAAAAAAATTTGCCACAGAATATCCAGAGTCGGAAAGAACCTGCCAGGATCATGTTAAGGTCATACAAAGATCTATCAGTGCATTAAAAACCTGACTTTTCAACTTGGCAGTCATCAGATCTCGCTGGATGTCATCCTGCTCCTATCTTAACTCCCTAGCATGGAAAAATTAACTTCGGGAAACAGTGGCTACATCCCTGATCACAAATCACCACAAATCACCGAATCCCAGAATGGTTTGGGTTGGAATGGGATCTTAAAGATCGGCTCATTCCAACCCCCTGCCATGGGCAGGGACACCTTCCACTATCCCAGGTTGCTCCAAGCCCTGTCCAACCTGGCCTTGAACACTTCCAGGGATGGGACATCCAATGCTCCTCTGGACAATCTGTGTCAGGGCCTCACGGGGATGAATCTTTTCCCAATATCCCATCTAAATCCCCCTCCTTCAGCTTAAAGCCATTTTGAGTGTGACCACTGCAGGGATGAGGTGGCCAAGGCTTGAACATCCCCTGGATGTGTGGTCCTGTGTGCTCTGAACACGGATCCTGCTGGAAAATGTGATTTTTATCAGGAATAGTTGAGGGTGCTTCCAGTGGGAGCATTTTACAGTTGAGGCACAGACACAAACTGTGTGTCGAACAGAATAAATTTTATGGAATAAACTGGGAAAGAAAACATGGAAAAATCCATGTTTATCCCCCAAGGATGGGCAACTCTTTATTATTGTACCCCGAAGCTCAACTCAGTTCAGCATTAGGAATGTGCTTTGGTTTCCAGCAAAACAACTGCAGCAAAACAGTGACTGTGGCCAGCACCACATTCCTGGGAAAGCCTGGAATATGAGCAAGATTCAGACCTGCCTGGCATTCCGGGCACTATCCTGGTTCCCATCATTGCCTCTGACATACCAGCCCCACTCGTTAGTGGGCTGATGGCAGCGGGGACACCCCAATCCCAGCGGGATGTGGGTTAGGACTCCTCAGCCACCGGTTGATGGAAAAGCAGAATTAATCCCCAAACCTGTCTCCACTTAAAATTCCCTCCAACTCCCTGGAAAGAGTTTGTATCCAGGTGGGGGGGTCAGTCTCTTTTCCCAGCTGACAAGTGATAGGACAAGAGGAAATGTCCTCAAGTTGTGCCAGGGGAGGTTTAGGTTGGATATCAGGAAAAATTTCTTCACTGAAAGTGTCGTCAAGAGAGATTCGATGTTGGATATTGGAACAGGTGCCCGGGGAAGAGGTGGAGTCACCATCCCGGGAGGAATTTTTAGTTGTGGCACTTGGGGACATGGTTCAGTGGTGGGTTAATGGTTGGACTCGATGATCTTAGAGGTCTTTTTCAACCTTAATGATTCTGTGAGTCCCTGATTATGTCTCCAGCTCTGCCAGTAACTATTCTGGGACAGTGAGCAAAGGATGTTTTTCTTTATCAAGTGCACACAGCACTAACATTTATCCCAAGTTTCCATGTATCAGGATACTTAAAAAGGAGGAACAAACCTCCTTTTATGCCGGTACAAATCTTTGTGTCTTGGCTGAAAACCCCTTAAAAAAGGGGTTATAAAAATCATATTTTACCCTTGAAGTTGGAGAAATTCTCAACAACAAATAAACGTGGTGGTTGAATTTTCCACCCTTTTCCCTAAAGAGACAGAAGAGCTGTTCCTTCATCCCATTCTTCTGTTGGTGTTTCCTTAAAATCTGACAATTTAGGAGTTCACGTGAAAGGAGCTTTGTGTTTAGAGTGACAGGGTAAGTACGCTGGGGATGGCATTTACATTAAAATTAAAATCTAAATTGATCCCTAAAAAAGGCCCAAACCATTCCTAGGAATCCCCACAGGATGCCTGTCCTCTGCAGACATTTAGTTCCAGTTCCATCAGCACTTTCCTGACCTTGGAGCTGAGGGAGGAGAGAGGAACAGCAAGATTAGGAAGAGCATCGTATCCTGGAAAGGACTGAGGACAATGGGACGCGCTGCCAGGAGAGGCTGGGAAAATGCCAGGCTTGGAGAGACACTCGGGAGCTTGACTTTGGGGTTGTTTATTTAAAAGGGAAATCAGAGAGAGCAGCGATGCAGGCAGATGGAGCGGACGCAGGAAATATCCCTTCTGCTCGGGGATGAGAAAGGGTTTAAGGGTATTCCAGGATCCTGATGACCTTGCTCATGCCCACAAGGCAAGGAGCTTTCTGTGTTTGGATTCGTGTCATGGACAGGGTTGGGATAAGTCCAGGATGCTCTGCAATGCAAATGAAAGCCAGACTTATGCTAAGGTTTGTTTTATCACTGCCACCAGAAGAAAAGGTCCATCGTTTTATAACCTAAACGTACATAAAAGAGAAAGCATTCTTGTGTTGTTCCTTTAATCCCTGTTATCTGCTCTTTGCCTTCTCAGGGCGAGCTGAAGGTGGGGCCTGAGTTCCAGCGGGGTCCTCAGCAGCAAATGGTAGAAAAAGGGGTGGAAAAACCCCGTTTGTTTGACTTTGTATTGCTTTGGATGTTTTTTAAACCAATACCCACTCCTGACTTGCCAATCCTGCTCTTCACAAGCTCCCCCTCTCCCGTTACATCTGAGGGAAAAATCCCAACTTGAAAAAGACTCAGTCAATATGCAAAAGCCACCTTCAGAGCCTCCTTCAGCGGCTCAAAGCTCTTTGATGCTGACAGCGGCAACTTTATTTCTACACAGATGCATCTCTGAAATGCTAAAACCTTCCCAATCTATAAACCCCTCCTGCAAACAGACCACAGATTACCTTGTACACAGGATTTAGGCATTTTTTGGGTTTACAGCTGTGTCATGCTGAAATAATTGCAAAAAAAATCCCAGAGAGGTGACACAGAATGAGACACATTTGGATTCCGGGCCGAGCAGGGTTCTTTGATCTGAACCTGTAGATCCACGGCCCCTCTCACTCTGTCACACTGCCCAGCCCGTAATGACACCGTGCCATGTGCAGTAAAAGCAGGATTTGCTGGGATAACATCTCTGGAGCTTAGCACAGCAATGCTGTGAGGTCAAGACACAGACCAAAGGCTCTGTATTGCTCTGCTTCCCCCCAGAAAAACCCCAAACCTCTGGTTCAATCACCCTCCGAGCTCTGCTCTCGCCTCTGAGGGAGTCCCATCAAAATAAGCCCCACCAGTGCCGCATTTGCCACATTGCAGGGGGTGCTGCATCCTGGATCTGTCTTAGGATCATGGAATCATTAAGGTTGGAAAAGACCTCCAAGATCACTGATCCAGCTGTTAACCCAGCACTGCCAAGGCCACCACTAAACCACGTCCCCAAGTGCCACATCTACGTGGGTTTTGAACGCTTCCAACGACAGTGATTCCACCACGTCCCTGAGCAGTCTCTTCCAATGCTTGGCCACCCTTTCAGTGAAGAAATTTTTCCAAATATCCAACCTGAACCTCCCCTGGTGTGACTGGAGCTGGTTCCTCTTGTTCTGCCACTTTTTACCTGGGAGAGAAGACCGACCCCCACCTGGCTCTAACCACCTGTCAGGGAGTTCTAAAGAGTAGAAGGTCCCCCCTGATCCTCCTTTTCTCCAGGCTGAGCCCCCCCCCAGCTCCCTCAGACTCTCCTCATCAGACTTGTGCTCCAGACCCTTCCCCATCTTTGTTGCCCTTCTCTCCCCAGCCCCTCAATGTCTTTCTTGTCACAAGGGGCTTTGATTACAAATCACCAAGAGTTGTTATAATTAGCTCACCTTGCCTCTCTCCTGAGTGCAGGCAACCCCAAATTTAATTTCTTGCTGTCAACCTGTTTCTGCCACTTGTTTTTCCCTTCAGCTGGAGCTGATAGAATTCCTTGCAGCCCTTCAGCCCTGGCCCAGCTGGCTGAGACACGTGGAAGGTGCCATCTGCCTGCTCTTCCTTATTTTATTATCTGCAACACTTAGTACACAGGCTCCTGATATCTATTTCCAGTCCCAGATCTCTGCCCCTCTGAAAAGCTGAGAGGTCCTTCCCTAAGCCTGTCTCCTTTAAAGGCCTCTCTTCCCTGGAACTTTGCTCCTGTCGAGGAAAAAACACGGATGTCACAGGATCACAGAATGGTTTGGGTTAGAAAAGACTATAAAAATCAACCAGTTCCTCCTCCTGCCATGGGCAGGGACACCTTCCACTATCCCAGGCTGCTCCAAGTCCGATCCAGCCTGGCCTCGGACACTTCCAGGGATGGGGCAGCCACAGCTTCTCTGGGCAACCTGTGCCAGGGCCCCACCACCCTCACAGGGAAGAATTCCTTCTTGATATCCAATCTAAACCCACTCTCTTTCTGGTTAAAGCCCTTTCCCCTTGTTGGTTGTCACAGTCTTGTCACCACATGACCTTGTCAAAGCCCCTCTCCAACTCCTGTAGGGACTGAAAGGGCACAACAGGCTCAGCTTGGAGCCTTCTCTTCTCCAGGCTGAACAACCCAAATTTTCTCAGCCTTTCCTCACACAAGAGGTGTTCCAGCTCTTGGAGAACCTTCATGGCCTTGTCTGGACTCACTCATTTACACGTGTTCATATCACTGGTGATCGGCTGTCACAAATCACCGACACTTAATTAGGCTCCAGTCCCCAAAATGTGCTCTCAACATCACACCTTAAATCCCACTGCTGTGGCCATCCTAAATATCCCAGCACTGTCACCTTGGCCTCTGCCTCAGCCCCACAAGTGAGGGGAGATGCTTCCCCACTTTCCACCCAGATTTCCTCACGGTCAATCCAATTTCCAGATCCTACCTAAGAGCTGATGAATAGGGCACAAAGGGATGACGTGGAAGGGAATGCCAAGAACAGACACAGGGAAGACAACACCGTGGACAGACATGGGGACAGACATCCTCCTCCTGGGCTTCTGTGTGGTGCCCGTGTTTGTTGCAACAGGCATGGATAGAAAATCAAGGAAAAGTGTTCAGGAGTGCTCCTAAATTTCCTGCTGTTTCCCATGCTCCTGCTGGCACCAGAGGCCTTCTGGAAGTGTCTGACTAACCTTGCTGTCCGTTGTCGGAGACTCCTTCTCCTTCTCTGCGTGCTGGAGTTTTCTGTTCAGGTCCTGGAACATGTCTTGGTGACGTTTCCTTGTGTGCATGATTTTCTGGAGCAAACACAAAGGGCCCCAGGTCAGCAAACCCCGTTCATTAGGAACACATCCTCCCCCCAGAGTTGCATCATTAAATCCCATCTCTGTCTCCCTGCAGGTGCCTAAAATACCTTCAGCGTTTACTGAGTACCCACTGTAGCACTGCCTCTATTTTCAAGGTGAGATGGCAGGAGAAAGTGGAAAATCCCGATTTTTGACCTAAAAGAAACCCCTTAAACTTGCAACAATCAAATTTTTATTCTGCAGAATTTGAGCTTGACTGTCAATGTCCTAGGAAGGTTTTGCTGCCCTTCTTTAACTGATACCTGTCCCCGTGCCCAGCCTCGCCTCAGTTTGTCACCTCTGTAAATGTGTTCAGAGCTCGCCCAAACACGTAGAATTTGGGTAATTTCATCAGAAACTGTTCCACAATCACATTTTCTTTTTAATTTGACCTGTCAACATTTCACTTCTGCCTTCTGCTGCCCAGAAGGAGAGGCAGGACAATTTCTAGCAGGACTTCACTCTGCATGTAAGAGCAGGTTGAATATGGATTTCCTGAGCTCTGCCAAGGGCTAGATAATTGGAGAAGGTGGCTCAAAATATTTGGGCCCAACATTCAGAAAAGGGGTGTACTCACCTCAAAATCTAACTCTGCGTACCGGGATTTCCGCCTCTGGGTATTCAGGAGAGAAAGAGATGGGTGAAGGTTAGTAAGGGGTTAAAACAGGGAGAATCCTTCTCCTTTTCCTTCTTCCTACACCTTTAACGTGTTTCTCTGGCTCTTCATGATGGGAAGTGCCAAATATTTAGAATTATTGAATCATTTAGGTTGGAAGGGATCTTAAAGATCAACCAGTTCCAACCTCCTGCCACGGGCAGGGACACCTTCCACTAGACCAGGTTGCTCCAAGCCCTGTCCAGCCTGGATCACTGCGGTTTTCTCATCTCTATCACGACTGAAACCATCAAAATGGGAAATAGGGCAGAGGATATAAAGGGGGAAAGGTAAGGCAGGCCACGTGCCTGGCATCAAAATGAACAGTCTTTGAGGAATTGACAATTTTTTTTGACTTTGCAGCACCTGTAGGGCTAAAGACAGCTGATCCAGCAAGGGAATGTGTCTGTGGAAGTTGTGACATCACATTCCAAAATGTGATGGCATGCCAGTGGTCCCTCAGGGTAATATGATACTGGCGTTGCATCCTGGGCTGCACTTTCCCCAAAGTTCTTCTTGTCAACTCCCTGGAGTGGCCGGATTGAGGGCAGAACACCACCCTGGGGTGGCCGGATTGAGGGCAGAACACCACCCCGGGCTGAGAACAACACCGCGATTCCCACACTCACCTCCAAGGAGCTCATGGAGAGGGTGGAGACGGTCTCGCTCTTGGACACCACGCCCGAGTTCCCTGAGTCGCCTGTGTCACACAGGCTGTTGGGAATCTGTGACTCGTTGGAGATGTTTTGTGGAGCCAGCTGCTGCTGCTGCTGGATCATGGAGGAACCCTGCGCCTCGCTGCACGCCATGGTCACCGGCTCCCGCGGGGGACTCTTGACCACGAAGCCGGGGTCGGTGGCCATGCTGAGGTGGATGAGCCGTGTCTGAGGCATCTGGTCGATGTTGATGCTGTATTTGCTCTCATCTTTGGGTTTGGCCCTCAGGGTGGATGTGTTGGTGGGCAGGATCACGTAGCTGGTGTCCAGGGTCTGCTCTTGTGCTCGGGAGAGCTCCGAGTCCAACTTCTTGAAGATGTCCCCGTCGCAGATGTAGATGGATTTTGGAGGCTGGTTCTTGTCCTTCTTCAGGGTGAGGGAGTGGTTGCTGAACTCGTTCAGGTTGATGGCCCCCAGGTAGTGCGGGGAGCCCTGAAGGTGCATCTTGGAGACGTTGGCTGGAAGACTGTTGAAGTTGGATGAGCCTTTCTGGTGGTTGAGTTTCAGTTTCTCTTCGTTGGGCAGCGACGGGCGCTTCAGGGTCCCCGTGATGGTCGAGGTTCTGCACGTGGTGATGTCTTTGTTCAGCACTGGGGAGACAGAGAAGTGTCCTCAGCGCCTCACCTGGGGTTTTGTTCACACATCAAGACACCTCCCACAGTCGCTCCCCACCAGCACCTCGCCCAAAGAGGCACAACAGTGCTTCACATTATTTATATTTTTAAAATCCAGGACATGAAGGCAAAACTAAAGCCAGGGAGGAAGAAAATTCCTTATTTTGAGATAGTTCTCTGTGATGTGAATTTTCCAACACATCCATGGCCAAAACCTCCCAGTTAGGCCAAGATATTGATAACAATACATTGAAAAACAAAGACTTTTTAGATATTTAGTACATCTAGTATATGCACGAAATCTATGTATTATTAACCTGTGGAGGTTAAAATAAAAGGTTGTTTTCATGTAAAAAAATTATTTCAATTCAGGAAATAGCTGAAATACAACATTATCAATGATTCATACAATTGTAAAATCATCAAATGCCCTGGGCTGGAAGAGACTTTAAAAGATCATCAAGTTCCAGCCCTCTTCAAATTTATATTTTTTTATTAACTCACTGAAATACTTCAGGTTGCTCTTTTCCCTTAACAATTCCAGTGTTGATAAATTGGTATTTTGAAACGCACTGTATTTTGTTACGAATTCCCTGCTCTACAAAAAAAATCTTACATTCCAGTAATCATGGCAAGGCTTTGCGAGAGCTCATTATTTAGCAATTTTCAATTTCCCTTCAGGAAAGCAAGCGGCAACAGGAATATTCCTTAAAAAAAGAGGAAAACTTTAAACTAGGGAGGAAGTGAGCATGTCGTAAAGGACATTTGGACACCCATTCCCACTCAACACTGTCCACAACAAAAAAAATCTGCCCCTTTTCCAGGCATAATAATCCATGGTTCGGTTGATTTCGGGCTGCAACAAAGATCTTGGGAAAACAATGACGTCAACCTCGATGTCTCCATTGGGTGAAAAATCAGAAAATCACGGAAATCAGACTGTGGGGCAGGGACAAAGTGTTGTGGGGGCTACTTACCCAGGGTTTCAGCACAGGGAAAGAGAAATAAATGCATGTTCCCCTTTCACCCATCTCAGGAGGAAATAAAAACAGGTAAATGGATATTTTTGGGACCAGGTAAGAGGATTTTTGGGGTAAGCTGACATTATTCAGCTGTTCTGTGTGGGACAGAGGTGGGACATGGGCATCCCATGGCACTGAGGACACATTGATTTTCCTACCAGATCAGAGTGGGAGTGAGGGAAGATCAAAGCTCCCCCCCAAGACTACAAAGCAGGCAAGGAAGGATGAGCAAGGCACCAAGGAGAATAAAAAGAACTTTTAAAAAAGCTTTTAAAGCTAAAAACTCTGGGTGCAACCATGGCAGCCACGATCATCTTGGCATCGCTGGGATAAATGAGAGCAAGTCAAACCCTTCCCCTGGGAGTCCCAGCAAGGTTTATTGATCCAGGCTCCTCTCCATGCTCACATCAGCTGCAGAAAATAGGTTTGGAAAGGTTTCCACTTGGCAATCTCCAAGCGTGGAGTGGAGTGAGCCCTTCAACACCGAGCCCTGGACCAAATCCTACCAGGGGATCTGCGTGAGGGGTTATGAGTGGTGTCAGCCACATCTCCAATCCATCACAACAGGGGAGATGGTGCCTCCAGGAGAAACGATGGCCAAAAACCGTTGGAAAAGTTCCTGGTTTTTATTATTCAATGAGCAGAGTGCATGGGATGATGCACCACTCTGAAAGGTCTCTGAAATGGGGTTTATTATTAACTACTTATCTTGGCTCACCCTGATGGGATTTTATGAGAGGAGAAGAATCTCTCCAGGCAGACACCAACAAACAAATTGTAGAGTTGGATGCTGGCAAAGGAGGGGAAGCCCAAGCTGCTGATCCAGGGGCTCCTGCCCTGAAATCTGAAACAAATCAGCTCCTTCCCTTCCTCTGGGAAACTCAGTTTGGGATTAAGAGGTGTGGTGGCAGATCCAGAAAGGGGTCTGCCGTGGTTTACAGCTGACTCTGTGCCTGGTGAATGTTCACTGAGCATCCCCTCGACTCAGACAGGGCCTCACACACACGCTTTTCACACGTGATTTTTTTTGGGACTGAGATATTTGGTGTCAAAAGAGAAGGAGGGAGACGAACGAGAAGAGGCTGACAGCTCGAAATTAGATTAGACAGTGTGAGACAGAGAAACAGAAAGAAGAAAAAAAATGGACAGACCCTGAAAAGAGATAAATGGACAGAAAGAGACCATGAAATAAGATATCACAGGGGTAAGTGAGATAAATATACTGTGACTGTGATAAGCACTGGGAGAGGGAGTGAGGCAGAGAGAAGGACAGGAAAAGATAAATAAGATATAGATAGATATTAGACAGATAAATGATAGTGACAGTGACAGACAATACACAGAAACACTGTGACAGGGACAAATGTTGACAGATAGAAATACATAAATAACAGGTACAGCAAGACAGACAGCTGAGGACAGAGATAAATAAGTGATTGTGAGACAGAACGAAAGAGATGAATTATAGATAAATACATTAGAAGCAGATAAATAAATGATAGATGAGATAAAGAAAAAAAATGAAAAGGACAGGTAGATGTTTGTAGAAAGAGAGAGAGGAGGGGAGAAAGAAAAAAGGCAGGGCAGGGAAAGAAGGAGAGAAGGAAGGAAGACAAGGAAAAAGAAAAGAAGGAAGGTAAGAGAGAAAGTAATAAAAAGACAGAGAGAGAGAGAAAAGCTTGGCCATAGTGGTGACTGAACACAGAGGGTGTTGTCCTCGGCTGGGGAAGATCCTGGTTTGGAAGATATGAATTATGCAAGGTCCAAGCAAGCTGCTGTTGCTCTTGCTTGGGAGAGGGGAGAAGTCTGAGAGGGCAAATGAAAGCCTCAATATCTACAAAGGGTAAGAAAAATAACCTCAGCCAAAAGGTCAGGCATGCCAGGACCAGGAGAGGAGGAGACCTGCAGAGAGGAACAGGCAACCAGGGAGAATCCAGGAAGCAGAGACACCCCTGGGATTATTGGGAAAAGGGGCTCTCGACTCATGCACATCCTCGGGATTCAAAGGAATCCGTGTGATGAACACACAGCAGAAAGGAGCGGGCAGAGGAGGGGAGGCCCAACTACTTCCAGGTGCGCAGAAGAGCGCTTGGAGCCAGCTGGAGTTGTGGGAAGGCTCTTCAGAT
This sequence comes from Mohoua ochrocephala, assembly GCA_013398855.1. Lineage (NCBI taxonomy): Eukaryota > Metazoa > Chordata > Aves > Passeriformes > Acanthizidae > Mohoua > Mohoua ochrocephala. The sequence goes on from VZTA01021031.1 coordinate 10,947, forward strand.
TCCAGACTTTCCACAAAGACACCCTTGCTGCGCACAGAGCTGCCCGAGGCTGGTGTGACCCCCCTAGGGCAAGGGTTGCTGGAACAAAGAAGGATCTCAGCAGGAAGAGATGGATCTCATCTCTTCTTCCTTGATGCTCTTCTCTGCCACCACATCACATGGCAAAAACAATTCCTCAGAGGCAAGGCTTGATCTAAGTTAAGAGGCCAAAAGAGCTTCGGGAAAATAGGAAAAGCAAAGGGAGAATTTGGGGTGTCGCTTTCTTTTGGCCGAGGTTGAAAGGAAGGGCAACCCAACACGAGGACATGCAAGGCACCGAGACACACATGAAGGAAACAGAAAGGGAAAAAAAAAATGGCCTAGTTCAATCCCCAAACCAGGTCACTTGCTGATTCTCACCTGTGATGTGCTCACCTGATCTACAAGCCATGTCCACGTCCTTCTCGAAATCGGTCTGAAAGACAGAGAACACAGAGGACGTGGTCAAAAGGGGGTGGTGGAGGACAGGAGAGCTTGGGAAATGCAAAACTCCCCACTTTGATTAGTGAGGTGGGCACAGCCTTTGCCAGGAGCGTGGAGGAGAGAGGTTTTGCTTGGATGTTCAGGCATGGAAAACACACCATGGTTTTCCACCTGTTGGCTTTTGAATTTTATCACTGATAAAGCTGGAACATTGTGTTTCAGTTGGGGTTCATCTGCTCATCCATTCACTTATTCCTGGGCTGCAGATTAAAATATCTCCCTGGGAAATGTTTATTCACACGTCTAAAAAAACCAGGGAACAGGTTCCCGGCCCAAACTGTCTGGGATATGTCACTCCACACATAATTTTAAGTGGATTCCCCTCCATTTATGAAAGAGATCTGGGGATCCTGCTGGGAATGCTCCATCCCCACTGGACTTTCTCGAGATCCGTCACCGTGTCACATGAAGTGGGAACAAGTCTCTGCTTCTGAAACTCTTAACGTATAGAATCAATGGCTCCCACAGGCACAAAAGCTGAATAACTTTTTCAAGTGCCCTGCACAGACAAAGGGAACTCCTTTCTTCTCCCAGTAGGAGTTAATCCTTTCTCTAAAGCTTTGAGCAGATAACATTTCAAAGAACTGGATAAACTGAGTCAAAGCGGGCCGTGAGCTTTCATGGAGTGACGGGAAAGCTGCAGACTGGCAAAAGGTAGAAGAGTTCACTGATTATTTCTGGTATCATTTCAGAAAGACACTTAACATAATTGTATTAATGTGATGAAATGAAATCCATTTGAACACTGAGAAGAATGTGGGAAAAATCCCCATCCCCCTGGGATAAACACTTTCATATTAGCAGGTTGAGAGCCAAGAGTTTTTGAACTATCTCAGCCTTCCTGACGTTAATTTCCCAGCAAATTCTTTGGGATATCAAACAAATCTGAAAAGAACAGAAGAGAAATACGACTGAACTAACATTCGAATGGGCAAATGGGATGACACAGAAAAATATAATCTCATTTTCATGATAGGAGTTCCAGAAAAATGCAGCTGAACAGCCTGCACCGGTTCTGCTGACACATAAATGTAAGACAGGTTTATATTTAATACCAGTCAACGAGATTTTGTGGGGGGAACAGTTCTACTCAGCTAAGCTCCTTTTCACTAGTTGGGCAGATTTGGAGATTAATGGAAAAAGGTAACAGCAAAAACGCTGTATTTTGATTTCTTTGGTGATTTTACAACAAAATAACAAACATTGTGCCCCGCTAAAAATATCAGCGAGGAGTCATCGCTCACAGCCAGATTCCGCAGCTTTTTGGGCTGGAATGTGAGGAAAGTGATTGTAAGTTCCCTGCTCCTCCACACGCCCATCAGCAGCACAGGAGGAAATGCAGCATCGCTAAAAAACTCGCAGCCGACACAGAATTCTGCAAGGTGGCTGATAACGAATGGAAAACGTGGAGTCCTACAGAGATCCAAAACCCTGAAACTCGGGATGGCGACAACGGGCTGACAAATGCAGGACCCACATTTTGTTCAGGATGCTGAGACTCTGCAGGGGGGTTGTATAAATCATTTGAAGGCACGTGATTTACAGAGGGAGAATAGAAAAGCTCTGGGTGTTAACTTAGGGAAAGGAAGATTGAGACTGGGTGTGATTACGGTGTCTGTTACTGAAGGAGCCAAAGCACCAGGCATGCAAGGGGCTCTCTAATTACTCACAATTAGGCAGAGCAAGAACCTGGCTGAAAATGAGAAGACTCCGCATCTAAATGAGAAATGAGGCGCCTGTTTTTAGCAAAAACCACCCAGGTGTGGTGGAATTAAACCTCTCTTGATGTCTTGACTCCAAGATTGTGGTGTTTGAAACGAGGCCTCGCACCCGAGCACAAACTGCTCAGCACAGGAGTGACTGGAAAAAAACATCACTGGGTTGTGCTGTAGCTCTAATATTAACCAGGAGCTTTTGGAAGTTGCTCAAATCCTCTGATTCTCCTGATATCTTTATCTTAATTGCTGAAATTAAATGTTTCTTGCATAATAACATTGAGGCAGATGCAGGACAAAGGCCCACAGCTTATTCCTCCACTGTTTGTAAAGGACTTACACGACAGGACCACGATTAGAGCTTAAACTATTCCCAGTGATGCAAAGTGTGCTTTTGAGAGACAAAAATCCCTCCGAGACAGCATTTTTATGATAATATCCAAACAGACTGTGATTAAAACAGTATTAAACCACGACCTCCTAGCTCCAGCCAGGACAAGGCAGTTTGATGGGGACGAAAAGGTCTGGAAGACCTGGGAGGTTTATTTTGGCTCTTTGTTTTTCTGGGAAAGAAAGGATCTCACCAAGATGTCTGCAAAACCTGGCGTGCAAGTTTCAGAGCCTTAAAATTACAATGCAACCCCGCAGATTCGTGGGAAAAAGTCCATTTTAAGCGCTGTGTTTGCTCAAGCAGAAGTTTGAAGGAAATAAGAGCGGTGATTTCAGGATCTGTGATGGACAGAGCCCTGAGCTAATCAGTTACGAGTTAAAAATTCCCATAAACCCCCTAATAACCGGGGAGGTGGGAGTTTTCCCTACCATTAGCTGAGCGTGTCCGTTCTGAAATGACCCCCCTGAGTCTCCATTCCCTTCCTCCTGACGATCCACAACGCGGCACTTCACAGCATCCTGGACCTGCAGGAACAGATTGGCAAAGGTCAGAGTCGGACCGACCAAACCACTTTAAATTCTGCTGAAATCAAAAATAAAAATAGCCCTCGTTAGATCAAAAGGACACGGACCCCGCTTCAGCAGCATCCAGGCATTTCCTTCACAGGGTTTATATGTTACATATTTCACACACTGAAGAGCAACTCAGAGGTTTTCCAGCAATCCTGGGTCACTGCTCAGGTCGCTTCCATTTGCCTGATTTATATAGTGAGGAATAAAAATGTTCTTTATTTTGCAGCTCGCAATATGTTTATAACGGATGCTCCTGCATTAATCACTGGATTGGTGTCTACAAAGTCTGATTATGATCCCGTAAGATAAATCTGATCCCAAACTCACTGAAATAATTGGGGGGAAAAAAAAAATCCCGGTGACTGCAATGGGAGTTAAATGCAGGCTCGTATTCATAATGCAATTAGTGGAAGGAGTCTCAGCCAAGGCGGTGGTGTAATTCCATTGATTTCATTGGCCTGACATAAGAAATTAATCTGTTTTACTTAATTTAAAGGAACTGTAAGAAGATAAAATGAATATTGAAAAAAAAGCCCCCTTCTGTCTCTGTTATTAATAGTCTCTCCACTCAGTAGGATGAAAAGAAAAAAAAGAAACATAAAAGATTCGTCCTTTTCTTCCCTGATATAATTCACCATTTTAAATCTCCACGGGGAAGCTGAAGAGAATTTCCTCAATTTCCTTGCTTGATTATTGCTGGTTGTACTTCCTAGCTGGGATAGCGAGGTGTTAATGCCTGCATAGATTTCATCCCGTAAATCTCAGTGCATTTTGCCTCTCTCGAAATCAAACAAACGACTTCTTTAATACGGCATTTTTGGAGGTGGGGTGTGAACATTCTGGAAATGTGAATTTTGGTGGTAAACATGCAAAGCCTGACATGTTATCCCATCTCAGGCTGCCCACCAAATTCCACTCTGATTCACCCCTCCTTTCCTTTGAGCGAAAATGTCCCGGTCGTTTTTGCGGTCATCATCTCCTCAAAGGCAAAATTTGTAGGGTGAGAGAAGTTACCAGGCTGGCTGGACACTTTTCCAGGTGATTTTGATGGGAAATAATGTTGATTATATAAAAGACAACAACTCATCCCTCTCACCTCCCGCCTGAGGATGCAATGGACCATCACGATGACAAATCCTTCCAAGGAGTCGAAGACGGCAAAAAGGATCTGGAAAAGCGCCGAGCGCCGGTCGGTGATCGCCAGCACTGCAGACATCCAGGTGAGAGCCAGCAGAGGCAGGACCACGCAGGAGCTCCAGAGGGATGCCCTGTCAAGGGAGAGGGAAAGAGAGCTCAGCTCCACCTCACCCACTTCCAGGTGGGATTCTCATTCAGCCTCCCGATCCCACCAGGCTGCAGATTTCTCCAGCCAACGTCTCCGTGTGGGAGACCTTTCCTGAGCCCCTCTCCCAGGGAAGCAGGAAGAGGCTTTGCACACTCACGCTACCCAAACAGGGAGGGGGACGGCTTCCCAATGGTGCAGTCATGCATAAAACCGGAGGTGGGGAGGAAGGATGCAGATCCCTCCCTCCCCCTTCCACGCCCTTCCCACTCGGCCCCCTGATCCACCACCAGGGCTTTTCCCAAGGGAAGGAGACAAAATACAATCACTGCAGGTTGCCAAGGGGAAGGGGAACAGTTGCAGCAGAGACTGGTCTGTCACGATGGCTGTCGGCACTCGGGTCACAGACACTTGGACTTCCACAGCACATGGAAGACACCGACACTGGGACGTGTCACGCTTTTGAGTGACTCGAACGGACAAGCAGAGAGCTGATGTGCAGACTGAAATATTTGTACTGCTCCTTTACTCTACAGCTGATGGTCCCTACAACACTGGGAACTAAAACCTGGCCTAATTTCCCTGCGGTCAGAAAATTTTTTGCTTTCTCGTACGATCTCCCCAGCTGATGCTTTGGGGAAAAAAAAGCTTTTTGTTCCATGTTTGACAATTCTTGTAAGGAAATTTATTCCTGTGTGGACATTGCCTCGAGATTCAAGCCACATCTCCATTCACAAGACAGAAAACTGGACAAAACGAGTTTTCTGTGATGCGAGTGATGCCCCAGGAATCTCCACTTTAGCTGTGAATGATGGCCCTGCAAATGGGAGCGCGGCTCTTTTCCCAGGCACTCTTTAGGCATCCATCTCTCCAACAACAAAAAAAAAAAATCCCAAACAATTTTAACAGCTGACTAGGGAGACTTTAAGCTGTCACTCATCCCTTATATCTGGCACCAAGAATATGAGGAGAATTTCTCTGTGGGCTTTTACCTAACAAACCAGAGCAGACCTCGAATAACAAGTGGAGCTACAAGAAAAATCTCCAAATACAAACAAATACAGGCAAGACAAGAAGTTACAGGACAGATACCATGACACACGTTTTGCAGTACTTACATGGGACTTGCTTACCATTTCCTGATCTATCACCAAGGGTTTAATGTTTACTTGCTGGTTACCTCACAGAGCCCAGCGAGAGCTTTCCCTGAACAAAGCTGGAGTTGGGATACGGGTTTGGACATCAGGATAGAACGCCCTGGCTTCGTTAAGGGTTTTTCAAGGATTGCTACATCAGTTCTGCAATGACCACACACTGAAGTGACAGTTTATTTGCATAGTCAGAATGAGACCCTGATTGCAAATATTCCTACACCCTGTGCACACTCGGATGTGTTCCTTCACGGTATTATTAAGGAATGTAATTTACCCAAGGGAGCAGGGAAATGGAATTTTTTTTTTCTTTTTAATTAAAACAAGCATTATGAGACCTCTGTATAAGGTACAGGCCATGACACAATCTGATACCTTGTACTTTTATCTCGGATGGCAAATACTGTTCCTTAATGCCCAATATGAGCTATGATTTCAAAGTATTATTAAGAAATACCCCCAAAACCAGCAGACAGCCCTCAACCAAACAACTCCTAAACAGAAATCACTTATTCCAACTCTCTGAAATCTGCCCCATTACACTGAAATCTCTCTTTGCTGTCATTTGTGGTGGAGCCTTCCTAAATCTGGCCAAGCAGCAAGTGCATGAAAGAAAAAAATCAGAGAGGCCGAATGGAAAGATAAGATTTGGTTGATAAGGAGCCTCTCTGGATGTGTCTTTCATGCAAGGGTCAGCGAACACAACATGGCTGAGCAGATGAAGTAATTCCAGCAGCAAGAGGACAGCATCAAATTCAATAAAAGCTGCTGGGAAAGGTCTGTAAGAGACGACTCTGCTCACTGGAATTATCTGGTCTTCCGGAACACCCTTGGTGCGCCCATTCCGTGCATGTTACTGCCACCAATGTGCAACAGGAAACCTGGCAACCACACCTGAGAATGGATCTGAGCCGGGTCTGAACCAAACACCGAAATCTGGGTGGGTTTTCCATTCCTGAAAAGATCTGCAAACTCATAAAGACAGTGATCTGGATTGGGAGCCAAGATTTAGGTGTGGATCTGGGGCTGTCAGGGATGCCGCTGAGAAGGTAAATTATATGGAAATTATGTTTCTCTTCAGCAAATGGTCAGATTTGAATCCACTGGCTTCAAAACCTGCTTTAAGAAGGAATTATTTGAGTCATTTTGCTCTGCCCTTCCAACCAGATGATGAGAACATCATCTGCCCTTCCAGCTCAGCATGTGATGACCACATATTCAGCTGGAGCAAATCAGGATTTTCCTGAGTTGTGCTGACTTACACCAGCTCACAGTTCTGCTCTCTTTGTGATTCACCTTCCAGATGCCTTCTCAGCAGCGTTCATCCCTCACAAAATTGCTGGAAACGCTGCTTGCCACTTAAACGCATCGTCTTTACTCTCAGGCAGCAGATGGCAACAGGTCACAGGAAATGGAACTTACTCTTATTTCACTTGCAGGGCTCTGCTTAGGTTTTTGAAATGTTGAACTCCAAATTAAAAGCTCCATTAAAGAAATCAGGTAAAGACTGGAATTTCAGGTGAAAACTCACGAGAAGATCGGTGGGTTTTCTGTGAGACTGCCCTTAATTCTACTTGCTGTGAGCTGAATTCATAGCAAGACTCACATTTCCGCCACCTTCCCAGCCATTCCTTTTTCAGGAGGTACAGTGAATCCTTAAAAGATCCCAGAATTTCTTACAGGACCTAAGAAACATCACATCAGGGTGCTTATCACGAGATGTGACATGAAACGCTCGATCGTTATACAACGACATTGTGACCACCTAATGGCTTTTCATGGATTAGCCATGATCAATAAATCCATGGTTTTTCTTGCTTGGGACAAAGGAATTAGCTGGCAGATCCTCTTATTTATCCCGTTTATGACAGCCCTCAGGAATGGTGACAGCAGCATCCAGGGAAGATCATCACAGGGTGTTCTGGAAGCAGGACGCTGGTTTGGGGTGTGGTGACCCTGACATGTCGGTGTCACTCAGCAGGACAGCTGTGGTGTCACATTTTCCCTCCCCACCACAGCCGTGGTGCAGAGGAAGGGGGATAATTTGGGATATGGCACTGCCACAGTGCAACCAGATTTAACTGCAAGGACAGCGTGGCCACACTACGGCACCGTCCTCAGCTTTGCCACAGAATTGCTGAGGTTGGAAAAGATCCCTAAGATCGAGTCCAACTCTTGTCCTAGCACTGCAAAACCCAGCACTGCAAAACCCTCCACTAAACCATGTCCCCAAGGGACACATCTACACAGCTTTTCAATCCCTCCAGGGATGGGGACTCCACCGCCTCCCTGAGCAGCCTTGTTCCAATGCTTGATCATCCTTTCAGTGAAGAAATTTTCCCCAATATCCAACCTGAACCTCCCCTGGCGTAACTTGAGGCTCTTTCCTTTCGTTCTATCACTTGATAGGAGAAGAGCTCAACTCCAACCTGGCTCCAACCTCCTTTCAGGCGAGTGAAAAGGTCCTCCCAATCCTCCTTTTCTCCAGGATAAACAATCCCAGCTCCCTCAGCCACTCCTAACGTGCTCTAGAACATGGGATCTACCATGGGAAACACTCAGCCTTGTGAAAGCCCACAGCAGACCCTGCCCTGGCAGCAAGGATTCGGCCAAAATGATAAAATCCAGCTGTGGTTTTGTCCATTCTGTAGCTGGAAGCATTGAGAGTCTTTGTCTTTGCAAAAAGAAGCAGAATAAAGGGATTGCACTTAGAGGAAAGCAATGGAAAGAGCAAAAAGAATGGGTCTGGAGATAAAGATCTGCATGAAGAGAGATGAAGAGCCCTGCACCCTGAGAAAAGGCGAGTGCAGGGGGACACATAGGACATGCCAATAAAGATGTAAAAGGGCCATTAGAAAGGGCAAAGTGATCAATTCTTGTCATTACTCAACCCTGCCAGAGCAGCAGCGATGTAACTTAAAGAAGCAGCAGAAGGAAAAAATCACTTTGTAATTCAAAAACCGCTCCTGGAGAGGAGCTCTGAAAAGGGAATTGGACTCAACACATAATGGATGGCTCCTTACACACCAGTGGCTCTGCTGCAGGAAAATCACAGCACTGGGATGTGCTTTATTTATTCTCTCGTGCTTTTCTGCTCCTCTGACTTGTATTCACAGAGTTACAGAATCATGGAATGGTTTGGGCTGGAAAGGACCTTAAAAATCATCTAATTCCACCCCGCTGCCGTGGGCAGGGACACTTTTCACTAGACCAAGCTGCTCACAGCTCCATCCAACCTGGCCTTAAACACTTTTAAAACACTTAAAACACCGTTCCTGCCAAAAGCAAGAGTGTTGTCCCAATTTTACGGACACTTTCAGAGCAAATCCCTGTAACTCAATGCCCATGAAACCAAGACAGGAAACCTGTAACTAGAAAAGAGGGGGAGCTCTGCTTGCTCTTCCCCATGCCCAGGCAACACAGAAACACCCGCCGGGATTTTTATTTTTCCCAAAAAGATGATTCCACTCCCAGCAACTGCAATAAAATTAGAGGTTCAGGAAATCAAATGCTTCTAAACTGCCCTGAGCAGCCTGATCTAGCGGAAAGTGTTCATAGTGGGGGGTTGGAATGAGACGAACTTTAGGGTCCCTCCCAATCCAAACCATTCTGTGATGGTTTTATGACACATGAGACAGGCAGGTGGGACCAGACTTGTTCATTATCCACCTCTAATAAAGGAAGGTGTTCTCTCAGAGTCCAACAAGGACTTGCAGGATCCAGGTTTATCCCCAGGTAAGGATAGGATTTCAAATTCCTTGAACCGTGAGGGCAACACTCTCCTGAGGAACAGCCTCCTTCCTAAAACCAGCCATGCGTGGAAGCATTGATTCACATTAGGGCTGGAATTACAGTACAGGCAGAAAATTTGACATCTAAGACTCCCTAAAAGGATATCGGGCCAAGAAAAAGGGCAAAACCCAAGATGGGAGATCTGACGTGTGAATGTCTGAGGATTTAAGAGGGGCGATGATGAGAAGGGTCATGAGGAACCCCTGCTATTGGCTCTTGGCTGGGGTGCTTGGAAAAATGCACTGTGCCAGGGTTTTAGTCTTGGGCCAATCTCTTCCCACTGGCCAGAGCCTGATAGTCCATATTTCCAATGGGCTGCTTGGCTGGAATTCATAAAATCATGGAATAGTTTGGGTTGGAA
>VZTA01021031.1:25264-49629 GCA_013398855.1 Mohoua ochrocephala
TATCCCCAAATCTATAAGCCACAAAGAACAGATAAGCAGAGAGACAGAGAGAGGCAGAGATAGGCAGCAAAAAGAAAAAAAAAGTAGATTGACTTGAGGAATTTGATGGAAAACTGTACCAGAAAAAACATGAATGACACTGAATCACAGAGAACTGGCCAAAAGACCACTGTAACACACAACTGTAGCTGCTGTTGGGTGTGTTTATGCAGAAAGATGCAAGCAGTGGGCACAGATGTGGATCCATTTATCTCCTAATTTGTTCTGGTTGGGGGCATGAGGTTGTTCATATATTGAATTTCCGTAGCAGGTTTAGATTGGCGCCTGTGCGTATGAAAGGGGAGCTAATGAAATAATCCCAGTGAATAATGCCTTCATTCAATTGAGCTCCTTCTGCTTCCTAAACACCCACAAACAGCTCATGGGCTCATCTGGTGTGTTCACTGGAGCCTGCACTTTGCTACCTCTTATCGAGCGGTGCTTCCCACCATCCCCAGCCCCAAGAGCAGGAGCGCCGCTTCCAGCGGGAAGCATTCCCAGAGGAAGGGCAATCCCAGTCCCTTCCTGTCTTAATGGAGTTGTTATCTTCCCAACCACTCTCTCCTCTCTCTGCTCTGACAGTCCAGCTCTGTTCCTTCCACCCCATCAGGACATTGAGATGATTGCACAGCGATCCTTTCACACAAAGTTTTGGGGTAAACTCTTCTTGGGTGGTTTCTGTGACCAACAGAGATAAAAGGAAAGGTCTTCAAAGTGGGGGACAAAGCTCCTGTCTCTCCCCAGGAGTCGCAGAGGAAGCCCAGAGAGATTAAACTCAGCTAAAATTAGCCTAAAATGTCCCCTATGGTCTCATTCTTCCTCCCTGCCTGTGCGAGCACACAAATGCTGCTGGAATAAACGCTGGCTGAATACATTTAAAATTCATTTTAAAGGCTCCTGACACTAAAATATTCATTTTTTTGGGAGCACTCCCTTCAACAGAGCTCAAACACTGGTGGTGGAGTTAGCCACCAACAGAGACCAGTTCTGCAGGGATGGTTTGTTCCCACTCCCGGATGGCTTTTGGGGCAGTTGTGGCCTTTCTCCAGCTCTCCAGGTACTCACACCCCATTCTCTACAGCCTGGTTTTGTGATCCGCCTGTAAAGTCACTGCCATTAGAAAATCCTCATTTTCTGACAGATGTGGCAACAATAACCACAGCGATTTCCACTGCTAAGTACGGGGGCAAAATTATCGTGTCCCAGGTATTATTTCATGAGAACTGTTGGCACTGATGAATTTGTGACACCCAATCTGTGGAGTGTGTGCCGGGCTCCTCTTAATATCCAACAACTCTTTTTTTCCCTATTTTTGGGGATGTGGTTTTTTTCCACCCTTTTTAAAAGTTGTTTTTGCAACACTGAACCATACTTCTTGCCTCTGCTAAAGGAAACACAACGTTTCTTTAGACCATCTCCTCAGATCCAAACATCTCCAAGGCCGTTACTCGTTCTGATTTTCTTCAGATCTACCTTCCAACACGGTTCCCAAGCCCAGGCCAGAAGCGGAGAACTAAAGGGAAAGGGGCACCGGGGCTCTCAAAAAGTGCTCCCACACTCTCAGCAGGGGCACTCGGGAAAGGGAGAACAAAACCATTGAGCACAGAGAAGGCTTAAAAAAGTGCTGCACACACACACACGGACACGAAAGAAGGGGGGGAAAAAAGAGAAAAGAAAGAAAAAACAAAGAACATCAGAAAAATGACTTTTTTGCTTGTTCGTTTTTTCGTTCCGTTGCCTCGCAGGTTTTGTTTTTAAAGCCCAACTCTGAGTGTGATCAATAACCAGCTGCTGTGTATTAAATAAGGTCATTCCACGTTTGGATTAGAGAGGGAGAGGCTGAGAGGCAGCTTTGCTAATCCAATAAACCATTTACTGCAGCGCTGACTTTCAAGTGCAATTATCCCTCTCCAGACCCTGCCTGGCAGCCTGGGTGTTTTCTTGAGTTCTCTCTTTGTCAAGAAGGCATCACCCAGAATGAAGCACTTGCTCGGTAGCAGCTGCTCAAAGCAAGGCACCAAGGTCACTTCACGCATTTCTCAACCCAGCAGCAGCCGATATCTCTGACTGTCCAAATCTCCTCGTTCTCATGGCCATGGCACTGCTCAGGCACCAAAATTCTCCTTTGCTGCAGCCACAGGGGCCACAGAGCTTGGCCATGGCGACACTGATGATAAAATGTGAGCCTGAATGAGTGTTTCGGAGCCCTGTGTTCCTCACAGAATCGTTAAGGTTGAGAAAGACTTCCAAGATCGAGTCCAACCTTTGACCAAACCTCTCCATGGCCACTAAACTCTGTCACAAAGTGCCAGGTCCACTCGTTTTTTGAGCACTTCCAGGGATGGTGACTCCACCACTGCCCTGGGCAGCCTGTTCCAAAGCCTGGTCGTGCTTTCAGTGATGGAATTTTTCCAGCTATCCAACCTGAACCTTCCCAGGTGCAACTTGAGGCCATTTCCCCTTGTCCTCTTGTTACCTGGGAGTAAATTCCAGCCCTCATCCTCACCTCACCTCTCCCTATTTCAGGGAGTTGGAGAGAATGATGAGGTCTCACCTGAGCCTCCTTTTCTCCAGATTGAGACCCCCCAGCTCCCTCAGCTGCTCTGGTGCTCCAGACCCTTCTCCAGCTCTGTTCCCTTCTCTGGACAGGCTCCAGCCCCTCAAGGTCTTTCCTGGAGTGAGGGGCCCAAAACTGATCCCAGGATTTGAGGTGCTGGATAAGAATTTGCCTCTACCCTGAGTTTTGCCTCCACCACTCAATGAAAAACCATTTCCACACAACTACTCCATAGCACAATGCCAGGAATATTGAACCTCATCCGTATTATCCACTTCTGCTCTCTGAGACTCAGGGGAGACCTTCTCCCTCCACTTTTACAGAGACAGGATATGTCCATACACCTGGTGCTTTCTCCACCAGCTTCCAAAGGCTTTAGACTCTGCCTGTGGCCATGCGGAGGAACCAGAGCAGCTCTTGCTCTCCTCATTTCTTTGTAAACATTTTTTCCTTCCAGAACACAGCTGTTACCCACAGTGAGAAATCAAATTCCTTCAGTGGGCACATGGGAGCACAGATCCCTGCCTTTCCCAGCAGCAGGTAAGGAGAGAGCTGCTCTGGCTGCAACAAGCCAAGAAAGGCAGGGGAAAATAACGCACATCAGCTGGGCTGACCTGAGCACCTGATGTGACTCAGAGTGCCAGCCTGCCACTTCTGTCCCTTGCAGCTCAGGGATAAAATCTGAGCAGGCTGGGGGCTCGTTCCTAGAAACAGAGGAGAGGGGCTCTCATCCTGCTGGATAGCAAAATAGCCACTGCCAGCGGTTTGGAAGTAACCCAAGGGAGAGTCCTGCCCAGGAGCTGCTGCCCCAGCCCAACCCCTGGGAGACACCAGGGTGGGGAGAACTCTTGAGCCAGCTCTTAAATTTATACTCCAAAGAAAAGCGGGTAACACAAATCCTCTGGATTTGGGAATGGAGGCTGTGGAGAAGATAAAGAACCTCAGGTGGCAGCAGAATTTCTTCTTGCAGCAAAGGCTCTTAACTCCCCTCTCCTACTGCATCCATCTACTGCTCTGTTCTCTGCTGGACCCTTAAAACCCCTTCCCTTCCACCACGCCCCTTTGCTGTCCCTGAGACACCTGCCAGCCTTCAGACACGGCCCCTCTGTCACCCAGCTCTTGCCACATGCCACACCCAGCGGTGCTGAGTCTCTCCCTGCTCCAGCTGCTGTCTCTAGGAGTGAGTGACAGGAGTCACTTTGCTCTCCCTCGTTTCTGGGAGGGTGCATCAGCCTGGGCTGAAGCCATTTTAACAAAGAGATGAACTTTTATCCTTTCTCCACAGCAGCACGGAGCTGCTGCTTGGATTTTGTGTCCTGCTGCACTGAAGGACAGGGCAAAGAGATTAAATCAAGTGCGGTTTTTTCTTCCATTTTGCTTAAATCTGGTTTTGCTTTTTTTTTGTTTGCATTCCCCAATCTCTTTTTGCTCCCCTTGCCTGGTTATTGATCACAACCTTGGGTATTTTTTGGTTTTTATTTTCACTCTTTACTTAGATGTATTGATAAGGCATACCCTGCCCGTTCCTTCAGTTTCTTATCTGTTATTCCATCTTTGGATACAAGTTTGTTAAAAACCAGAATGCCAATAACCATGTTCACCTGTCAAAAGAGAAACAACACACAAGTTTTGTTCTCAAGTGGGTCAGCTCAAACTCGGTAACACAGAAGGGTTCCTCCCACAGCCAGGTCACACTTCTGCAGGCCACCACCCCTTGTGTCCCCTGTCCCCCCCCGTCCCACCTCCCCTGGCCGTGCATCAGTGAGTTCAGGAGAGCAGAATGCAGCTGGCAGCAGATCAAAGAGGTTGGAGAATCATTAAGATTGGAAAAGACCCCCCAAGATCATCGAGTCAACCAATTCCCAGTCTCTCCTGCTCAACCACGGAGCAGGAATTTCTCAGATTGCTGCAGGGCCGCTCGAAGCCCAACGTTGTTCGAGGTCCAACAAGGCAAACTCCAGGCACAACAACAATTTTTTGGGCTGATCCAAACAGAGAGTGGCCAGCACAGAGGAGAGCAGTGGGCTGGCACTGGCTGCTTCCCAAAGCACCTTCTGGGGCCAGCAGCATTAGGAGAATGCAGCCAAGATGTCACAGTTCCTTCCTAGTGAAACACCACTGCTGCTCTCAAAGTAAGAGGTGGAGGGGCACTGGAGCGAGTAGAAACATCAGCTGCTCTGGTGGGATGCCTTGGGAGATGCTGCAGATGGCACAGCCCAGAGATTTCCCAAAAAAATCAGTGGGCAAAACAATTCCATGCAGCCCTTTTGTCTGCTTCCCTCAGGGTGAGAGCAGGGATGTCTGTGTCAATCAAAAATAAAAACCCACAGTGAAACACAGGCTGGACAGAGCTGAGCTCCTGCAGAGTGACCCCAAACTCCTCCCTGGGCCTTTCCAACTGCACCCACTTCTGCCAGCTGCATCTGCTTTACAAACCTCATCCGAACCTCAGCGACACGTTAGTGACACAGGGCACCGCCCTCGGTGTGGAGGCACGGCTCTGATGGTGGAAAAAGGTGACATTCTCCTGCATTTGCTGTCAGTGGTGGTAGAACCTCGTGGTTGATGCTGTTTTGCATGTGGGGCTTGCAGGGAAATGTTTTAAGGCCAAATTCAGAGAGAAATTCGCGTGACTTTACGTGTTTGTGAGTTTAAGAGATCTTTCAGGGGTGGTCCTAAGAGTCACCTGACCCAAAAGAAAGGACCAAGCCTCTGCCTAATTGCCTAAATCATCCTCAAAACAGCCATCAGTCTTTCTGCTGGTCTCACCAGCTCACTGATGTGGAGCCCACAGCTGGGAATCCATGGAAAATCTCAGAAATTGCGGTTATTTTTGTGTGAATCGGCTGCTGGGTCAGTGGACAGCTGCAAGACCATTTCCGGAGTTCACCATGGTATTGATTTGGAGAAACAACACTGGCAAGGGACAGGGACACAGCCAAGGATCAGCAGGAAATCAAAGCCTGGTTATGAGCTTGGAAAGAGAGGGAGCACTTTGAAAACACCGATCCTTCCCTGTGGAGAAGGCTGGTGAGTGCAAGAGAGGCTTTTCCTTAAGGTGCAGTGAGGCAGGAGGAAGGGTGGGGTTGAAGTGTGGCTGGGTCTCTCCTAGGGCTGGCCTAAGTGTGCATCCTCACTCCTACGGAGCAGGGGAGATGACAAAGAGCACTTCTGCAATGGTTTTAATGAAGATCAATCGATCCAGTACATTGATCACCACGATCAATATCCTGCTCTGATCCTGGCTCCACTTCTTTACTGAGTCAGGGATACAACATGAACATTCTTCTAATAACTTGAAAAGTAGCTTCACTTCTTTATCTCTGAGACAACGTCCAGAAGCAAAGCCCAAAGTCTGAGATTCCTGGGGATATCCTCTACCTGAGCACTGGTGACTCTGTCCTACCTTCATTCCACGAGCCTCTCCCTGCCTTCAGCCCTGCACACAACTCTCACCAGGCTGCTCCACGTGAGCTGGGCGAGCAAAACTGTTTCCAACAGCTCTGTGTTTGAGGTAGATCAGGATTTTTAAGAATAAAGGTCAACCCTTTATCCTCAAAACCTGCAGCTGTTCAGTGTCAGCAGCCTGACTGCGGGGTGTCAATAGTGCTGAAGCTGCAGGCCGACCATCTTTGGGGGATTGTTATTGAGCTCATCTGTTTGCAGGCTCCCATTTATAAAAAGGCTTCCCGTGCTTCTCCTTCTCCTTCCCCAAGCTCCTTGGTGTCCCCACCAGGGCAATATTCATTTGTCACTTTGGCCAGGAATGAGTCAGGGAGTCTGAGCGAGGTGTGTGGCCTCTCTCTTGGTGCTGATCGGGGCTGGACACCCGCAGAGATGATTCACCACCTCCCCATATCCACTGCAGGAACCACCATTTGCGTGCGTTGACCTCTCTGTGAGGACATCTCGTTTCCTCAGCTTGATGGTGAGGGGGAAACCGAGCTGCCAAATGGAAGCAGGCCCCTGTGTTTGCCTCACGCGTTAAAAGTGGGAAGGGAAAAGGGAAGGATCACTTCCCTTGTTGTTGGCACAACAAAAGCCAGGTGCTTTGAGGCAGCAGAGCGGCTCTGGGCACTACCAAAGCTTCCTCCCTCCAAATCACGGTGTCACAACCCCGCATGAAAGACCTCAGCTCATACCAGTTTTGATTTCTTGCAGAGGAGGGGCCGCTGCCGGCTTTTCCCTTTGTCACCGTGATGAAACGATGGCACCAAGGTGGTCTGATGTGCAGTGACAGCGCTGAGAATAGAGGCAGCCTGAGCTTTTGTGGAGTTATTCTCCTGTAAGCTCCTGCTGCGGGGCATTTCATCCCCCAGGCACCGCACGAAACAAAAGCCTGAACTGAAAAAGGAACTGTGAGTGTCAACAACCCCATCCCTGTGGGAATCTCCAGGGCTCTGGAGCCTCAGAGGGCATAAAGCTCCTCCACTGGATAAAACACTGGGCTGGAGAGAAACCACAGAAGGATGTGGGGGCTCAAATGTGGCTTTGAACCCATGGGAGATTGCTGCAGGAGGAGCAGCAGTTCTCAGATTCTTTCAGCCCTGAGGTTTCTCATGGCCAGTGAGGCTTCAGCAGCAGGGAAGGAATGTCACTTCTTGAGGGACACGTTAAACTCAAGTAATAACTGGCCACGATTGGTGTTGGGGCTGTGTTGGGGCCAGGGGTGATAGGACAGGAGAACAGACTCGCACCATGCAGGAGCAGGAGTTTAGGAATGCCCACTTGAACCCTGCCATCTCTTTGAATTCAAAGCAAACGTGACATTTTTAGGGTCAGAAGGGACCCCCTCAGCACTGATTTGAAAATCCCCATTTCACCTGCAAACGAGGAATCTGCTCACATGCACTGGCCTGGGAGGGACCAGGAAGAAAAGCTGGCTGTGAGGGCACAGCCTGGTCTGAAAGGCACCAGGAACAGCATTTTCCGAAGGAGTCAACGTCAGAGTTTTCCACCATCACCCTGCACTTCCATCCAGACGGAGCAAAACCAAGGTAAAGCATGAATCAGGTGTTAGGGGGCTCCAGAGAGGACAGAGGTGGAAGGCTGTGAGCTGAGGCAAATTATATCTCAGAACCGACCCCATCCCAAACTGTTGGCTTTGCTCGTTATTCCTGAAGGAGGAAGCTCTTCGAAACATGAGTGGAAATAAAAGAGGGGCATTCTTGGGTTGAAAGAACAAGGAAATTGCTATCAAGATATAGAGGGGGAAAAAAATTAAAAAAGCTTTCAGACAAGCTCAAATACCAAAACGACGGCAGCCGCTGGTCCCACGAAGGCGTAGAGGAGTCCTCCCTCCAACGACAGCCAGCAGCTGGAAAATGAAGAGAGAAGAGAAAGTCACCCAGTGGCAAATGTCCCCGACAGGCACATGTTGGCTTCTTCCCTTTGCCTGCAGACTTCAGCCTGGGAGGTGACACCCCACGGCAAAAAAACAAAACAAAACAAACCTCAGACTTTAAATCGAGCAAGTTTTGCTTCCCGTTTCTCCTGAACTTGCATAAAAGCTCCTCTGCCTGGAGAGCTGCCCGCAGGATGGCATTTGACTGGGGAATTCATGCAAAATTAAGGAGACTGCTCTGTTTCAGACCAGGTCCTGGAAGCAGCTGCAGCACTGCACTGGCAAGATGATGCTCTTGTCCTCCTTACTCAGGAGAAAGAGTAGAAAGGGTGGAAATTGTCCCTTCTGCTGACCCCTGTGTCTGCCAGGGGCTCACGTCCAGGGGTGCAGGACATTCCTTCCCTCCCTCTGAGATTACCTCCATGGGGAAATTTAACAGCACGGCAGCCAGGTGGGAATTCACAGCATTCCCTGAGTGGAATTCCTTAGAAAATGAGCTGAATGTGGAGTGTGGTGCCTCTCCTGGAAAGCAGCTTGTTCCTTCTCCCTCACACCACATAACCTGAGAAGGACATTCCCCTTCTCCACTGACCAGACGTGGAACTGAGCCTCCTGAACTGCCGGGTGCCTTCTCAAACTGAGGGAGCTCTTGTTTGAGACCTCTTGGGTGAGGCCCTGGAAGTGTCCAAGGCCAGGCTGGATGGGGCTTGGAGCAACCTGGGATAGCAGAAGGTGTCCCTGCCCGTGGCAGGGGGTGGAATGAGATGACCCTGAAGGTCTCTTCCAACCCAAACCATTCTGCGATTCTTTGTTTTTCAGGTTTGACTGTGAAGCCAAGAAGGAACCACTTTTTTCCCTGTGAGAGCAACTCAGTCCTGCCTGAGGATGAGCAGAGCACTTGTGAAACCTCCATCCTTGGAGACATTCAAAAGCCACCTGGGCACAGCCACCTCCGGGTGACCCAGCTTGAGCAGGTGGTTGGGCCAAACAAATCCGAGGCTCTGCGACAGCCCTGAACATCCACAGCAGTGCTGGAGCTGAAATTCCCTTTTTTTTCTTTTCTTTTTTTTTTGTGGGGAATCCAGCAATTCAGGGCATGGACACACAAATCAGGCACTCCAGGGCAGGAGAGGATGGGAATTTACAGAGTGTCAGCAGCCCCTCGGAAAGTTTGCACGCTTTGAGAGGGCAGAACCCTGGAGAAAACGTGGGATGGAGCAATTCTGTTTCAGCAGGAAACGGCCGTGCACTCAGCACAGGAGAGGAGCAGGAAACCACAAAGGAGAGGGGACTTTCTCCGAGCTCTTAACTCAGCTCACCCTGCAGTAATTCACTTGCCCTGCCCTCAGCAAGATGCTTTCATTCTGCATCAGGAGCAAACTGATGCCCCCAGGAGGAAAAAAAAAAAAAAAAAGCCTTCCTGGAAACATTTCAGTTTTGTTGATAAGCCTCATATTTTTTTAATTATTTCCGAGTTGCAAAAAATGTCCTTTTTTTCACCCCAAAACAAGGAACGTTTCTGAAAAGGCACCCCAAAAAAGGGAAGTATTTCAAATTGAGATTTAAAAGTAGGATATTCTGGTTTTTTTCCAAGGTCTGAATCTTGTTTATGTCGAAATTGATCCTGTAATGTGCTAATTTAATCAATTCTGATCTCTTCCTGATAGCCAGTTGCTCTGTCACAAGCTGCCTGAGCAGCTGTAATAATAAAATGAATAATCAGCCGAGGAGGGAGGGAAGAAGAACGAAGCTTTGGAGCTCTGTAATAATTGGAGGTCTCCCTAAATGCAAGAGGAGGGCTCCCAAATCCCAGTCCTTGTCCAAACCTTTTTACCCAATGCTCTATCCTGACTTTTGAGATGTTTTTTCTCAGCGTCTCTTCCAGCTGGTGGCTTGGATGAAGGAATGTGACAGCCCTGCACTGCAATTAGCGCTGAGGACTTGGTGCAAAGAGGGTTCTCAGTCCTGTGGGGTGCCTGGGAGCATCAGAAGTGGTGAAGGTGAGCTCACACATCACCGAGCGCCGGCCCTGATCCCTCCCGACTGCCTGACCTCCCTGCCACAGCCCTTCATCAAAGCACTGCCAAGGCTGTCAGAGGCGCTGGCTGCCAGCAAGGGAAAGGAAAGGGTGAAGGAATATCCAAGAAACAGAACTGACAGCAACCCCCAGTCTAGTGGAGATGCTTTTAGCCTCGTGCCTACGAGGCACAGAAATATTTGCATTTCGCTAAGAGGTTCCCTTGTACTTTCCAAGGGATCTCTTCAGTGATTTTTTTTTTTTTTTTAAATAAAATTATCACTGGAAGGGAGGAAGCAAATGGTTTAACAATTCCTAAGCAGTGTTTCCTCGACTGACAGCAGCTCTTGTGTTCAGCACAAAAAGGAACCTTTTTCTTGCAGAACATCTGATCCTTTTGTGACTCTGCCACTGCACAGATGGGAGGTGGTGGCTTTTGTCCTGGTCCTGGCAAGGGTTGGCTTCCACTGAGCCCTTTCTCACCCTGCCCAGCCGTGCCAGCAACAGCTCTCACCTCAATCCTCTGTAAAATTAGGCAGCCACCAGATAATATTTTGAATAACTGAGATTACAGCTGGGAATCGGGGCAGTATTTATCCAGAGATTAACCCAGAAGCTGCCGAGATACCCGTGGGTCACAAAAGCCCTGATGCAGTGACACTCCAGGACCCTGAGAAATTTGCTCTGCTCTCGGAAAACTTTTGATGGGGCTCTCTTGTGGGGAAGGATGCGAGCTCCCAGCGCCAGTGGCACAACCTCAATTATCCACTTCAAGCTTTAGGAGGTTGGTTGTGAAGCTTTAGAGGTCCAGAGGCAGTCCTTGGAGCACCAGCTAACAGCAGAGTTATTATTCAGGCACTCAGCCTAAATCTGTGGAGGTGATCAGTGGCAGACGATTTAGACCTCTGGTACCCCTCAGACTTCCTTTGAGACTGGAAGTGCAGCCTCTACCCCACCCCAGCACGCTCCAAAAAACTGCAAAATGTCCTTTCAAACGCAGTTCAGACAAGAAAAGGGAAAAATCCTCTCCTACCCTTACCACAGCACCACAGCTGGAGTGTCCTGAGTAATAAAGGTGGAGTGAATGGCTGCTGGGAATCGCCACTCACAGCTCAACACGGACACACTCCAGATCCTGCAGAACAGATTCGATTTTTAACCTGAACCTCTCTTTCCCTCCTCAATTTAAGACTCGGTGGGCCACTCTGGCCAGCTAAATGGTAAATATTAAATATACTACGAGCTCCCTAAACTCAGCACTGATCTCTATGTTAGAGCTTGGGGACATGGCCAAGCCTTTGATGGGACACTTCTTGGTGGGACAGAGCCTTGTCCTGCTGCTCAGTTGTGTTTTTACTGCTAGAGAAAAACTTCATCCCACATACAGTAAAAAGACAGGACCAAAGTGGGTGAAATCCTGTTGAGGTGCCAGGTTGAACACCCTGCTGGAGGTTGCTGCACTGAGGTTGGGCCACCCTTGGCACATCCCAAAGATGCAGCTGGGTTGGCAGTTCCAGCCTCAAGACACATCACACATTTCACACCCTGCCCCTTCCACCAGCTTTGCCCTGAGACTCTTTAACACCAAGATCAGCTCTGCAACGCCTTCAACACCTGCAGCTGTCCCCAAAATGCCCTCGTGACCGTGTCCTGTAGTTGGATGTCAGAGGTTTTTTACCACTGTGAGTGGGATGAGAAAAAAACTGCTGCTGAGTGTTAAATTCTGTGCTCACCTAAATATCAGAGCCCTGCTTTGACTTAATGTCCACCCCCACCACAGGGGCTCGTGCACTGCTCTTGGGACCCAGAAACTGCAGGGTTGGAAGATGCTTTCAAAGGCTCTGTGTGGTCCCTTGTGGTTTATCTCATCACCTCTTGTCCCCTCCTTCCCAGGGAGGGACGTGCAGTGATTAAAGCTTTTCCTTCCTTCTGCAAAACGGAAATATTGGGCCTTGAAAGTCTGCAGAGCTCATCTGAAATGCCCATTGCAAACTGGAGACAAAACTGGGCTGAAAGGACCTTCAAGATCACCTGGTGCCAACCCCCTGCCATGGGCAGGGACACCTCCCACTAGCCCAGGCTGCTCCAAGCCCCACCCAACCTGGCCTTGGACACTTCCAGGGATGGGTCAGCCACAGCTTCTCTGGGCACCCTGTGCCAGGGCCTCACCACCCTCACAGAGAAAAATTCCTTCCTGATATCCAAGCTAAGCCTCAAGTTTTGGAGGTCAGCTCTGAAATTGCTGCTGTGCGGTGCTGACTTCGCTCTGGAGGAGAGGTAAAACCAAGGGCTCCCCACACATCAACGCAACAGAGCTTTTAAGCCTTTTTGAGCAGGAAAACAGGAACAAGTGTGAATGCACCACAGTCTGTCGGGGCTGGGCCCACAGCAATGTTTGGTTTGTGTTTTAAAATGCACCGAAGTGCAAATGTGACTCTCATTGGAGGTGCTCCATTTTATTCAGCATCAGGGCTCGTGAGCCCACCACTCACTGCAAGTGGGCTCTGTTTCACTCTGGCTCTTGGTAAAGCCAATTCCAGCAGGAATTAATAGAATCCGGGAATGGTTTGGGTTGGAAGGGACCTTCAAGATCATCTTCTCCAATCCCCTGCCATGGGCAGGGACACCTCCCGCTATCCCAGGCTGCTCCAAGTCTCATCCAGCCTGGTCTTGGACACTTCCAGGGATGGGGCAGCCACAGATTCTCTGGGCAGCCTGTGCCAGGGCCTCACCACCCTCACAGGGAAGAATTCCTTCCCAATATCCAATCTAAATCTATCCTCCTTCAGCTCAAAGCCATTTTCCCTTGTCCTGTCACTGCATGCCCTTGGAAGAAGTCCCTCTCCAGCCTTCTTGTGGGTCTTTTAGGTACTGGAAGGTACCAAAGTGTGGAATTCAAGTGAGATGGCAGCATTGGGAATGTCTGATGGGATCTTTGAGCTTGAGAGGAACTGCTGCTCTCCTCATGACTTTGGTGGGACTCATCAGCTTTACCCCACACTGGGAAACACGGAAAGAAGACAAAAGAAGGGATCAGAGAACCGTGGAGTATCCCAGAAAAAGACCCACAAGGATCACTGAAGCCCAGCTCATCAAACCGGACTTGTGGGGGTGTGAAGGCCTCACCGCCACGATTTTGGTGACAATCACCCTGACAGCAGAGCTGGGAGCATGGGATCCCCTTCCATCCCCTGGCACCCAGCCCTCGGATCCAAGGAGTGACAGAGTCCTCAGGGCTGAAAGGAGTCAGAAGATTGGCAGCAAAAGAAGGAGCGCTGGTGTGACCAGGCAACCCCTGGGAATGCTGGAAAGTCAGCCCAGCCTCTTGGCCATCTCGCCCTGTGCCAATGTGAGAGCAAAGCAAGGTTTTGTCACATGTTGTCACCCTCCTGGCTGCAGTCTGGAGGGTGGGAGATGCTGGCACAGTGGTCCAGAGCAGAAAATGGGGAGTTCTTTCCTGCACGTTCCTCCCTTCCCCGCCCAGGCGCTTTTGTGCGGTCAATGTTGACCACAAAACCCTCAAACATTGGTGGGACAGAGCCACAAAGCTTTTTGCACCAATTCCCACCAGCCTATAAAGAATAAAAGACACAGAAACACCCAGGAGCTCCCTCCCATCCCCCTGAGGCCTGCTCATTATGAATTGTTCTCATGGATGTGCTTGCAGCAAAGCGCCAGAAGCAGCTGACCCACGGAAAAGCCAAAGGGAATCAATTTGGGCTCTTGGTGATGCTTCTGCAAACAAGGCTGTGTTTTGTCCTCTCTCGAGTCCCACAACGAGCACTGGGTCCCTCCCCACCAGCACACGCTGCGGGTGGAACAGGCAAGCCAAGATCCTTCAGGAATTCTGCCTGTGGATTTGCACTTGAGAAATCCACGGTGCTGAGCCCTGCGTCGGGCGGGAGCTGAGGCTGCAAAGCAAACAGAAAACGCCGCCGTGCTGCTTTAATTGTCCCCTGCAATTAAAATGCAAACCCGGGACCATTTGGCCGTGGGTGTGCAGGATGTGGTGGGAATCGAGGGAGAGCAAGAGGTTCCACATTTCCTCAGTGGGACGATCGAAGCCTCATCTGCTGCCCGGCCACATCAACAGTCTCAAATATTGCCTGTGTGGGATGCCAACCCTTACCCAGGAAGGCTCTGGAAAATGATGGGACGCAGTAGGGAAGAGCCTGACTTACTGCTACAAAAAATGTTATCATTTAATTGTCACTATGCATGAAATTTCTAAGATTTTTCACAACAGAAGGAAAAAATAAAATTTCCGTTTTTTTTTTTTTTTCCTTTTTCATTTAAAGTCGCACTAATGCTCGGCTCTGAGTGAGTCCAGCCTTGCCTTAATGCATTTTTTACCTCTTCCATAATTTCTTCTCTGTTTTCCTTCCCCCATTATAAGCACATAAAAGTTTCCTAAAGACGAAACCTGTGGAATTTGGAAACCAGGCAAACACAGGCTGCTGTCTAAACCTTGGTTTGCACAAGTCAGGCTCATTCGGCTGCCTAAAACTGAGCTGAGTTATTTTGAAAACGTGGGCCCAATCAAGCATAAAAACCAGATTTTAAAAAAGCTGGTTTTAATTTTTAAACATGCTAAACTTTAAAAATTCCACATTTTCCCTTTAAAAAATACATTAAAAAGCTCTAAGTAAGAGGTATTTCGATCAAAGTGATGTCACAAATACAACAGTTAAACCTAAGTAGTCCCTATAAACCTGTTTTTAATGGAATACACGATCCAGCTTGGTCAGATGAGGGACTGAGGAGTCAGGGATGCAGGAATCATCCTGCACGTGGGAATTTAGCTCCCAGCCTGCCTCCTGTGGGCCAGGGGCTGGGTTTTGACAAAAAGGATGGAGGATAACACAGAGGGGGAAAAAAGGAATCCTTTACTCACTAGTTCACGGTGCCATATCCCTTGGCTTTGGTGAATCCCACGGAAATGGCAACCACCAAGGCGGGGAGCCCTGCGGAAATGAAACAGGAGGAAATCCATCATTTAATCACATCTCCCACTTGATATTCCCCACTTTTCCCAGAGTTATCCCAGCACCGTCCATTCCAGCCTGGCTCTGTGGCAGAGACAGAACTCAGGCAAAAGCACCAGAACCAAAAGCAGGAACCTTAATTACCTCCGTTAATTGAATAAATACCACGAGCTGTAATCAGCTCCTGCCCTGTTGTGGTCTCAGCAGTTGTGGGGGGGTCTCACAGCAGATGCAGATGCATAAAATTGATTTATTTTATTCTTAGGTACTTCGGGGTGTCTCTGAAGTTGGAATATTCAACCACAACCCAACTCAAAGACCCCAAAAGTTAAGAGCTTTGTTTGCACCCGGTGTAGGATGAGCAACCCAAAATCTTGCCCCAAATGAAACAAAAACTGAGTTTCCCTATCCCAAACAGGTCCCCCAAGATCTGTAAAGGAGCAGGTTCCTCTGAACAACAACGAGAAAGAGCTTCAGGTCTCTTCCAGGATCTGTGGAGTTTCAGAGTCCAGCTCTTCCCTTTCCTTACAGAAATGCCTGGATATCAGCTTGTAACGTTGGGTTCTTCAGCTCTGGAGGTGTCCATGTGGCTTTTTATAGCCCTGCTCCTCGTGGCAGGAGGAATTAAGCTGTCTCAATGCTAAAGATGGGAAAATCCCATTAAGAATCAGCAGGATCAGTAGCCAAGGGGATTAGTGCCCCCTGACAAGGCCCTGCTAATTTGTGAGCTGCAGAGGTCATGGCAGGTGACTGCAGGAGGTCCGAGGAATGTGCGGGCACAGCTTCCAAACAACAATCCCCTGGGAAGGAGGTCCCTCAGCAACACGGATCATCCCAAAACTGATGGTTAGGGAGGCTCTGCAGCAGCTGGGAGCCACAGGGCCAAGCTGGCTGGAATATGGAGTGGTTTGGGGTTATCCTACAGGGAAGTGCTGCTCTTCCCATGTGAGATTTCCAAGCGCAGGTCACGTTTGGTCAGTCCAAACCCAACAGGCAGTGGGTTTAAAAGGTGTCTCTTTTATTATGCCTTTTTCCTTTTTCCATTCTCCTCTCCTCTCCTCTCTTTTCCTCTTTCCTTTCCCTTCCCTTCCCTTCCCTTCCCTTCTTCCTTTCCTTTTTCCTTCAATTTTTTCCTTTCCTTTTTCCTTCAATTTTTTCCTTTCCTTTCCTTTTTTTCCTTTCCATTCCTCTTTTCCTCATTTTTTCCTTCACTGACTCTCGCTCCTTCACACCTCATCTGGATGAATCCCGGCTGCTTCATTCCCTACGGTGCCACCATCCCACAGGAAGAAACCACACGGGAAAGGACATTTTCAGGAACACAGCTTGGTGCAAGAGACCCTGGGAAAGAGGGAATTTGGCAAAGGCTCCGCCAAAAATAGCAACTTGTTCTTCGCAAAGTGCTTCTTTCTCTCCGACGTGATAATTATGCAGAAATCCAGAGTGGGGCTGTGAACTTGGCAGCTCCAGGGCCTGGCTCATTGCAAGGCTGGGTAAAATCCTCCGTTTGGGCTGGGAATGGGTCTGGACAAGGAGCAGCTACTACAGGTGGCAGCTACGTCGTGGTAGTTAAGGCAAAGAGCATCATAATGAGAGGTGCTGTGCCTTGGGAGAGCTGTCGGTGGTCTGAGCAAAGTTAGATGGGATTAGATTGAAAAAAACCCACCAAAAAATCAAATTTTAATCTAATTTTTGTATTATTTCCAAGAAATTTATTCCTCACTGGCCTGTTCCATACACCTGGTGTGACACAGTACCAGCAAGGCTTTGGGGGCTTTCTGCACAAAGTGAATTTAACATTCACAATTCCAAGTAAATCCATTGAAAACCTCTTTAAAAGAGTTTTGTACTTCCAGGTCAGAGGAGAATCAGGCCATGTGTTAATCATGTTCCACTAGAGAAGATGTTTGCTGATAATTCCCAAGAGCTGTTCTTGTTATAAACAGCTGAAGACCCGCTCAGAGGCTGAGCTATGGCAGCACTGACAATCCAGCTGTGGAAACGATAACAGGGTCATAAAAATCTTGACAAAAAAATATTTCTTCTTTATTGGGGCTAAATATGATGACTGAGTTGTTTCCAGGGAACAATTTATCTGTCTCTTTTAAATCAGAGAATATCCTGAATTGGAAGGATCCACAAGGATCATCAAGTCCAGCTCCTGACCCCGCACAGGATCACCCAAAGAGTCACATCGTGAACTTGAGAGCGTTGCCCAAGCGTGGGCAGCAATTATTAACAATAATTATTACTAATGCTAACTTAAAAATCGAGTCGCAAAGTTGCACATCCAAGAGGAGACCAAAGAAATAAAAAATAATCCTCCCCGCTGCTGAAATTCTCTGCAGCTTCAGTGAGCTACAGCTGAGAGCAGCTGAGAACTTGGCAAAGACGTCTCCAACGAGGGCTTAGAGAAATGCAAATGTGCAAAGAGGGGAAAGGGGGGAGAACCAGCCCATGACAAAGTGAATTGTGCTAATTATTTCAGATTATGCTCTTTAAAACATATTTTCGGCTTCTTTCCTCTTACAAGTGCCATTAATCCCAGCTCTACAGCTGAAGTCTAGCAGGATGCTAAATATCCCAAATTCCCTCGCTGCCTTAATAGGCGAGAGTGTTCTTCATTTCTTGTCCTAACCTACTCCAAATGGTTATTATGCATCATTTATCAGCAGTGCATCCTAGCTCGGAGCTCACTACATTTTACTAGCAGTGCAAATTATGCTTCTACACATGTTGGGGGATTTTTTTTTTTAATTTTTTTTTTTTTTTTTAATCTGCACAGACTACAAATGGGAACGTCGCTCATCCCAAATTCCCTCGGCTAACACGCCCATCTGGCCCAGGTTTTACAAATCAGGGAATAAAATCCCTTTTTTATTACCTAGGAAAGCTATTAGCCTGTTACATTTGATATCCCTGATGTTGCCGGAGTCACCAAGGAGGGATAAACACATGCATGAGCACACCCGGGCTCCTGCAGCCCGTGCTCTGCAGGTATCGTGGTTCCGCTCCCGCCGCGCACAAAACCCCCGGATTTTAATAACACAATTTATTCTCTATTGTAAGCAAAAGCTTAGCAGGGAAAACTTAAAGGGATGAAGGTGCTGCGACGAGGACGGCTCTTGATGTGCCAGAATAAATCACATCAGGGTGCTTGGTAAGCACCAGAAATCTCTCGCCTGGGGTGAATTGTGAGACTTCAGTAGTAAAATGAGACATTAATAGAGCTCAGCCACACTCCTTTTTTTTTCTTTCCTTTGCCTCCTCACTTCTCAGCAACTTTTCGTGCTGCTGCTCCTTTCAAACACACCCTCGTTACCGCTTTGAAAGCCCAGGTTTATGGGTTTGTATTTGTTTTCTACTACAGAATGCATCATTTAAGGCTAATAAATTAAACATACGGCAGAGGCAGAGGGAGAAAAATTAGTTACAAGCATCTGCAGCAGTCTCGCAGTTTATTTGTCTCCAAAAGGCGCCGCTGCCATGGAGACAGGATTTCAGAGTTTGCTTCGCTCCAGGTTGCTCTGCAGAACCTTAGAACCATAAAATCATTAAGGCTGAAAAGACCTCAAGGATCATCAAGTCCAACCAGGTCCACCGTTAAACCGTGGCCCTAAATGTCACTTCTTCGTGGGTTTTTGAACACTTCCAAGGAGGGTGATTCCACCGCTTCCCTGGGCAGCCCGTTCCAATGCTTGGCCATCCTTTCAGTGATGAAATTTCCCCTAATATCCAATCTAAACTTCCCCTCATGCAACTGGAGCTGTTTCCTCTGGTTCTATTACTTTTAACTGGGAGCAGAGCTCGAACCCCACCTGGCTCCACCCTCCTGTCAGGGAGTTGTGGAGACCCACAAGGTCCCCCCTGAGCCTCCTTTTCTCCAGGCTGAGCCCCTCCAGCTCCCTCAGCTGCTCCTGGTGCTCCAGACCCTTCCCCAGCTCTGTTGCCATCTCTGGACATTCTCCAGCACCTCAATGTCTTTCTTGCAGTGAGGGGTCCAAATCCGACCCCACAATTCGAGGTGTGGCCTCAGCAGTGCCCAGCACAGAGGGACAATCCCTGCCCTGGTCCTGCTGACCACAGCCTCGCTGATCCAGGCCAGGATTCCCTTGGCTGGTACCGTGTACCAATGGAACACATCTGACACGGAGGGAGACAGACAGAGAGAAAAGTAGAAAGCAAGAAACAGACCCAACCCCAGGAATAACCACCCCCAGAGCACCCTCTGAAACCTGAATTTCACTCCTCTATTTTCGGGTGCACTGGGCAGGAGGTTCAACATCAGGGCTCTCGGTTGTGCTTTTTTAACCGTTTCAGCCCTTCTTGAAACCCTTCCAAGGGTTTCAAGCACCCTCCTGGAGGAGCACCAGTATCTCCTGCAGCCTGAACCTCCTCCGCTCCGCAGCCCCCGGATCCTCACCCCATCCGAGACACAAGAAGCGCTTGCGGATGATGCGGTTCCGTAACCGGCCCGTCACGGCCATGTAGGACTGCCAGGCCTCGGTCAGCACCCAGCAGAAAGAGGAGAGGAAGAAGAAGTGCAAGAAAGCCGCCACCAGCGTGCAGATCACCTGCAGAGAGGAGGAAAGGAGGACACGTGAGAGGAGCGGCAGGCAGAGAGAGCAGCGGGGAGCAGAGCGGAAGGTGAGGGGAGATGCTTCCAAATCAGGCTCTGGAAGGAAAAGTCATGGACATCAGGACATGGACGTACAGTTTAGGAGCAGGCAGGCTCCTCCACAAGCTTTGACCTAGCAAAGACCAAAGCTTTAAATTTAAATACTGCATGGAAATTGGCTGCTCTAAGATAAAGCCAAGGTTAACATTTCTCTGAAGAATCGCGGAATTACAGAATTGTTTGGGTGGGGAGGGACCTTAAAGATCATTTAGTTACAACCCCCCCCAAAACAGGCAGGGACACCTTCCACTCAAAGTCTGAGCACACATCCCATCCTGGTGCTTTCTTGGCTTCAGCAGGATTTCTTTAATTTCCAAAACATCCAAACTATCGCCACGATCCTTTCAGGGCAGGGGGAGGGATGGAGTAGTTAGTAAACAGTGCACTAATCTCAGCTCAAAAGGTTTCGCAAAGCACCACGTCCCTGGCAGCCCGGCCATGGAAATGAAATCCGAGGAAGGCAATTTGGATGGTGCCCCTTGCCAGGGAAACAGCGCTGAGTGAAAGAGTTAAGCCATGAGAGCCGGGTGAAACCACGGCTGCCAGGGGCTGGGAAAGGACTGCAAACACGAGGGCACAGTTGTCCAAGAGCACATAAGTACCAGCAGACAGGAGAGGGAAATAAAAAAAAAAAGAAAGAAAAACCCCCTAGATTAGAAAGAATTTCATAATGGTGAGCTCTGCTACCCGGTGGGGAAATCTCACAAGGGAAATGCGGGCAGCTTAAGCCATTTAAAATTAAACTGGGGAAAGAACTGGCAAATGCATTATGAGGAACAATCCCGGAGTGCCAGGGAGATGGACTGGAAAGCTGACAAGCTCGTCTTTGTTTTAACTCAGCAAGGCCAAATCTTTCACTGGTGCAAATTGGTGCCGCTCTGTTTAACTCAGCCAGTTTTTCCCCCCATCTGTGAGCTGAAAACTGTGAATCAATGTACTCGAGAAGAAAATGATGGGAAGAAACTCCACTGGCTCCTGAGGAGAAGGGAGAGCAAATAGATTTTAAAAGTGACTCTGGAGGAAGAAAGAAAAAAAATGGCTTCAGGCATTTGGGGGAGGGGGAGGTTCATAATCAAGAATTTCTTTGCTTTGAGTGATATGGGGAAACATGGGCTTGGCTTTACGGTCAATGAACCTTTCTCTTTTTTCTCTTTTTTTTCAACCACCAGCATCTTTCAACCCAGAGCTCTGATGCACAGAGTGGCTTTTATCATGATTTTATCGGGTCGCTCCCGATTCATCCACTGGCACCGCCCGACGTTATCAGAGGCTGTGAATAAAAGCGAGACCATGTGTTCTCTGAGATAGGAACTCTCTTTTCTGCTCCGGATTTGCATTTGACACCAAATCCCTCCGTATTCTGCTCAGAAGTGGATTCTGGATGACAGCTCAGCACAAATAACATGGCTCAATTATGAAAATGTCCAGTAATTTTCTTATTTTACAAGAATCCTAAAAAAGGTGGTTCCTATTCATCAGCTTCCAAACCCTACATGAAACAGCTACAAACAGAGGATGCTTTCTGGAATGGATTTTAAGAGATTGTTATTTTAGAAACCTTTTTTTTTTTGTCTGATATCAGGTACAACACTGTTCATGTGGATTTTGTTTCAAACCAACACAGTTCTTCCTTGTGAAGGGGAAAGAAAAGCTTTGCTTTACAATTTTACGCCACAGAGATACATTTGAGTTGTTTTTTTTTTTCTCAAATGAGTAGCTCTGATAGAAAGGGAAGAAGAGAGGAAGGGAAGACAAGAGAAATACGCGCATCTCAGCTGGACCAGGATGAACCCATCGCCTCAAATGAACTTGGCCAACTGATAGGCAGGCAAATGCTTGCTTCTGCAACCTCTGCTGCAGGTTTTCACTTCCTTGTGGGGGAAACCAAAAACCCCCATGAAGGGCTAAGCACAGGGATGTGATGTCCCAAGATCCAGCAGAGCTTGTCGAGGTCTGTCAAGGCCATTAGCCCTTGTTTTGCTCTAAGAAGAAAAACCTTTTCCCTTGCAGCACAAGCCTCGGAGACGCAGCCACTTCCTGCAGCATCCCTTTCCTTTGTATCCCCGGATTGCTGACTGTAATTTTTTTTTTTAGCCTTTTCCCAAGCCTTTCATCTTCAAAAAGCTTAGCAAATCCAGCCGTGGAATCTTGCCTTTGAGGTTACATGGATGGAAATCCAGGGAGAATTTGACATTTCCAGGGGAAGCCGATACCGCAGAAATCTCCCGGAGAAGCCGCAATTATAAATCAATCACCAACATTTTAAGGCGCTCTATTATCGATAATTGAATGTGAATAAAAATCTTAATTTACACTCCTTCGTCCCTCCTCTGTATAGTTTTCTTTCTCTGTTGCCTGCCAGAGACTGTTTACTAGATGGCTGAGAGGAAATCCAAGAATAACCTTGCTATTTCTGGGGTTTCATGCATATGGATGTGCAAAGAGCTAATCTGCCTCCTGCCATCGCTGCCGGGAGCTTCGAATCCCCACCAACAGCTCCGACAGTGAACTCCCAGAGTTACGGGACAAAAAAGCACCAGGGAGAACCTGGGTTCATAACCCAGCTCTGGAGGGGGTGGGAGAGGAGGAAGGCATCCGGCTCCTGTCATGAGGTGAAGAAGAAGCGCCGAAGACGCGGTCCAGCCGTGGTTTGTCCTGTTGAGCATCCCTCAGTGTTTCTTTCCAGGGAAAGAATCTCCCAGCGCACGTTTGGCGTGGCAGAAAACACAACCGAGCAAAGCAGGAGCTCGGTTCACCCTTTCTCCACCTCCTGCTGACCATGCTGGCAATGAAAGACAACTCTGCTTTAGAAAAGGGATTCCTGAAGGGCACTTTGCAGCAGGAGCAGAGTTGGCTGCTTCTTTCCACACTTCTCTACACACACGGGGCTCCAGCAGCTGGAAAGCTTTTCCTGAAATAACCTAATCCTAACCCAAAGGGCCTCCCATAGAAATGAGTCCGCGATTCACTAAATTCTTCAGCTTCTCTGCAGGAGTCACAAAATCATAGAATGGGCTGAGTTTTGGGAGGGACCTTAAAAATCATCTCATTCCAAGCCCCTGCCACGGGGCAGGAAAATTTTCTCCTTGCTCAAAAGCCCCGTCCAACCTTGCCTTGAACACTTCCATTGTTGGGGCACCCACAATTTCTCTGGGCAACCTGTTCCAGTGCCTCACCACCCTCACAGGGAAGAGCTTCTTACCAATATGCTTCCAACAGTGACACCACGTTCATGCTGCCAAAGCAGGGGCTCCAAAAAACCAGCTGGTCACTGGTTACTGTTAAATAATAACTGATTTTTGACTTCTGATCGTGATTTTGGCAGCAGAAAGAGTGGACGAGGCATCTCGCCTCACGTTTTTTGGCTCAACGGAGCTGTGATGGTTTGGAGCATTTGGGAAGAGGGGAAGATTTACGACGGGAAAATACAAATGGTGAGCAGTGATTCGTCACGCCAGATGTCAACAAGGAACCTGAAAGCGCTCAAGCTGGAAAAAAGTCATGGAGGCAACACACGCCTCTCCAGATGGGTCTGTGGGAAGAGAGCAACCAGTGCTCATGGCTTGGAAACCCACGCTGGGTCTTGCCTGGACTGCTGGAGTCACTCCGGGATCTGTTCCGAGTCCCTCGTGGCCCTGCAGTGCTCACAGTGCATCTGGCAATGCTTCCCATCCCCAAAAAAAGGTTGGACAGTTTTGTGTCTGTGTTCATTAACATCTGCCAAGTACTTTCAGCTCAGAGTATAAAAACTGCTGGAGAAATAAATGTAAAGCTGAGAGGTTGTTTGTTTGGGGTGTTTTTTTAAAAGCCTTTTCTCAATCTGTCTTTGTAATTTTTTTGAAAATAAAATGGTTAAAGCCTTGCAAATCACCACGCTTCTTCACCGTGCCATGTGCCAGCTACTCTAGGCAGATATTCAAAAATATCACATTGGTTTTAATCAAAGCCCTGAGGATGCTGACAAATTATCAAAGAGAGAGCGAGAGAGAAAATTGAAATCTGCCATTTAGCCGTGTCTTTGACATGTCGCTAATTAACAGATGGAGGAAAAATGAGGAAGCGCTGCCTGAATGGATCATTTCAGTGCTAAATCAGGGGGAAAGCAAACAAATAAACAAAGCCCCAGAGGATCCCTTACCTTATTCCGGGTCTGGGTCTGTCCGATCAGGATGAGAGCATTGGAGGAGATGATGGAGAGGCAGAAGTTGATGAGGATGACGGAGCGCTCCGAGCGGATGTACCTGCAGCGAGAGAAGAGGGGAGGGAGACCCACCCTGTCACAGCCTGCCCTGGGTAACCTCTGAAAAGCAGCAATCCAGGCCAGGCTCTACAGAATTGCCAATTTCCTGCAGATTTTATGCGCTAGACAGACAAGAACAAGGCGGGGAAGGGAGGGGGAGAAGATGTCTCCATCATCCCCTATCAGTGCTGGAGTTAGGAGCCAGCAAACAAGGGGCCAGCCTAGCCTGAGCCCCTCCTCAAACAGTCGAGTGCTGCAAATCTTCGTCAGCTCTGCCGACTTGAAAGGGGGGGGCTTGAAAGAGGAGCTTGAAAGAAAACAAACAGGCAACACATGGAAAAGATTCCCAACCAAGAGCCACAGGCATGCTGGCAATGGAAGCAGATTACAAACACATGCACCTCGACAACAAAGTGTGTGTGATTCAGCATTCCCCTTCCTTCAGCCTAACAACCCCTCCTGAGGTGAGAAGCATTGAGAAGCATTTCTGGCCTTTTTTTTTTTT
>VZTA01021031.1:49637-76237 GCA_013398855.1 Mohoua ochrocephala
CCGTGTAGCACTTCTCCAAACTAGGCCAAATACGTAACTGCAGCTGTGGGTTTGGGACATCAGGGACAGCAGCGAGGGAGCTGTTGCCTTCAGCACCTTGCAGGAGCCAGCAATTTGTCATTTCTGATTTGCAGCACGGCACCAGGCTCGCTGCCGAGGTGAGTGCATCACAATTAATTCCAACCACTGGCTACGGAGGGGAATTTCTTTGAAGGCGCTTTTATAAACCCAATAAAACGAACGGGGAGCTGCAGAAGTGCGAGTCCTCAAGGGTTGACTCAAGACCTGGCCACACCAACGCTCGCACACGTGAATTATCTCAGAGATGCTGCAAGTGCCCTGCCTGAATGCCAGATGAGTGAAGAGGAGATGCTGATGCTTATATAAATTAGAAACAGATGTATTAATCAACCAGCTCATCCCTGGAGGCTAATGCAGGATTATTTCCTATATTCCAGCACATCAACTATTTATGTTGGGAATTTAATTTCATTAATTAATTTTAGCGAGAGTGAGTTGGTCGTGCCTTGGCTGCAGAGTTTTGAGTTTCTGATGAGGAGGGCAGGACGGGTTTGCTGCACGTGCGTGTTCTGCCAAGGGTAAATCTGTGCTTTAGACCTAATCAGGGCTGCGAAACTTTGGTTTTTAACTTTCCCTTGAGCTGTACCTTCAGACAAACATGAGCGGTGAGGATACGCTTGCCTGGATGCAAAAAAAACACAAAAAAAAAGCAAAGGTAGCACGAATTCCTACTTATTCAGTTGGAAATCTGGTTTATAGGAAGCTCTCCCTGAAACTCTCCCAGCCTCAGAACAGGCTGCAAAAATGTAGGATCCCAGCTCAGCAAGAAACTGGGTTGACAGGCTGCAAAATGAGCTTCTGGCTCCTTTCACAGCCAAGCTGAGCCCAAATTTCCTGATTTCACTGGGCTCCATGCAAGGCTGGGCATCGCCTGGACCCCGCTCCATTTGTGGCCGGAGGGTACCGAGACATCGATCTCTCTGTGCTGCGTGAAGTAAAACCTCAAATCTCCAGTCAGCAGCTTCTGTGGGGTAGAAAGGGAGATTTGGACTCTGTCCTGGTGGGAAAGAGATGTAATAAATCTGTGTAGCAGCACTGTGATCCCGCTGCTGTTAGCATGAACTTCTAAAGCCTCCGCTGGTCAGAAAAAGTGAGAAATGAGTTGACCATAAATCTGTATTTTAATGTAAGGGGAGGTAATCCAGCTGTCTTAAGACTTTTTCCCCCTTAAGCCCCCTTAAACTAACTCTCCTTTTTCCCTGCTTCCCTTCATACCCTGAGAATTTATCTTGCTCTGCAGATCCCTGAACATCCAAAGAACGAGATGTGGGTTGGCAACAAACAGAATCAGAATAATTTAGGCAGGGGAGAAAAAAAAAAAAACCCTCTCAAGTTCCCAGTCCAATCCTATGCCCAAAAAAAAAAGGACTGATTTCAAAGTCAGATCAGGTTTCTCAGGGCCTTGTCTGATCGAGATTTGAAAATCACCAGGAACAGAAACGCTACCACCTCTCTTGGCTGAGTGATTACAGCACTAAACTGCTTAACGTAACTGCTCTTGCGGTGAAGGATTATTTTGCTTTATATCCAGCTGGGTCTTTTCCTGCTGCAGCTGGTGCCTCTAGACCTTTCCCTGCCTACCTCTGCAAGTTGTTTGACTGCTCCATGACTGCTCCTTAACAGCCTCCTCTTCTCCCAGCCTGTTCCCTTGGCCTCCTTTGGCATTCTCCAGCTCCCTCAGCATCCTCTGGACTTGCTCCCCTGTGCTGGTGTCTCTGCTGTTGGGGGAATCCAACACTGGGCACCTTTTCCAGATGTGGTGTCGGGAGTGTCAAACATTGTCCAGGTTGTTAAAGAAGACATTAAACAATGTTGGCCACTGTGCCAACCCTGGCCAGATGTGATCAGCTCCTGATCAGGCTTCAAACCTTCGACCATTACCCTCAAACCCTGCAGGAATTCCATCCAGCTCCTAAGCCATCCACCCAGGGCATAATTCCACGATCTGGATACAAAAATGCGTTTGGAGACTGAGTTAACAGCCTTGGTCATGTCAAAATCCACACCAGCTGCTTCTCCCCGCTGTCCATGTAACCAGTCACCCCATCCCAAAAGGGGAACGGGGCAGCCAGGCACGACCTGTCCTCCACAAATCCTCGCTGTCTATTCCCAATCACTTTCTTGTCCATCATTTTGCCTGGAAATAACCTTTAGAGCTACTTGCTCTTTAATCATCCCAGGGGCCGTTCAGGTTGACCACTCAGCTGTCCTCTAGATCCTCCTCCTTGCCCTTTTTAAAGGTGGGTGTAACATTTGCCTTCCTCCAGCCTTCAGGCAGCTCCCCAGGCGACAGACAGGGGCTCCACAGTCACACCAAGCGTCTCCCTCAGTGCATCCTGTTCTGTCCCACGGGTCTGCAAACACCCCGATAACTTAAACAGTCCTTGTCCCTCTTTTCCTCGGCAGTGGGGAGCATTTCCTTCCCTGGATTCTGCCTCTGTGTAGGAATTGGGGTGCCTGGGAGCCAACCTTGCCAGCAGAACAAGGCAAAAAGGCACAGGGTACCTTCACCTTTTCAACTTCCTCATGCATTTGGCTGCTTGTCCCAATCAACACCAGGCCAACGCTTGCCTGGGAAATCCTTTGGTGCTGACGCACCTACAGAACCCGCTCCTGATGCCTTTCACATCCCTGGCCAGTTTCAAATGCAGCTGAGCTCTGACCATTCTAATTCAATCCTGCATTCCCGGGCAATTCTTCCAGAGTCCTCCTTGGTAGCCTGACCTGGATTCCAAACATTTCCTTGTTAAGTTTCTGCTCAGTCAGAATGCTAAGAAGACCTCCTGCCACGCTGGCTTTTTTCCTTCCATTTCCTCTTCTCCAGCACAGGATGCTTCGCAGAAAGAAATCACCATTCCTCTCTCCAGACCCTCTGGCCAAAGAAGTCAGGAACTCGTATCAGAGGGGGAAAAAAACCCATAGAACTTGATGGGTTTTGCCCGAAAACACATCTCCAGCAAAGACAGAGCTACTCCAGGGCGCTGCCTTGCTACCCCTCTGCTGAGACATGAACTCTGTCTACTTATCAAAATAAGCTGTACTCGGCCACAAAACCGGGGAAAACTCACTGCTAACTCGGGGAACTTCTGCTCCAGCCTGTGTCCCACAGTCATAGAATATCCTGAGTTGGGTGGAACCCACAAAGATCAGCAAGTCCAACTCCTGGCCCTGCACAGGACACCCCAACAATCCCAATATGTGCCTGAGAGTATCATTCAAACAATCCTTGAGCTCTGGGATATTTGGTGCTGTGACCATGCCCTGAGGAGCCTGTTCCAGTGACTAAGCCACCCTCTGAGTGAAGAAATTTTTCCTGATACCCAGCCTAATCCTCCCCTGACACAGCTCCAGCCATGGCACTGGTCAGCACAGAGGATCCCCACACGCTGCGGGAAGCCCTGCACGAGCTGAGACAGATGGAAAAGGTGGGAAAACCCCGCAGTCTGTTTCTCTGCCCCCATTAGATTCCTCTCCCCTCCACAAACACTGAGTCACTGCTGCTTTCTCACCGTGTGTACACATCCCTCTCCACACAGCCACTTACTCATCCCTGCCACCTCCCACCAGGGCCAGGAGCGCCTCAGCATCCCCTCAGCATCCCCGGCACAGGCAGAGCTCCTGCGTTTAAAGCAAGTGTTAACAGCCCCTCGAGAGCTCATCGACAGCCACTCAATCAGTCCTGGGAGTGAGAAAAGCTGGGGCTGATCTCTAGCAGTGATGCAGCACTCACCCAGCTGCTGCCAGGGACTGGGATCTGCCGTGCCCCACATGCTGATGGGCTGGTGGATGAGCTGCTCGATATCAGGGATCGATCCCCATGCTATGGAAAGGTTGCTGACTCCAGAGGCTGTTGAGCCGCAATGAGTTCAGGGATGGAAAACACATCGGAGCCCTCCTGAAATACCAGCGTGTCAAGGAGCTGCTTGAAAAGAGGTGCCATTTCACCTGTTCCGACCCCTGAGTGGTTGGGGGTTTTTTTACCCCAGTTTTTCAATTTTTTTCTTGAGATTCCCCCTCTTTTTCCACACGGGTGGCAGAGCACGTGGCCCGCACACAGATTGTGCCTCCAGCTGTGACCCAGGACAGTCAGTGCCGAGATGGAACAAGGTCACTCCACTTCTGTGGCCCACTGTGTCACTGACCCCTCTGTCGAGCCTGCTAATAAGGCCAGAGATGCACCATCTGCAGCAGAGATTTTTGCAGCCATCTGTCTGCTGGGAACTGGAGTGAGGCCACCAACAGGCCACCAACAGCCGTCGAACAGAAACAACTCCCAGTTTCCAGCGGGGCTGTGCCAAGTTGGCCGTGTCTGAAGTGATCACTTGCCTCGAAAAGCTCGTGCCATTCATGCCAGTGGCTGAGGAGGTGCCACCAAGGAGCAGCCTTTATTTGGGGCTTTTGAATGGGGGAGTGGAGGGTAAATTCATTTCCTCCCTGATACGCAGCCCGAAGCTGGGATCACCTCCCCGTTGCTCTGCCCCCTTTTCTTCGCCGTGTTCCTCTCCCTCTTTCGTGCCCTCCCTTCCTTTCTGCTTCCCATATATACAAACAAACCCTAGCCGGGCAAAATTCTGGGAAAGCTTCCAGATTGTCAGCCTCAGTGAGCTTATTCATCAGGAGCGTTTCCTACTCGAGCTGGGTCTATGGATGCATGCTCCAGATGCCTTTGTCCGGAGTTCTGAATGGGAAATTTCCCGGCCAAAGCTCCCCGAAACAGCTGAGCTCTGGTGAGTGCTCTCCACAGAAGATCGGGCAGCCAGGACATGAGGAATTTCTCCCCTGCACAGTGGAAAAGAACCACTTTGATGCTGCTCCTGTGTTTTAGGGACAATAGGTTGGAATAATACTGCTGATTCCGTTTCTAAGCACTCCTCCAGCCGCTGTCTATCGGAATACACAACATTTAGGGCAACACAAAGTGGGAGCCAGGAGATAATGTTGAATACGACGTTCCTGAGACCATTAATAGGAAAGCACATTCACGTCCAGCAGCTATGCCTAAAATAAAAAAGGACACACAGAGCGCTCGGGGCTCAGCCACGGGAATGCTGTGAAGTTTGGAAAACATGAAAACATGATCTACAGAGAAGAAATGCAACAAACTCAGCGCACCAAAGAGAAATTCTAGAGATCACTTGATCATGCTTTACAAATATTTACACAGAGAGGCTCAGGACAGAGAGCCCTTCAATCAAGATATAAGCTGGTCTCAGGATCACTTGGAAATGCATGTCCATCCTTGGCTAGCTCAGAAATACCCATTCAAGCCTCCCATAAACGTGTCCTCCCATTCCTGCTGATCGTTTTGAGCATAGGCATAAGGCAAAGAGTGGAATGAGAAATTAAACACAACATATTTGAAACAGGTCAGGCAATTTACTGTCCTCAATAACAGTAAATATTGGAGGTGGTGGGGGAGCACAGTCCTGGAAAAAAATACATCATGTTATTCCAAATGGCTCTGGCATGCTCCAAACTGATTCAGCCTCATGTCTGAGCTTGGGTTTCAGATCCTGACCCTGTTTCTGACAGGAAAGAGAGGGTGAGGCTCGAACGCTTGCTCTTTAATCTTCTAGCCTAACTTTCCACTTGATCCTGACACCAGTGACCCCAGTAAGTCACCTACCGGCGCTGCTCAGTGCCGCCCAGCCTGAGGAAAAGCAGGAGAGGACAAGGACTTGAGCACATCCAATGATACCCCAGGCACGGAAAAACCTGAGTTCTAGATAAACGTTATCATGATCAGTCTTCAGCTGCCAAAATTAACCAGCCACTATGCACTGTCACAGTATCAACAAAAAAAAAGATGCATTTTTGCTCAGATTTTTACTCCCTTGTTTCTTTCCTCTATCAAAGCGCAGAAAAAGTTATCTCAGTTCAATCTCTAAATGGAATTTACCCTTTCCTGCCTGCTGAGAAGAATCACTGCACAAAATAAGAGCCTCACACCGATCCCTTCTCCCAAAAGGATCACCAATAATCCCCAGCTGCATTCCCTGCAGCCACTCCACGTGGATTTCACAGACATTCACCCGGTTCTGATTCGTCTTTGCTTGGCCTCGAGCCATGAAGGTCTCAGCGTGTTTGCCGTGGATTTAGGAGAGACATGGATCTCACAGGATAAACTCAGACCTCGTTCAAGGCAATGCAGGGAGAAAATCCCTTGCACACCTCGGGTCCTCCAGCTTAGAGCCACCAGAACGGATCAAACAGGGGCACGGGCCAATTGTTCATCAAAGCTTTGCTTCAAAATCACTTCAGCCTCTATAATTTTAGGTTCCACCTGACCTGTGCCCAGGAGCTGTCAGCAATGGGACTTACTGGGGGATCCCACATGCACCTGAAGCCGAAGGCAAAACGTAGCTAAAAGGTTGGGGAGTTGTTTAGATGAGGTGATTTAACATCCTTAAGCTCCTGGAAAGTTCTGTCAGTTCTTCAGGCCAGATGTTTTCATGGCAGGGCATGGAGGTTGGGATGTTCCCAAAGAATACCTCGCAGCAGCATCTGCCTGCCAAGAGGCCGTGCGTGTCCACCTCGCCCCTGACAAGGTTTCCTGGGGTACACAAAGGCATCGAAGCCAGGCACGAGGCTTTTGGAAATGGAACAATGTCCCTACACGGGGGCACGGCCCTAATTTCACTCTGCTAATTTCTCTGGCACTGAAAGGAGAGAATGATGCCAGCTAAGCCACCAGGATGACTTTCTGCAGGGCCCACTCATTCCCAAACAGTTCCTCCTCAAGCACCAGACACCCGAAACCACGGAGCAAACGTTCCAGGATCGGCGTAGGTCAAAAGACAAGTTACTTTCCCCAAGAAGAAGAGAAGAGAATGAAAGCCATACCTCCAAACAGAGACATAAATGATAATCAACAGCAAGAGTGTCAGCGAGGATACTCCACAGCCTACAATTAACGTGACAGAAGGGACCAGCACCTTTTCCATGTTCTGAAAGAGAGAAAGCGAGACATTAGAAAAATAAGCTCAGCCAGTTCTACCAGGAAAATTTCACGGCAAGGTCTTTCCTGCCGGTTGTTGGTGTGTCCACTCAGCTGACCTTCACATCACACTGTGCATACAAATAAACACAGAAGGAGACCAGGATCTGTTTCTGCTTGATCCAGCCTTTTTTTTTTTTTTTCTTTTTTTGGACCTGATTCTGCTCCCACACACCAGTGTCAAGACTGGGTGACAATTCTGATATCCACGGAAGGCAGGCATGTGAAAGGTGTGGGTGTGAGAGGAGGATCAGGCCCTTCCTATCCAGTGTGAAACCGGGAAGATAATTAATGAAGCAACGACAGAACGATTACAAACGAGCTCTTCTGAGATGGCGGTGATGAAGGGTGGAGGATGAAAAGAAGGTGAAAATTTTCCACCAACCGCAAACATTCATCTGGAAGAGGATGAAATGAAGCAAGGGAAGGAAAAACAAGATGTGTATCCTCCCCAGGGACCCACCATCCATCAACTCACTGCTCTTACAATACCACACAAGGCATTTTTTCATAGAAGGGGATCACGAAGGCTGGAAAACCTGGTGTGGAACGGTTCTCTTTTCCTGACTGCGTACAAAAGAACATCAGGTCTTGCAGCACCCAGAGCAAATCCACGCTGTAACCTCTGTAATGGAGTTCTCTGCATCCTGTGGCTGTAACTGCCCAACATCTGCCACAGTGATATCACTGAACTCGCCCTGTCCTCAGCTCCGAGTGAGGAGCTCAATCCCGCTTGGCTCTCTCTGCTGCAGGCGGTTTTTTTTTCCCCCGGCACGTTTCTCATTTCCACATCAGTGATCTCTGCTGGCAGGAAGGCAGAGAGAGGCAGAGCCCCACCAAGCACAGACACCCAGGAACCCTCTCTTTAGGGTGATTACACCACTTGCAGAGGAGAGGGAGCCCAGTCAAGGTTGTCATTAGGTTGGCACAGCACCAACACCTAACGCTTCACTCACGGAGGTGAGACGGTTTCTGACACAGCAAGGGCTTAGCACAGGAGATAAAAAAAAAAAAATTAAAAATGTAAATTATGCATGAATTTGGGAATGAAACAGGCAGTCCTCTAAGGACTTGACTACAGTGTTCTGTTGGCAGGCATGAGGCTGCTCAGCCTGAACCTCCAGCCAGAGGGATGCCATGGAGCTGAGGCTACAGCAGCTCTGTTCCAGGCTACTGAGCCTTCTGCAAAGCCAAATACATCAGGCAGGGTTCAGTGCTGGGTTTAAATGGAGCCTGGCCAGGTCGGCACATAGGCAGAGCAAACCTGTGTTCACTCACTCGAGGCCAACAGTCACTGCAGGGTTACTCCACAGAGCCCACCACAAAAAGGGATGGACAACCTCGATACACAGAGGCCTGAGCTGAATTATCCCAGGATTTTTAAGGGCTTGGGAATCCAAGATCCTCCTTATCTGCTCCCTTGGAACAAGGGCACATCTCACAACTGGGGGGAATTAATGAGGAACAAAACTTTCACCACACCGCTGCAGGGAACCCCACAGCAGCTGTTGGGAAGGATAGAACGAGAACTTCCAAAATGTAGCGACACGCTGTAGAAGCCTAGAAAATAAGGGGATTAATGTGAATGTCTCAAACACGGATGGTCGTGGAGCCAAGCAAGGGGTGTTGGCAGTAACACACCGCGAGCAAGAACAGGATGTGGCTGGAGAAGGGCCGTGCACAGGTAGGGCAGCACTTTTCTGGGAAAAACATCCAGGTTCTGGCTCCTGGAGATCAGCACAACACAGCCCAGTGCAGGCACAGGAATGAGGTTGGGAATGGGGCATGGGCTGTAGGGGGGATCAAGACCACCCCAGATCCCTGAAGGCTCTGACCCGTTTCCACACAGGTCTAGAAGAACAGGCTGTGCATGACAACTGATTTGCACAGAAAGAGAGAAACGAATCTCCAGAGCAGAGAAAACTCATCTCTAAAAGGAGCTCCCTGAGCTCATGGGTGCCCCAGGACCCTGGAGACCCCATCAGCTGGACCAACACTGGAGCCAGCACTGGTGATTTCTCTTTCTCCCTTTCCTTGTTTCTCCTTTGTTTCTCTCTCCCCCTCTTTAATCCCTCTCCCTTTTCCCTTCCACTCTACTCCTTCACCCAAGACCCACCGCTGCATGCTGGCACCACATCAGGGACTAACATAACAACTTCCATCTGTAACTCAGTTATAAAACCTGGGAAGCTTTTGTGGCCACTCTGACTTCTGCCATTCCTTTTGACCGAAAATTGTGGGTGCTTCTTTCCCCTGAAGGGTGGGATGTCACACACATTCAATGCCCAGCTGGCACCAAAAGGAGGACAGGTGGTCTGAGGGATCCTCACTGGGTGCACACCAGCTACAGACAGGAAACCCGAGCCTCACCAATCCATCCTGCATCTTTCTCCACTCTGAGATTCCCAAAATGCTCATGAAAAAATATATTTCAGCTCACCTGTGGATTCTCCCCCTAAACTTCTACAAAGACTTGCATCACTGTGATTTTTAACTCCTATGACTGTGCTCCCACCCTGAGAATTTACTCCTTCCAAATACTCAAGCAAGGTTAGAAGCAGTTTTTTTTGGGAACGAGGTAAACATAAATTCCGATGAAAATATCAACGCTTTGATTTTGTCTTCCATCAAACAAAATCGAATTTGGACGTCATCCAGGCAGGGTGAGTGCTGATACTGCATATTTTGCTCCTTATAAATTGAAATGTGGAAGGGACTCTGATTTAGTCAGGTATGGGAGAGAT
The DNA here is from genome assembly GCA_013398855.1 of Mohoua ochrocephala. Taxonomy (NCBI): domain Eukaryota; kingdom Metazoa; phylum Chordata; class Aves; order Passeriformes; family Acanthizidae; genus Mohoua; species Mohoua ochrocephala. Next base: position 59,460 of record VZTA01021031.1, read on the forward strand.
GGAGGCAATGTCCTGTATGAAGCCACAGCTTTATTTCTCCCCCCTGCAGAATCCTGGTGGACAACAGCCCTGTCCCACTGCAGAGACACACAGTTGTGACAAAAGCACTGCGGAACACAAGACACTCAGCCGTGGATGGCTCCTTGCTCGCTCTCTCCAAGCTCTTTCCCAAGCCTCTCCCTCTCCCTGCTCCCCCCTTACGGCAATTTGAGTTCACATCGCACAAATGGTGGCCTGGGATGAGCATCGATTGTGACATTTGATTTAAGTAGGTCTCATTTCACTGACTTTTCATGGGTAACTGGATAAAAGGGGGGGAGGAGCTCCATTAAAGCAAAGAAAGCCCGACATGTAACTCGTTCCTAAACCATCCGAGACTCACCGAGGGAACGGAGTTTGGATTTTAAGAGATGAGCAGGCTGCATCCCTAAATCCCAACACAGCAACCCCAGCTGCCCTCCCTTCCACGTCCTCCCTGATATCCCTCCACCCTCAAAGACCTCAGATTCTCTCACTGCCTTCCCTATCCACTGTCCCACATCATCCATAGCCCTGTCCTAGATCCTGCAGCTAAGCAAGGATCTTCTGCATGGACCATGCCCAGGTCAGATATTTGCTCCTAGGCAAGGCCTTACACAAATGACGACTGGTCAAGCTTAAGCCAGGTTTCGGGGTAATAACTGATGCTTAAACCAGGCTTTGGGGTAATAACTGATGTCCATCTGCAGCCCCTGCAGCTCATCCCACTCTGATCTGCACCTCCTTCTTCATCCTACAAACTTTCACAAACCCCATGTCCAGCAGGATTTTTGCTAAAGAGAGGCCATGAAGTTCATCCCTCCACCCTCCAGAGAAGGAAGGGTTGGTCCAGCCCTGATGGGATTTTTGTTGGCATCAGGAAGGTGGATAACCACAAAAACCACTGGCTGCAGGAAGAAGAGGAGCTCGCTCCTTCGGGAATGATCAAATCATTAAGGTTGGAAAAGACCTTTAAGATCAGCAAGTCCAACCACCAACCCAACCCCACCACCATATTCACCACTAAACCATGTCCCCAAGTGCCACGTCCACGTTTTTTGGTCACTTCCAGGGATGGTGACTCCAGTATTTCTTTGTTTCAATTCTTTACAACCTTTTCCATGAAGAAATTTTTTCCTAATAACCAATCTAAACCTCCCCTGGTGCAATTTGAGGCCATTTACTGTCATCCAAATTAAGTCCCAAAGACTTCAACCCCCATATCTTAGGAGTCTGATTTCTTCCGTCATTATTAAGGTTTCTTTGTCTTCCTTATCCTCCTTTCTCGATCCACCACATCTTCCCTTCGGCAAACAAATCATCATTTGTTTTATTTTTTCTGACTAATGAAACCCCCTGACAGAAGGTGGTCGGATGCTGTAGGATCTGAGCCTTGCGAGGGAAATTTCCTTAAAGAAGGAAAAATGAGGAAAATCAAGGTTGGTTTAAAAAGTAAAGATGCTGCCAACAGAAAAATTTCAAGGTAAGAGAGGGAACAGTCCTATGGGATTTTTCCAGCATCACAGTGGAGGAAAAAAACTGGTTGTTTGCAGAAGACAGGCCAGGAATAGGATCTCCACCTGCCTGGACTGGAGGTGGTCCCAGAGAGGAACTGCTGTGAGGGGTCATCCAAAAAAAACACAGACAAAGCTGCGGCTGTCTGGAGCTGGAAAGAAAACTTTTCCCTAGGCCAATGGGGAACAGAGCAGGTCGTTCTGAGTCGCAAGGGCTGCGATTCTGTCACCAGGCATGACAGGGGAGGAGGGAGGCAATCAATGACATCAGCCAGGATGGAAATAACGAGCGCTGCTGCCTGGGGCCACTCGCTGTCCTGCCACCTCATCGCTCTGCCTGGCAGGGCAGAAGGACACTCCTCCTTTCCAATTTCACCTTGCTTCCTTCTTTTTCCTTCTCTTCCTTGCTCCCTGATTTTTGCTCTCCTTTGTCTTCTCTGTCTCCCTTCCTCTGGCTGTTTCCCATGGCATATTCGGCCTTTTCTCCTTGCTCTTAATGCATTTTTCTGGCTCTCCCCCTTTCAAATTCTCTGCATTTCTCCCTTTCCTTCCCTGGCTTTCTGCAGAACGCTGTGAAAAGCGACTCGATTTGAGCTGTGCTTTTTCCATTACCCTGCTCTGGCTCCAGGGTCAAACAGGCTCCAGTTAGAACAAAGTATTTCTTAATGCTGTGCAGTTTGCCCCAGACCTTACAACCAAGCTGTTCTTTCTTCTTTTTCCATCCTTGGTACCAAGAAAAGCTCGAACAAAGTCATTATAGGCACGACAGCACATCAATAAAGTCCCCAAAAAATTAAACCATTTCTTCTGCTCCGAAACGAAACGCAGGCACCCGAGTTTGGAATTTGGGGGGGCTGGGTTTTGTTTGGTTTTAGAAACGTGTTTGCTATTCATAATAGTTGCCTTGAGCCTGACTTCCTGCACATTTGAAATTAAAGATTCATGAAGTCAGAGAATTGCAGAAGCACGGGTTGCAAGGGACATCTACAGCTTTACGACCCAATCTGCCACTTGGAGCAACAAGGACCACTAACACCAGGTGAGGTTGGTGATGGCTTCGTTTGGATTTGGGAATTCTCCAAGATGGAGAGCTCCCATTCCGCTGGTGCCCATTCCAGAGCCACACCTCTCTACTGGTGACAGGGTTTATCCTGAGGTCGCACAAGAGGAGGTTTAGATTGGCATCAGGAAAAAATTTTTTCACTGAAAAGCATTGGAACAGGCTGCTCAGGGAAGTGGTGGAATCTCCATCCCTGGAAGTGTTAAGGAAATGTCTGGATATTGCACTTAGGGACGTGGTTTAGCCGTGAACCAGGTTAACGGTTGGACTCGACAGTCTCGGAGGTTTTTTCCCAACCTAAATTATTCCACGCACCTCCCGAGCTACAGTTTGTATCTTTCCCCCTCGTTAAACCACCAGGCACAAGCCAGAGGAATTTGGTTTTATAATTTTTGTAACTGTCCCACAGGCCGTGACCAGAGTGCCCTTTACATCTCTGCAAGACCAAGCAAGTCCCTCTCCCTCCCCTCACAGGCAGCTCAAAGCAACGAGGCTCATTCCACTCTCCTGACACAGAACTGGACCAGCTGGGTGGGATTTACTCCAAGAGTTGCACAGGAATGGTTTTGCTGTGCCACTGGCCCAGAGGCTTTTCGCGATTCCTGTGAAGTTTTTTTAAGCCACGTTTTATTGATTTCACTGCTGGTTGGACAAGTCTTGTCAAAGCAGGGAGTGTTGTTAAAATTCCTGGAAAATAATGCTTTTACCAGGACTTACAGAAGCAAACAGCTTCCAGAACAAAAGGGTGCACGTCAGTGCTGGAGAAAACAACTCAGGAGGCTGGAGTGACCAAGAGGTGAATCTGCTCTTGTCATCTGCCAAAAAAACCACTGATTTTTTTTAATCCCCAATTTGCTCAGATTCCAGATTTCTCATCCAGGCTCAGGCCCTGTGGATATCACATTTATACTTCATTGGGATGGGAAATTTCCGTGTACCCTGTGTCTGCTCAAGGGAAGGCTCAGTTTTCTCCCCCTGGACCAGCGATTTCTTGCAGTGATTGCAAGTCAGGGAGAGAGGCAGAGCAGGACACAAGCTCTTCTTGGTGGATGTCAGGGATTTAGGGCAGGATTGGTCCAGGGGTGAAAGGAGATGTTTTGGTGGGTCAGCATTGTCAGAGGGTCTACAGTGCTCACTCAACTCAAAGCAGATGAGCAGTGAGGAGGGACTAAAACATTTCTTTTTTTTCCCACAGAATCACAGAATAGTTTGGGTTGGAAGGCATCTTTGAAATCATCTCATTCCACCCCCCTGCCATGGGCAGGGACACCTTTCACTATCTCAGGTCGTTTCAAGCCCCATCCAGCCTGGCTTTGAACACTTCCAGGGATGGGGCAGCCACAGCTTCTCTGGGCAACCTGTGCCAGGGCCTCACCGCCCTCACAGGAAAAAATTTCTTCCCAATATTTAATATAATTCCACCCTCTTTCAGTTTAAGCCATTCCCCCTCATCCTCTCACTCCATGCCAGCGAATGGCAGTGCCCAACAACCCAAAATATAGTCCCATATTGGCTACTAAAATAAACTCTATCCAGAATTAACTCTTTCTCCACCTTTCTTATAACACTTCAAAATAAGGTCTCCCCTGAGCCTTCTCTTCCCCATCGTTTAACCTCTGAGAAGGACTTTGAGGTCCCTGCATGAAGATCACTTAGAGGCATCATTAATAAATCATCTTTTCACACCTTCTTTCTGGGAAATGTGACACCTTCCCAGCTCAGCCCCTGTCACTGCCAGCCAGATCCAGAGGATTTCCACCTCCCTCTGCTTCCCTCGTATCAAAACCACAGACTTCCCAAGTCAAAGCTAATAGTGACCCATTATCAGGAACGCATTTGTGGAGCTCAGGGTTCCTTTTACGTTATTTGGCCGGTCAAGCAGGCAATTCTGTGTAATTACAGCACACCAAAATCACCCAGAGAGACGCCTTAACATGCTACTATTTATTAACGACCGCTAACTCTTCAGCGGGTGTTGAGTCCGCTCGCAAGATACAACGTGACAATTTGCTTTTAGTAAACAGCCTTGATGAAGTTTTCAGGGCAGAGGAGTGGTCACGCAGCCTCTCCTTAATGGGAACTGTCAGGGTAATTTCCTCCAGGCTGGCAGGGAATTACAGGAGTTAACAGTGGGCATTATCTACCTGCCAGTCAGCAACGCCACGGTCAGCTCGCTGCCACTCCGCAACTCCCAGGCTGCTGTCCCAGTGCCTCAATGTCCAGTCCTGATGCCAAGGATGGACGGATCAGGCTCATATTAATGCTGAAGACCACTCTCCTCCTGCCCAGCCAGCTGTCCCCAGCTGTCCCCATGACATTTTCACCACCATTCCTTAAAACACTCTACTCTTTAGTCGCTCCCCGTCCCTTTCCGACTGTGCCTCGCTCGGCCAAGCTGCTGAAATCCCAGTTTTACAGAGCTCTGAGAAGAGCCTTGAGTCCCTCTGCATCCCCTCTGCCAGCTGTGGTTTGGGAACCAGCGTGGGGAGCCAGGGGACTCCAAGGAGAAGAGCGGGGTCTATTCCCAGCTTGCCCTCAGGTCAACTGTGGACACGCAGCTCCATCACCTAAGCCAATTTTTCCAAAGGCCTCTCAGCTGATCTGATTCAGGTGGCAAACACCGCCTTTATCTTCTCGGGGGGCCTATTTTGATGCCCTGGAAATGGAAGGGAATAATACTGCGCTCCATCTCCCTCCCAAAGCTTAATTCAGCTTCGATTCCTGCGGTGTGCAAATGCCTCAGGAGGTTCCCGGGGCTGTGTCACAACAATCAAGCACCAGCACCTTATTCTCTGCTCTGCAAGACCTTTGGGAAGGATGGAGGAGAGACAGGAGAGAGCTTTTGGCTTAACTGTCTGTGAGCTGCTCAGATGGCACATCTGGTTTTTAAACCTTTGCTTTTCATGCATATGGAAGGATTGTTCTGTTCCAGCCTTTTCCTTTAAAGCATATTGAGGAGAAAATAAAACCATTTTCCACAACGAAGCTGGCAATAATAAAAATGGCCAATTCCTCCACGGGCACGAGCTCTTTGCTGCTGAGAAAACAGGGGCAGAAGTGAACTTTAATCACGTTGTGCAGCAGCACTGACACAGGCGCTGCGGTAAACAGCAAACCTCAATCTCCTTGTGTCAGCCCTGGAAAACCAAATGCTCCAGGATCCACTCCACTGCCCTGAGGTGAGGTGGCACAACCCAGGTATTCATACAAACACTCAAAAGAGAGGGGACTTGTTCATACTGCCCAGTGCAACATTTATTCTCTAAAACTCCTTGAAATGAGGTTGTAGTGAGGTGAGGGTCAGCTGCTTCTCCCAGGCAAATAACGAATGGGGAAACGGGGAAATGGTCTCAAAATGCACCAGAGGAGGTTCAGTTTGGATATTAGAAAAAACTTCTCCATTGAAGGGTTGGTTAAGCATTGGGACGGGCTCCCCAAGGAAGTGGTAGAGTCACCATCCCTGGAAATGTTAAAAATAAAGAGTAGATGTGGCACTCTGAGATACGTTTAGGGGGCGTGGTAGGATTTGGTTGAAGGTTGGACTTGATGATCTTGGACGTCTTTTCTAACCTGAACGATTTCATGATTCATGGACTGTGCCATGTCCTGAATGTTGCTGGTTGCCACAAGCCAAGACACATCCAGGGAGCATTGTAAAAATTAAATATTAGGGACAATTACAGGAGCTGCTCGAGCTGCTCTTGTTCTAGAGCTGCTTCTGCCATGGAACTTACAATTATTATCATTAGCATAATAATCACTGTTACTACTACCACTATTACCATTACTGGCATTATTTTACCATAGGGACATATGCTCTGTAACTACTTTAAAAATGAGTCTCCTTTCCTGCTCCTCCCTGCTTGGAATTGTCCTTTCCGCATGCCACACAGAGAACAACCACTTCAAATTCCATAACTGACTCGGAAGCTCGTTGCCCTCATCCCTTGCAGCTTCCCAGCTGAGCACCTTGCAGGGAAATGTGGTAAGATTTACACACAGCTAAAATAAAATAAGTCCATGGCAGACTGGGAACGGAACATGAGAGTAGAATCCCAGACTGTGTTTATCCTGATTTAAGCAGTATTTTGGTTCCATGCCAGGCGACAGCATTTCACCAAATTACTCCAAACCAGCCCGCTGTTTGTTTTACACTGTCAGTGGTGTGCTGGAGAGTGGTGCCAGGCCAGCAGCTCTCCCCACGGCATGGGCAGAACGGTCCTTCCCCATTCCTGTGCGTCCTGCCCTTCGGAGAGACCTGCCCGAGGAGTGGGGGGACACCTGAGGTCTCGGTGTCTGCAGGATGGCTCCTGCCCAAGATGCTCAGAGATCACCCATCTGCCAACCATCACGGAGAGCAAATATCCACTTTCCCTTTCCCTTTGCCTGTTGAAGACCAGTCCATAAGAACAACCTTCCTCCAAAGCACAAGGAATGAACATTTGTGCAAAGACCGCACAAGCCATGCCTGAAGCATCTCTTAAACCTGCCTTTATCCAAGTTCCTTTAATTCACAGAATCACAGAATATCCTGAGTTGGAAGGAACCCACAAGGACCATAGGGTCCAACTCCTGGCCCTGCACAGGACACCCCAACAATCCCATCATGAGCCTGAGAGCGTTGTCCAAATACTCCTTGAGCTCTGTCGGTCTCAGGGCCGTGACCATTCCCTGGGGAGCCTGTTCCAGTGCCCAATCACCATCTGGATGAGGAATCTTTCCCTGATATCCAGCCTAACCCTCCCCTGACACAGCTCCAGCCATTCCCTCAGGTCCTACCACTGTCACAGAGAGAGGAAATCGGCGCTGCCCCTCTGCTTCCCTTCATAAGGAAGCTGCAGACCCCGATGAGGTCTCCTCTCAGCTTTCTCTTCTCCAGGCTGAACAAATCTTAATTATTACTTGCAAATGCTTCCATCTCTCACCATTCAATCACTGAAGATCCCTGACCTGGCAACGGCTCCTGACCCAAACTAAGGCTGAACCAACAACCTTGAAGTAAAAGATATCCCCAGTTCATTGCCAGTCCTCAGAGGCTTTCAGGGGCTTCTTGGCCAAGAAAAGAAGATGAAGGGATTTCAGCCATTTGGGTTGTTCTGCTGTTATGAGGATAATGACGGCTTTATTCCCATTGCAATCCGAGCAGCCCCTGGGATCCAGTGCGTTTCCATCCCCAGCCGCTCACTAGGGAATCGCTGGTGCAAATTCCCTCTACGTGGAGCAGTGATCTCCAAGCAGCCCTCGAGGAATCAGCTTCAAACCCCAACCCCCAACTCATTCACAGCTGAGTGATTGGAAAGCGAAGCTGTAACAGCCCCTGGATTTACAGCTGTGCCGAGCTGATATAAACAAAATCAAAAGTGGCCCCAGCAGTCGGATATTCCCCACCTGGGGAGAGGCTGGCATGATTGCCATGTTTAAAAAGAGGAAAAAGAACCATTTGTCATGGAAAATGAAAGCGTCGTCTCGCTTGTGGGAAAAGACCGGAGTCGTTTTGCTTTCATGGATTTACTGAATATATTCTGTGTATTCCTGTGGTGAGCAGGGCAGGTAGGCAGAGAGCAACGGAGCTGCAGGCTGAGTTTTGGCTGGCTGTTATCCCACCCAGCACAACATCAGTTCCTTCATCAGACACTCCTCGCATTTGGAGGGATGTTTCGAGCTCAAATACTCCCAATTACAACTCTGACATTATTTTTCCACACATTCTGCCCACTTTTCCTTAAAGGTTACCCAAATCTCACCAGGAGGTTTACGCATTCAGCTATTAATTGATGGCAAAAGCATGAAGGGCACAAACCTTTCATAAACTGCTTCAATTTGGGCTTAAATGAACGTAATAATAACGACTTATCCATTTCCTACCTCATGGCAATTTAAGGGCAACCTCAGCCTTTGGGCAAGGTATAAAGGGCTCAGAGGTGAAGCAGATTGTCAAATTTACCTAAAGAATGGCTTTCCTAGGCCAAAGCACAATGGAGAGGGGTGCAGAGGGATGGAAGAAAGACAAGCAACACTCAACAGTTCGTCTGACTCTTCCAACGCACCGCGCTCAGTCCCTGAAGTGCTTTGAAAGGGAAGATAATCTCATTTAGCACTAATTCTGACTCCCACCCCACGAGCCCATGAAACCCAGCCTCCAGCACCCACTCGTTACCATTTTCAAACGAGCCCCTTTGTGATGCTCCCACGCCGTCCTCCTGCCTTGGGAGATGCTCCCTGAGAACCCCCTCAAAAGCCACCCGGAGCTTCAAACCTCCTCTGTAAAGCCCTGCCTGGTGCAGTGCCCACAGCCCGATCCTGGCAGATGTGCCGCCGCTTTCCGCGGCTCACCATGACTAATGCCCTTGTGCTGTTTACGTGGGCCCCCACACCCGCCCCCAGCCCGGCGTCCCAGGGTTCCAGATGGAAAATTCAGCTGAATTTCCCGCACTGCCGGGTCGGGGTGGCTTTGTGGCTCAGCGCTGAGCAGGTTGAAGTGGCGCTCTCACAGCTGAAGCCTCCTCGGGTGGCACAGCGGTACGAATTGCGGGTTGTAAATAGGAGATGGCAGCGGATCGACAGCTACAGGTGGAAGTGGGAAGTTGTGGACAGGCTTGATGATTTTTGGCTTTCCCACCTGCCTCCAGCCCATTCCTCCACCTCCCACCAATGTGCTGCCCCTCTGCCACGTTCCTCTCTTCATACACAGCCACAGAGGGGGTCGACATCACAGAATTCCAGGTAAGGGAGTGGAAATGACCTGACAGGCTCAGCTCATGCCTCAACCTGATGCAAAACCATCAAAACCACCCCCGGCCTCTTCAAGAAAACCTTTGCTGATGGAGTCTGGGCTCTTGACTATCCCTGCAGTCAGAAGGTTTTCCCTTGTGCCTGAATTAAATCTCTCACTCTGCAATTTGAGTCCAATCCCCAGCAGACACAGAAAGCAGATTATTCCCTTTCCACAGCCACCTTCAACCCGTTTGAAGATTATCATCCTCTTTCCCCACAGTCTTTTTTCTTTGAGGAAAGAGCCAAAATGTCTCACGGAGCTCAGCCATCAGCGTGGAGGCACCACACCAAATATCTCTGACACACTGTCCTCTCCCACACGCCCTCCCACACTCTGGGCCGTGCCAGTCATCCTGCCTGGACCCAGAGCAGAGTAATCCCAGGCAGGTAACACACCCCCACTTGGTTCACATTTCTGGCCCTCCAATCTGCTCCTAACTGAGGCTGAGCGCTGCTTTCCGAGCTGTTAGGAAAGAGGAAAGTGGGAATTGGGAAGACCCTGGTGTCCCGGTTTAAATCCACACCTCCTTTAGCAGAGCACTAAGCTGTGGCAGGGTAATAGGGCAGCTGTCACACTTGCTAAGCTGCCTTCATGGCAACAAGCCATTAAGCACTGCAGCTCAGGATAAGCACCAAACCCCTCAGGAATGCCTGGACACGCAGGATCCCGGGCATTCTCCGTGAGGCTTTAATCTGAGCTGAAGACAAGGGACCAAACCCAGCCCTGCTCTGCTCCTGGGGTCACTTGTTTAATGCCAGCACCACTCTTGCCTTTCCTTTCCACCGAACGGTGAATTCGGCTCGGCATTACTCACACTCCAGCACAGAATCCCACAACGGCTTTAAACTCCCAGCCACTGGATCCTGCTCCTCTCCCACATCCCTTCAGATGGGCAGACACGGGAGGGTGATGCAGCATTCGCCTGCAGGAGAGTCCCTGCCAGGGACTGCGCGGAGCTCGCCGGCTCCGGCTGGTGGGGGCAGAGCCGCAGCCCCGCGCTGCTGCAATCCCACCAGCTGGAGTTTTGTCGGGAGTTAAAGACCCGGGCGAATCCACCAGCGCCGAGCAGGAACTCAGGGAGGGAAGCTGTCAGCTGGGAATATCTCCCCGAGCACCCAACGGATCGGCAGACAGCGGAATCCGCAGGCAGCCGCCAAGGAGGTGGGATGCTGGATGACTGCTTATTATGCTGAGCCAAATCCTCCTATTATTACCTCCTGTGCTACCTGTCTTCTTTTAATATATTCAAGTGTTGTCTCTGCTAGAAGCACAGCACAGCGCTGAGAGGGAATTCCTGCCCCACTCGTCTCTCACGCCTTGCCTGTGCGTGTTCCAGTATCAATCACTTATTTGCTAATGGGATCTTTTATTAGGTATCTGTGTACGGCAGACAGTGGTGGCAATCTCCAGTCAATTCTCCCAGCAGAACAACTGACCCAGGCTGCCTCTGGCACCTGGAGCACACCACGAGCTTCGTCAGTGATCCCCTTCCTCTTAAAACCCAACATAAATCATCTGTACATCGACTCCAAGTCATCTCCAAACTCGAATGAGATTTATCCCAAATTCACTCTGCAACACAAACCGACAGACTCCTCGTCAGTGACAGGGCAGCCCTTTAAAACCAGGTGATTTCCAGCAAAGCAACAATGTAGGGACATAATCCGGTGCTTTCTGTTAAGAGGGCACTTTGGAAAAATAATGGACTTCTTTTAAGGGGGAGTTCCTCTGTGGGTTGGCCCGTTTGGCCCACTAAGAGCATCACACGTCCTGTCTCCTTCCTAATCACATTATGAGAGAGAGTAGGAGGGGAAAACTGTCTGCCCAGCTGGTTCCTACCCTGTCTTCTCCATTCTATCCACGCCTGCTGGAACTCGGGAGGGCTAAACTGGATTTAGTGAAAAGAGCCTCCCTGCTGAGCACAGCAAAGAGCAACCCGTGATTTACACAATCACCAGCTTGCTCCTACAGGCTGCCACGGACCTCGGGGAAAAGCACCCCGGAGAAAACACAGCAGCTGCTCCTGCTGTGGAGCTGGAGATGGGCAAAGCCCAGAAATCCCCAGCAGCACTTAGACCACATCTTTCCCCAATCCCAGCACGGAGCTCTCCTGGGATGAGCAGGAGTCCAGCTGGAGTGGCCCTTTGCCACTCCCACCTTGGCATCTCCGCGCCCAGGGAGAGTTCAGCGGCAGCAGCACAAATCCCCAGGATGTCTTAGGCAACATTTCCAGCTCGAGAGGCATAATCAGCTCCTAAGAGACACTCTACACACAGCAGCATCCTGGAGAGGACGGGGTGATTGCAGGAAGAGGTGCCAGCAGCACGAGCGCGGGAGCTCGCAGAGGATTTGGACCTCAAAAGCCCAAATGTTCGTGGCTCAGCAATGTTCACCCTGGCACAGCTCCCGCCAAGCGGGCAAGAGGAGGCTCCTAATGCTCTGTCAGGGAAATGACAGCACTTGGTGCTTCCTGGAGCACCCTTCAGGCTCGGGGCACTGTGCAGATGTGGCTGCACAGAGCCCAGGATGTCACCTGCGAGGGTGCTGCAGCTGGAGAAGGGGAAGCAGAAAGCAAGGAAGTGTTTAGCTCAAGGTCACAGTTTCCCTGACAGGCCCAGAAAAGCTCTGGCTGCAGCCTCAACGACACACCCAAATACACCAAACTCTTCCCTAAACCCCTGCACAACCTCAGCAGGGTCTGGGTTCTCAAAGACTTCGAACCTGGCAAAACTGAAAACTTCCCTTCCTCAGAAAATTCCAACTTTTGAAACAAAGAGTTAACGTTGCAGAAAAAGCAGCACCAATATCAACTAAACCTGGGAACTGTTGTGAACACGAGAACTGTCAGTTCCTGAGGTATGCAAAAGGCTTTGTGGTTATCCAGACTCCAAATTTCACGTGATAAGTGATGGAAGAATACAAATGTTAAAATGTTCACCTCCAAATGAAGTTCTCCAGTCTTATCTAAATGAAACCGCTGTAATTTCCCATCAAAATGTTGTCAGAACTGCTACACCCTTACAAAATATTTGATTCATAACATCAAGGGGGATTTTTTGTGGGTTTTGGGGGGTTTTTTTGCTCCTGGGAAACCTGGATCTCCTCCCTGTGCAAGAGAGGCCCTACAGACTTTTAGGAGCTTAAAATAACCCACCTTGTGTGTGTGCACTGTCCATGAAGTACAGAGAGCTCCTGTAGCACAGGACAATCTTTTCAGAGGGAAGATCTTGGGGACACAACAACAAGATCTCTGAAGGTCCCTTCCACCCCAAAATGGGAGGTTTTCGGGGATAAAAAAAGAAACGTTGTGAGTTGAGAGAGAAGCTTTATCCCCATGGGCAGGAAGCACACCAGGAAAGGTGCTTTCCGTCCGTGCAAACTGGAGATAGCACTGAACAAAGCCTCTTGTGACATCCTGGGATATAAATCCTGGAATCATTAAGGTTGGAAAATATCTCTGAGATCACCAGGCCCAACCATCAACCCAGCACCCAAGTGCCACATCCACACATTTCTTGAAGGCTCCCGGGGATGGCGACTCCGCCACTTCCTTGGGCAGCCTGTTCCGATGCTCGACAACCCTTTCCATGAAGAATTTTTTCCCTAATATCCAATCTAAACCTCCACTGGCCCAACTTGAGGTCGTTTCCTCTCGTCTCACGGTTTCCTCTGCTCACTGTGGCCACAAAGCTGCCTGGCCAGCGCTCACTCTGCTACAATAAACCCCAAAAAACTCCACAGCTGCTGGTTCTGCCTACCAGAAAACACAGAGGTGAGATGGCCCAAAAATTCAGCGCGGACATAACAAACTCGGCACCCCTGGTACAAGTCCTTGCCACCAGCTCTGAATCTTTATCAAGCCTAAAAGTGAGAGGAGAGCTCAGATGCCTCTCTCTGATCAGCTTTCCGCAGGCAGGACCAGTAAGGAGGAGGAGAGAGAGCAGAGATGGATTTGTAGAGTTTTACTTCGTCCCTAAGTGCTGCACAAATCGCAGAATCATCAGTTTGGGTTGCAAGGGACCTTAAAGATCATCCAATTCCAACCCCCCTGCCACGGACAGAGACACCTCCCACCAGACCAGATCTCCCAAAACCCCATCCAAGCTGTCCTTAACCAAGCTTTAAAGCTCGATTGACTTTGTAAAAGCCAAGCACAAGGTGGAAGGCAGCAAAGACAACACGAGCCAAACTCAAAATGAGACAACCAAAGAGCGAAAGGTTCTGAGCATCCTCAGGCTCCTGCTCTACTTCCTTCCCACCTCCAAAAATCGCCAAAAAATATTGAAAAAGACACCACCACAAGCCTCACGTGCAGCTCTGCGGTTTCCTTTTGCCCTCATTCTCTGTTAGCACTGCTGCTGTGCAGGTGTAGCACCACGGGCATTGCCCCTCCAAGACAGGCAGGGTATAAATTTAAACCAAAAAGACAGTCCCAAAATGCTTGTCTGCGTTCCTTAATTTAAGAGCTTTTAATCTTTCATGATGGTCAAACAGCAGTTGTGCCAAGGCAGGGCATGAGGCTGCCTCTGTCGAGTGGAAACAGCAGGGGAAATCAAACACAAATCCAAACTCCAGCTTTTGAGCTGGATCCGAACAGCTCCATCACGGTTTAGGGATGTCCGTGTCCCAAACGGATTCAAAACACAGCACTTTCAGCCTCCAGCTTCACCGAAATCAAGGAAAACTGCTTCTTTTCCCCACCACACGAGCAACTCTCAGCTCCCAGCCCAGGCAAACTGTCCTTGGCCCATCCAAATCGGCAGCAACAGTCATCCCAAAAGCCTTTCAGAGTCTTTTTTTCCACTGCAAAGGAACCGTGCCCGTACCAGGGTTACAAATATTTCAAGCTGCCAGGGCCAAAGGCTCCAGAAGGGAGATTTATAGCAATAAATAATATTAATGACACAGGCGGACGGAGCTTCTTGTCCTGAGAGCTCCAAAGGCACATGAAAAACTGCACTATAAATGTCACCACCGCAGACACCAACGATGACGAGATGCCACCTCTGGGGACGGGAGGCAACGTGGGCTTGTTCAGAATGAGATTTGGGGAGGAAAAGCGAGGGAATGAGGAGCTGGGTGAACACAGCCCTGCAAACTCACAGGGCAGGCACAGGCAGGAGATGGGTCCCAGCTGGTTCAGCCCGGGTGGTGCTCTCATCATCAAATCCTCGGATTTGGGGGACTCAGGAGACATCCAAGCCCCAGTTCTCCCCCCAGCACAGCCAAAGGACTCATCCCGATGCTCATGAGTGGACTCGAGGCCGGGAAAAAATGAGTTGGGAAAACAGAACCCAACCAGCAGCCAGAGGAGTTGGAAAGAGGGCGAAAGAAGCAATTTTAGGCCTAAACCCCAAAGGAGCAGCTGTGAGTTTAGTTGCAGATGTAATAAAACATGCCTGGGGGAAGGAAGCTGTATCCTTCTGCAGCCAAGCCCACTCTCAAATGCAAAAACACCTGCATGGATGACAAAGGGCTGACACCCACCCTGTGTTATCCAGATAGCACCCAAACACCTGGAGCTGAGGCAGCAGCAGCATCTGGCCACGTCAAATTAACCCTTTTTTTTCCCAGGCTGCTTAATTAAATAATACCAAGCACTGTGTGAACATAAAGCCTACATAAGAGAAACTTCTGCTTTAGCCAAGGCAAAGATTGTCTTTGCCTTTCCCACACTGCCTGATCCTCTGCCCACTTCCAGGGGATGGATCAGCAGAGGACCTTCACCCACACCTCTGCTGCACATCTGGACTCGCTTCGTTCCAGGCTTTGCCTTAGAAGCCTCCCTGCAGCTGAAATCCCAAGTTATTTTCCCCAGCCATGCAACCTCCCAAAACTTTCCCAGGATGTCTCAGAGTCCTTCCCGTGCAGGGCAAGGCTCACTCATCAATCACAACCTCTGGAGCCAGATCCTAAAGCTGCGGGAGCTTGGGGTGAAGGGTGAAGCCCTGCTGCTGGCAGGACCCAGCCCTGCAGGTGATAAATCCCACCTGGCTCGCCTGAGATCACCCTGGCCACCTCGAGAAGGCTGGACACACTCCTGGAGAGCACCAGCCCAGCAGCTGCCTCCCTGCCCGCTTTGGTTTACGGTGGGAGGACAAGGAAACAACAATCCATGGAAGAAGGTGGGTGCAGGGTTGCCAGGATCAAAGCAACCAGCTGCTTCCAGACCCCTTCCAAGCGGGAACGCGCTCCCAGCCCTACCTCTGAGCACCCTTCAACCAGAATATCCCTACCTGAGACCACGGAGTGGATGCCTCTCTGCAGAGGACCCCAAAAGCTGCTCTGCCCAACACCCAGAGCCCATTTCCCAGCCCTGTGGTGGCTGGGCCTGCTCGGGGCCCGGGCAAACACAACCAACACTGTGTCTTTAAAACCACTTCAGTGCAGATGTTGTTTCCATGGTAACTAGTGGACCAAATACATTAGTGTTTCTAATAATAAACCAAGCCTTCATCTTGGAAAATGTGATCCCCCCTCTCCCTTTACCACCCTCACCCTTCCTTTCTTCCTTTCCCCTCCCCTTTTGCCGAATTAAGCCAGCATTTAACAAGCAAGCCATAATTAGTAAATAATTGCAAGGGCCCAGTAACTCCCAGTGCCCAGGCAGATGGAGAAGCTTTAGGTGGAGGAGGGGGTGGCTTTGCTCTCCGAACCTGGGAACTGTCCAAAAAGGGATGAACTACTTAAAAAAAAAAAAAAAAAAAAAAANAAAACAAATCCAAACGCACAAGGTGGAAGAGAGGAGCTTGCGAAGCGTCTTTTGCCCACCCCAGCGCCGTCTTTAGTGCCCTGGCACCCTCCCCGCGCTCTGACTCCGGGTGCAGCCGCCCAGCGATAATTTCTAGGAATCTCGCACTTTTTTTTTCCGAAGGCTCCGTCCGAGACGCGGCACCGACTTCGTGTCCCCGACAAGCGGCCAAAACTTCACAACTCTTCCCCTCCACGCTCCCCGATTCCAGAGTGGGAACCCACCCCACCCCCGACCCCACACCTCCCAAAACTGCGTGGGGTAGCGGGAAGGACGCCGAGGCGGGGATGGAGACACGCGGGGAAGGAGGCGGAGCGGGGCGATTCCGCCCCCCCAAAATAAGCCACGTGCGGAGATTCCGTGCGTGGGGAGCCCACGGGAGCGAACGCGCCGGCGGGGGCCGGTGGCTCCCCACATTTAGCGGGATTCACGTCCGAAGGCACAGCACGGGAACGGAAGGGATGATGGGGAGGAAGAAGGGGAGCAGCGCGGCAGCATCCCCGATGTCCGTGCGTGCGTGTCCCCAAAGCTGCGGTCAGGGTCGGGGGGAAGGGGAGAGGAAGGACGGCGGGGAAGGAAGGGGGAGGATTATGCAAAGCCTCACGCTGTGTCGCCACGGTCCCGGTGACACCGGACTGCAGCAGCAGCAGCAGCAGCAGC